>BTWD01000059.1:0-224198 GCA_036986335.1 Aspergillus sp. AS01
AAAAAAAAAAAAAAAGGGAAAAAGCAACCAAAGCCGGAGGGAATTTTCTCTGTGAGAGACAGAGAGAGACGCCTAAATCCACCAGGGAAAAGAAAAGAGAGTCCCAAACGCACCGCCGGGCCAGCCCAGCGCCTACTTTTTTGCTACTATTAAGTGACTTAACTCAGTGACTACCCCACCTGGTGCCATCCATCGGAACAACTCTCTCCCTACCTCATCGACTCTCCCCATTCGGCCTCCATAACTTCCCCTTTACTTCCCCCGCCTTCCCTCGTCTCGCTTCCTTTTTCTTTTACTATCTTTCTTGTTTGTGTTCTTCTACTTTGTACGAGTGTTTATCATGGCCGACTTGCAGGGTCGCAAGATCTTCAAGGTCTTCAACCAGGACTTTATCGTCGATGAGCGCTACAATGTCACCAAGGAGCTGGGTCAGGGCGCATACGGCATTGTTTGGTAGGTTTGATATTCTCCGATGGAGTCACTCATCCTGGAGCATTCGCTATCGTTTCAATGGAACTCATTGTTCTAACAATATCAGCGCCGCGACAAATGCTCACACCGGTGAGGGTGTCGCCATCAAGAAGGTCACCAACGTTTTCAGCAAGAAGATTCTCGCCAAGCGTGCTTTGAGAGAGATCAAGCTGCTCCAGCACTTCAGAGGTCACCGTAACGTGCGTTATTCTTCCATTCCTTCCGATGATTGCTCCGAGCCTCGAGGCTGACGTGAAGATGGCTTAGATCACTTGCTTGTATGACATGGACATTCCCCGCCCGGACAACTTCAACGAAACGTACCTGTACGAGGGTGAGGCTTCTTTCTGTACCTACGGGTTTCTCTTCCTGCTGCTAACTTTATCTTTTATTAGAATTGATGGAGTGCGATTTGGCCGCTATCATTCGCTCCGGACAACCCCTCACCGACGCCCATTTCCAATCCTTCATTTACCAAATCCTCTGCGGTCTCAAATACATCCATTCGGCCAACGTTCTGCACCGTGATTTGAAGCCCGGAAACCTTCTCGTCAACGCGGATTGCGAGCTGAAGATTTGCGATTTCGGTTTGGCCCGTGGTTTCTCCATCGACCCGGAGGAGAATGCAGGATACATGACGGAATATGTCGCCACAAGATGGTACCGTGCGCCGGAAATCATGCTGAGCTTCCAGAGCTACACGAAAGCCAGTATGTGTCCCTGATACCCCCCATACCCCGGCGCTGTAGCTGATCAATTCCCAGTCGATGTTTGGTCCGTGGGTTGCATTCTGGCCGAGCTGCTGGGTGGCCGGCCCTTCTTCAAGGGCCGTGACTATGTCGACCAGCTTAACCAGATTCTCCACTATCTGGGTACTCCTAACGAGGAGACTTTGAGCCGCATCGGCTCACCTCGTGCTCAGGAGTACGTTCGCAACTTGCCGTTCATGCCCAAGATTCCCTTCCAGCGCCTGTTCCCCAACGCCAACCCCGATGCTCTCGACCTGCTCGATCGCATGCTTGCGTTCGACCCGACGTCGCGTATCTCGGTTGAGGAGGCCCTTGAGCATCCTTACTTGCACATCTGGCACGACGCCTCGGATGAGCCCACCTGCCCGACGACCTTCGACTTCCACTTCGAGGTGGTCGAGGACGTGCAGGAGATGCGCCACATGATCTACGATGAGGTAGTGCGCTTCCGGGCTCTGGTCCGGCAGCAGTCGCAGGCGCAGGCCGCCGCGCAGCAGCAGCAGATTGCCCAGCAGACCAACGTGCCCATCCCCGACAACCAACAAGGCGGATGGAAGACGGAGGAACCGAAGCCCCAGGAAGCGCTCGCCGCAGGCGGTGGCCACCACAACGATCTGGAATCGTCGCTGCAGCGGGGCATGGATGTGCAGTAGGCTACTACTAGTTCCAAACTGCCGCTGCCTTCTCCAAATACAGTGTACATGTGTTCAGTTTAAGACAATGGTGGGGAGGAGAGGCCTGACTCTTTGAGACGGATTATAATCATTATCGTTCCGGAAGTCGCGGGCGTTTCCTGGACTACCTACCGCTGTTATACGATATTATCGATATCGCTATCTATCCGTTATGCTGTCCTGTGTGATGCCCTTACTCCCTGTCTGCTGGGATTATGAATTCTTGAAATGCAAAACGTACGCTCTTGGTCGGCTGTTCTCATTGGATGGATTTTGTTTTTGTCATTGATTATCCCCCGTTAAAGAAAGAACTGGTTCTACTCGCATCCGGGAAGTGTCGTTTTGGAGACATAGTATCTTCGCCGGGAACCTGCTGCTTTGCAATTGAGCGCTGATTCGAACACGGTCTGCCTTGGTTGAATGCCTGATTCAATAGATAGAGTAGTCTGATAAATAGCATTTTGCTTCTCATCCCACAATTCGTCACTTCTTGCATGTATCAGCTAGTGTATTCTACCCAGCACCCGAATCTCTTACAAGCACAGCAGGTTATAAACCAGCCATAAGCATGACCGGTTATCATCGAAACCCTACCTATATACTTTCTACGTAGAGAATCATCACGCGATCTTCCACTCGAAGTCCCACCCGCACCGGAAGATCCGATTCCACCCGCGGGAACAAAGAAAATCCCAGCAACTGAAAGCTCACAAGATATCAATTAACCAAAGTACATAGAGCTCGATCATGATCGACCAAGTAACTAAGTAACTAAACCACAGTAACTTCCCAACTACCCAAACCCCGTCGTAAAATCCCTCAATAGCGCATCCCACTGAATATCATCCATATTAAACATACCCTCCACATCGTCATACATACTATTACCATCATTATTATCAGGCATCCAGTCCTGGGATACCATCTCACCATCAACCTCACCCCTACAAACATCCAGCTGATGATCCGTACTAGTAGTCGCCGTGGACAACGACATATTATCCTCCACCCTTATTGTATCTCGTCCCACCACCACCGCCCCCCTAACCTGATAAGGATAACAACGGGCCAACAACCGCATCTTGGAACAAAGACTCCCTACCACGTCCATCTCTTTGTCTGTGGCGGATAACATCCGTTTTCCCTGTTCATCTTGGAGCTTGGTTTCTAGTGCTGTGGCTAGCGAAGTGACCAGGGTGGGGTAGTCTGCTGTGGTGAGTATGGATTGGATTTGTGTTTGTGTGTGGTCTTGGTTCGGTGTTGAGGAAGAACTAGTCAAGAGTTTAAGAAGTGCCAAAACAGCAGTGGGGATGTATCCCACCGCGGCGCAGATACGAGCGTTCGTTATGACTGTCAGCTGGGGGATCTCTGATACGGGGAGGTTCGTGACCATTTGGATGAGTTCCTTGCTTTGTTGGATGAGGGTCATGAGCATGGTTGTTCGGATGATGGTCGTGGCGGGGTCTGTAGTCCAGAGGTCTTCGCGGAGGGATGGGTCGTCGAGTCGCATTTCGGTGTATTTGAGTTCGGTGGTCAGTGCCGTTGCTGGTGGGTTGGTTTGGTTGGTTATTCTTTGTGCATGGCTATGGGGGAGTGGTGGTTGGGTGGGTGGGTGATGTTAGGTACCTGTTAATAGAGGGCAGCTTGGGAGGTCCTTCTCTATAGATGTCCGTAAGTTGTCGAATTGTCGCTGTAGAGAGCCGCGCGTGACTTGCACGAGGGCACTTCCGCCGGATGCTTGCATCGAAGCGTAGACTTCGTCCATCGTTGCCATGAATGACTGTAGGTGGATGAATGGTGCGATCCAGCGATCTGATGGATACTCGGTGGTGGTAGTAGATGTTGCTAGACTCTTGAGGCATTCGTCAATTTGACCATCATGCTTCATGGTGATAGGTCTGCCGAGTGTGCCATATAACCTAGCAGCATATAGTATATACCATTAGCATAACGTCGCATATAGGGAAAGCAGTCACTCACCCAACAGACAACCAATACGTCCCCAGAAGAGCCCTCTGCTCATCCACAGCCAATCCATCCCTCTTATGCAACCCCAAATCATGCACAATCGCAACACAAAGTTGAATCAACAGCAACAGCCTTGGATGATACTTTTCAGCAGGATACGTATACCACGCACAATGAACCAACAACCCACGAAGCAACTCGAGGTTCCTCTCAGAACGTGCTATAATCCTCGAGGTAACATGGTTCATAATCTCCTCAGCGACGATCTTGCGCAGAGGATGCGCACTGCCCATCGTCGTGGCGACAACACATAAGAATAGAAACGGCTGTCGGACCCTGAGTCGATCGGCTGTTTCGCCATGCGGGATCAAAACAAACGGAAATTTGGCAGCGAAATCTGCTTTGAAGATCGTGAGCATACGCTCGGCCTCAGCTGGACTCAATAGTCCTCGGTCTACGAGTGATGGCTGGCCCGCGAGGACAGAGCTGGTTGGTGGATTGGGTCCATGGGACGGGTCTTTAGCTGCGTCTAGCAGCGCGGCTATATCTGTGTCCGTTGAATTTCCTTGGGAGGAGGAATCATGAGAAGATGATGGCAGGTTTGTGTTACTGTTAGTCGGTAGACTATCATTAGTAGAGGTATCAGGCGATAAGGTCTGTCCGTTCTGCTGTTGCGTCAAGGTAGCCAGCTGGGACAAGAGCTGGTCGACTTTCTTCTCTAGGAGCTCTACACGGCTGCATTCTTACTGGTTAGCACTGTAAGTATCATTTGTCTTTAATAGAGGGAGTACCTCGGTGCAGCCTTCTGTCTCTGCTTACGCTTTGTCTGCGGAAGGTCAAGGTACGTGCACGACTTGCCTAGCCGAGCGCACCGCTGGCACAGGTTGGCAGACTGTGGCGTACACTTCGCCTTGGCGGTGGTGCACGCCACGCATGCTCTCCTTTTGATTGCAGAGATTGGGGAGCTCATGATGTCGCATCGTGAGGAGTCGGGAACGGGGGAAACGGAGCGGCCGGTTGATGAGGTTGCTTACTCCCGCTTGCTGACAAGGAGTAGTAGGACCGGGGGATCGGATCGTCCGGTCGGGACGGTTGGTAATCCGCCGAATGTATATAAATATCGACGAGTATAGCGACAGAATAACGCAAGAGCATCAGACAGAATTTACTCATTTGGTACTACTAAGATTCATTTATTATTACATTTTATATTCAAGATCAGCAATGTCCTCATACGCCATCACCGGAGCCTCCAAAGGCATTGGCCGTGAATTCGTGCGCCAACTCGCCGCAGACTCAACAAACACTGTGCTGGCAATCGTGCGAAACCCTGAATCAGCCGACATATCAGATCTCGCCTCCAAACACTCCAATGTGCACATCATCAAAGGCGATGTCACGGACCCAAACTCCATTCTGGAGGCGGCCACAGCCGCAGCTGCCATCACGGACGGCAAGCTCGACGTGCTCATCCACAACTCCAACGCCGTTGACATGGATAGCATGGCCTCTACCCCAAGCCAATTGCCATTTGATGCTCAAGCGATTCAGAATATATTCAGCCCGTCGCTCAACACAGCTATCTACGGCGGTATATGGGCGACGAACGCTTTCCTTCCCCTGATCGAGAAGGGAGCGCAGAAGAAAATCGTTCACATCTCTAGCGGCATGGCAGATGTAGACCTTATCAATAAGGCTGGTGTTAGTAGCGGTGTTGCATATTCTATTGCAAAAGCTGGATTGAATGTCACGGTTGCGAAGTATGCGGCAGAACTTGCGCCTAGAGGGATTAAGGTGTTGGCTTTGAGCCCCGGATGGGTTGACACGTGGGAGGGTAAGTCAATTCCATTGCTCTGAATTATTTGTCATTGGACTGTAAAACGAAAGATGCTAATGTAGTCGGTGACACAGGGGAGAAACCCGCTGGGGTGGTACACGCGAATGAGCTCCTACTGAAGATGTTTCAGCTAGTTGAGCCTGAGCTCAAGGGGCAGATCCAGCCCGAGGAGAGTGTTAGGAAGTGTCTCCAGGTGATTGAAAATTTGGATGCTGGGTCTAGCGGGCTGTTCGTAAGTCATAATGGGGATAAGTCAAGGTGGTTTTGAGTATGTGAAATGTGAATATTACATGAGTTGTCGGGCTGAATTAAACGCGCGGTGACGTACATAGGCTTGGGGGTTAGTAGTGTCTAACTATTTCAAAATCGAGCATATCTGGCTTTCCTTAATATTATTTGCAGTATCTACGGCTGTAGATCGAGTGTGGGACCAGCGAGGCAGTCCCAGCCCTTGCGGCCCTGGCCTAACTGATCGACAGTTTGCACTCTGTAATCCCGCATTTTCTCGGTCATAACCTCTTTAGCTTGGATAGTTCTTTGATCTTCATAGCCAGTGGGTGCGCTAGACCAGGAGACCCCAGAGTTGGGCAGAAAAAGATAAAGCTAGAAAGTAGACGTGGTTACTGTCAATAGGACGCGATTGGAAATCGACTCATCCATAAAGCCCACCAGTATTCCCCTTGTGACCAAGCGTTTGAACCTGCCCCTCTCCAAGTAGAATGAGCGGCGGCGAATACTCTTTTCTCTTTCTGCCCTCTTGCGCAATTACTCAAGCCGATGCACGAACCGAGGGAGGCGCCGAGCACACAGCCAAGAGTCGAATTTCAAAGGAGGCTGTCGCATCTCAATAAATTCCGAGTTCGGGAATGACTGTGACACCCACCTTCCATCTGATAACTTTATTGAGAACTGATTGGGAGAGAAAGAAGGAGGGGCAGCCAGATTTGCGAAAGTAGGCGAGCGGCGCTACTCTAGATTAGGAAAGAATAGCGGCAGGTGTGTCAATCTGGAATGCAGAGGCGGATCAGATAACTTTTTTGTTTTCCGACCCGGATGCCAGCGCAAGACGAGCCACTTTTGTACATCATTAGTGTCTGTGAAACTGAAGAAATTTTGATAAAGCTCACTTGTATAAACCTACCCTATTCTCTGTATAATATTTACAGCTGAAAATGTAGAACTTCGGGCTTCCTGGACCATCAACTCACAAATCCTCCGTTCCGATCTCGCTGGCGTTCCATCTGATAAGATGACCCCCTGTGGAGAGCGGCCCCTATTGGCCGCCGAGGACCCATTTCTGGCAGTGCCCGGAATCACACGATCCGGTGTCGAATATTCCATGTCCTCCGGATCACCCTGGATTACGGGTCTTGCTGGGAATATACCCAATAGACTACCTAACTAGTAGGCACGCCGTGGTATGCCGCGGGAAATGACACTTCGTACACTTCCAGTCATCTTTCCCAACGGTGGAGTCTTGAGCAGCAAAATCGGCATATACGTCAGTCTGTGCCAGATTTTCGGTTCATTCGGCGATAGAAATAGAAACAATTAATTTCTCTGCCTTCTCTCAGTGCAGATATTGACCAATATAATCGGCTCCACCGTTAGTGAACCGGTCCCTCGGTCTCGGCTCCTGTGGCCTCCTCTTTCGCCGGAGTTATTGCGGCCTCCGTGCTTAAAAGCAGCTCTACTCCCGGACTTTATTCCCTCTGGTATATTTTCTGTTGACTTCTCACATTTTGCGTGCTCTGCCCTGCCCTCTTCTCAATCTCCGCTCTTGTAACACCTGCACCAAGCGTTCCATAATGCCGTCTGCTACAAGCATCGCATCTTTCACGCGACAGTTCCGTGTCTTGGTCGTCGGGGGCTCATACGGTGGCTTGACCGCAGCCCTGACGTTGCTTGACCTATCTCGCGGTCGAGTAGCCCGTTTCAACTCGACTCCAGATGCACAGCCGCCGCAGAGACAGCTTCCCATCCAAATAACTGTCGTGGATGAACGTGACGGTTTCTGTAAGACTCACCACTGATCTGGCTCCCCCAAAGTCTCTGCGGGCTCACATCGCTAATGCGTATTCCTTATTGTAGATCACTTAATTGGATCTCCTAGAGCCTTGGCATCTGAAAGTTATGCATCGAAGACCTGGACAAAGTTCGAGGACATTCCGGCCTTGAGGTCCCCGGATATTCGATTCCTGCGCGGTAGTGTGAACTCTGTTGACTGCCAAAGCAAAGTGGCCCGTATCCTTGACGCCCACACCAAAGAAACACGAAAGGAGAAATACGACTTCCTGATTGCTAGTTCAGGATTGCGACGTGTCTTCCCAACCGTCCCCAAGTCTCTTCGCAGGGATGAGTTTGTGGAAGAAGCCAAGAAGCACGTAGGTGATATCCACAATGCCCAGGATGGAATTGTGGTTATCGGAGGGGGTATGTAGCTTGACCCTCGTCGTGTACTTTGAACATTGTATGACTGACCGAGGACAAACTTAGGCGCTGTTGGTGTTGAAATGGCAACTGAGCTCAGACTTCTTCATCCCAACCGCAACGTCACGTTGATCCACTCTCGTGATCGTGTACTCTCAGCAGAACCTTTGCCGGCTGAATTCCAGGAGCGTGTGGGATCCATTCTGCGTGAAGCAGGCGTGAAGCTCATTTTTGGACAGCGAGTCCTCGACATCACAGCTATCGAGACCGAGGGAGAGCGACGTCTCTGGAAACTTGAGCTGGCTGATGGAAGGACCATCTATGCAGGCCATGTCATGAACGCCGTTTCCAAATCTGTTCCCACAACGTCTTACCTACCAGAAGAGGCCCTAACTGATGAAGGCTACGTCAAGATCCGCCCATCGTAGGTCCCCTGGAGAAGCATCACTGAAACAAAGCTAACCTTGGGTAGCACGCAATTCCCCAAGAACCTGCCGAACGCCGATTCCCATTTTGCCGTCGGTGATATGGTTTCCTGGTCAGGAATCAAACGTTGCGGGGCTGCAATGCATATGGGCTATCACGCAGCAGTCAATGCTCATCAGCTCATGCTGTCGGAGGATTCGAACTACAAGCCTGAGTTTATTAACCTCCAGGAGGTACCTCCCGTCATGGCGCTCTCCATGGGCAAGACAGCAGTCACATATACTCCGGATTCGGGAACGAAGGATGGTGAAGATGTTCATGACGTTATGTTCGGCGAGGATATGGGTTATAGCAGTGAGTGATTCTGGTTTCTCATCTATAATCATTGTCTAACATGATGCAGTTTGCTGGAACTATATGAGAATGTCTGAACCTTGTCAGGCATAATGCACCCACACATGACTCTTCACTTAAATCCGACAGATCGGGTATCTGTCGCCTTTTTGCGATTGAAAGTCTATTCAGATTTTTCGTCACTATCTCATACTGCTAGGCATACACAGTTTGCTGGCTAACTGGCACTGCCTAGTCGGCGGTTATTGTGGGACCGGGCTCTGGCGTTTGGACTTTGACTCTTTGGATATTCATAAATTGTCTGACATGACTCGTACTATAATTCGACCTGGGTATCCTTGTTTAGAATGTAACTGTATATGAAACATCAAGGAAAATGTTGTATGTGTGGTGTGATGAAGATAGATACTAAGGTGGTTGCAGACACAAGAGATGTAAGACCGTCAGAAGACCACAACGGGTAGGAGGGGTCAGCTGATTTGCAGATCCAGCCGAGAGACATGGATTTTATATACTCATAGAACTTGATGGCACCTAGTCATCCTCTAACAAGCGTCAAAATCAACGAGCACAAAAGTACAAGTCATACAGATCGAGATACCACTGAAGACGATACCATTGTTGGTATCGCTTCCGATTATTGTACCCTTTAGTTCACTCCACAATTCGAAGCCAGTCAAATGAGAACCAAGGAACGGAAGATTCATTACTATATATTTTATGGTACCCGCCACGTGATTAGAATCTAAAGTCCTACAAGACCAGGTTTCAGGCTTAAGCTTGAGCCTCTGCCAACGCCTGCTTCCTGGATTTGGACTGGAGGTCCAAGTACGGCGCTTCACCCAGACTGCAGACCCGGTCACCAGCCCGGGCTTCAGCGTAGTCATAAGTGGCGCAATGCCAGGTGGATCTGTTATCCCAGATGGCCATGTCATTCTTGTTCCACCTGAAGCGAACCTGCGCGTCGTGGTTTTGTGTGACGAGCTGTCGAACGTCAGTATACCAAATGCTGGCAAATAGGTTGTTTCTGACTCACATTGAAGAGATACTGCAGCAGCATATCGGACTCGTCCTTGGTTACCCCATTGATCCGTTTAGTGAATCCCTTGTTCACATACACGGACTTCCAACCGGTCACAGCTATAACCACATTAGCACTCTTATCTATTTTGGAGATGATGGTTGATACGCACGGTTAGTCCGAACGACAGGATGAACTGCTTTAAGATCTTCACCCTGATTAAGTGGCGATCCTCGGATTCCCTTGCGTAGGGGGTTTCCCAGCCTGCGTGCTTCGTCATGGAAGAAGCTAGCATCGTGTGTGGCTGTCAGACCCTCTAGGAAGGCAGCCATCTCAGGAGACAGGCGGTCGTATATCTCGTATCCCGAAGCCCAGAGAGTGTCTCCTCCGGTTTCGGGCAGAGTGTGAATCTTGAGCATGGCGTAGTCCGAAGGTACACGCTCAAAACTGATATCGGTATGCCATCCTACAGAGGCGAAGCGACTCGTATCGCTGAGCTGGTGGGTAAGACCGCCTCCTTTCTTCTGCTTTTCGCTGCTGATAACACTGATTTGGTCGCCGAGTTCGCTGCCTTCTTCCGTCAAGGGGTGAACATGGAGGCCAGATGATTCGGGCTGTAGAGGCAAATATGAGCTGTCTATTCCACTGACCATACCAGATATCGCCAGGGTTACTTACGCAACCAGCCAGAACAGTCAGCCTTTCGCCAAATTCTCTCATTTGCTGGGGTGTGACATCCTGGTTACGAAGGAAAACAACGCCCCTTTGCGAAACTGCCGATTGTTAGTATATGTCAAATTCCACGATATTTTAATAAGAGCAAAGCATACTTGTCACCGCCAGGTCTTTGATAATCTGGTCGGAGTTTTCCGCCTTGAGTATATCGGTCACCTGAAGTCCTTTGTACTCTCTACCAATGACTGGAGTCAAGTCTTGGTGGGTATATGAGTCCAACAATCCGGAGTATTGTAGGGGCTCTGAAAGCCGTGGACGGGACTCCTCGTGTCCTCCGCGGATTATCGAGGCTGAGGCACTCTCGACGGCTGACGGCATGGTGATTTTGGCTCAACAGTGATCAATATGTTTGTCGCAAATGAAAGCGCTATCTTATGAAATTTAGGAGCAATTATTTCCGCGGCCTCCGACGGATTTACGGGTGACTATATAGTAGCAGGTATACAGACTACACGAGGTCTCTGCGAGAAGTACGACTGCTGCCGACGAACAATCTCCACTTTCGATAAGTGACGAGTATCGAGAACGCGAGAGAAGAGAATTATGGAAAGTCGATCGTTCCACCTCTACCCGACTGGCACACGAGGAAATGATGCTATCTACTGCTTTTGTCATTTGTCGCATGTTCCAAACTGTTCTGCGACAACCCGACCCGGATTCCTAGCCGTCTGGTGACATGAATCATTTCCCCGCATCCAGCACGGTGAAAGGGTCTCGTCTTATCCCTGAGCACCAGTCACAAGTCAACGGTGCTGTTATCGGCGGGGCATCGGCGAAATTTTCGGAGGAGGCTTGCATCCTGCCAGCTTGTGTTGCTTTAGTGCCGGCCGCTAAAATCTCCCTTTGACGAATGAACAGTGCTCTCATGAACGGGCTTGCCAGCTGCCTGTCCAGCTTCCCTGCGCATAGGCAAGACTGCTCTATGGTAACAACCATCAAAGTGCCAAATCTGGGGAAATACATAGGTTATCCGTAAGTGGCATAGTCCATCCCATCTACCGAGCTGCAGCAAAAAGAGAAGCATCCGGGGAAGCGCATCGAGGATCTTCAGCAACTGTCTGCAATAACAAGATGGGTATGAAGACTTCAACCGGACCCATCTTATTCGAGGCGATTCTCCGAAGCAACTAAAGGGTCATTGGCTATGAAATTCAGGGTGCCGCTGGGGATATGGCCAGGTTGCGCACACCAGGGCGCCCTAGGCGATGATGTGCTCGGTGATCCGTCTTGTGCAATCCGGTTAGTCTCTTTCTGGCTCAAAGGTATCGATTCAGTCGTAAAATCACCCCCGATATGGTTGGTTGGAAGAATAACCACATTGTCTTCCGCCATCGCGAATCGTATTGGCACTGCAGCCATCTCCGTAGTATGTATACTCCATACACAACAAATCATGCCTTTTAAGGCATACACCATGAAATAAGTATATAAGTAGTTCATGGCATTTTCTCCCACGTTTCGCCTTTAGCCCTACCTGTGTCATTCCTCTGCTCTTCTCCACATCCCCATCATCCACATCCAGTGGTAAACAGTAACCATGCCCGACGACATCGAGCAGGGCTACAACAAGGGCACCATCAAAGCCCACGATGTACTCGAAGACTCTCAATCATCCAAAGCCTCAATTGAAGTAGGACAGGAGCATCTCGCAGGCGTCACTCCACCCCACGAATCCTTCGAAGGATATCACCGCTTCGATCCAACGGCAACATGGACACCCCAAGAAGAGAGGAAACTCGTCTTCAAAACAGACTTGATGCTTCTAAGCTGGATATGCTTCATGGTACACGCCCATCCCAAACCCCATATGTCTTCAATTGGACCAAATCTAATGATAGAAAAATAAATCAGTTCTTCGGCCTCCAACTCGACCGCGGCAACCTCTCCAACGCACTCACAGACCACTTCCTAGCAGATCTAAACATGACCACAGACGATTACAACAACGTACATATCCCCATCCCCATCCTCTCCCCTTACCACCATCCCACCTACTGACTAATCCTCTCAAAAACATACAGGGCTCAACAATCCAACTCGTCTGCTTCTTAGCCGCAGAATTCCCCGTCCAGCTTCTAATCAAGCGATTCGGCTTCAAGCGCGTCCTGCCCGTCATGATGCTCGCTTGGAGTTTGGTCTCCTGGACGCAGGCGTGGATGACCAGCCGGGCGTCATTCTATGTGACGAGGGCGCTTATTGGTGCGTTCGAGGGAGGGTTTATTCCTGGTACGATTCTGTTCGCGACGTACTTTTATAAGACCAAGGAGTTGTCGGTGAGATTGGCGTTCTTTTGGTCGACGTTGAATGTAAGTTTTCCTCTATGCTATTTGATGGTGTTGGAGATGGGGAAGAGAGAGAGAGATAAAAGTGGAATGAGGGCTAATATACGGTGCGTGATTTAGGTTGCTCGCATCGTTTCCTCCCTGCTGGCTGCTGGGATTCTGCAGATGCGCGGCGTCGAGGGAAAGTCGGGCTGGTTCTGGCTTTTCTTGATTGATGGGTTGCTTACGTTTGTTATTGGGTTGGTTGTATGTGATTCTCTATCTGGAGGTATTCAGAGAGGAAATATAAGCTAACAGCTAAACAGAGTCTCTTCTACCTTCCCAGTTCTCCAACGAATACCAAGAGTGTTCTGTTCCCCCGGCCGTGGTATTCTGAGCGTGAAGAGGTGATCATGATTAACGTAAGTGCTCATGAACTATACCTTTTCCCATTGAAAGGATCTGACTAACCCTAACAGCGCCTCCTCCGCGACGACCCCTCCAAAGGCCTAACGCACATCAACGAGCGCGCCACACTACATGACATCTTTGAAGCATGGAAAGACCCCTCAATGTGGGGACTCTACTTTATCGGACTAGTAGCCTATATTCCTCAAAGTCCCGTGCAGTCCTACCTCTCGCTCACCCTGACTCGTCTCGGCTTTGACACCTTCGACGCAAACATGCTGTCGATCCCGTCCGCCGCGTTACAAATCATTCTCATGCTTGCCGTTTCCAAGAGTAGTGATATCTTTGGCGAGCGGACGTTCCATTGCTTCTTCGGCGAGTTTTGGTCCCTGCCGCTGCTGGCGGCTTTGGTTGCGCTGCCGAATTATGGGTATAACTGGGCGCGTTTTGCCGTTTCGACGATGATTTCCGGGTACCCGTATTTTCATCCGATTGTGTCGGCATGGATTTCCGAGAATACGTTCGATGTGAAGAAAAGAGCGATTACGGCGGCGACGTATAATGTGATTGTGCAGATTGGGTCCATCATTTCTTCGCGTGAGTGTTTTGGCCCGGTTGAGATATTGACAAGGTGACTGATTGTTGAACAGAGATCTATCGGACGAGTGACTCGCCGTATTATTACACTGGGAACAAGGTGCTGATTGCGCTGTGCGTGCTCTCGTTGGCGGTGTTTGTCGCCCAACGTGAATTCTTGCGGCATCTGAACAGACAAAAGGAGAGGAAATGGCAAGCCATGTCTCCCGAGGAGCGGGTTTTGTACCAGTCTGACAGGGAAGAACGAGAAAAGGAAGGAAATAAGCGGCTAGACTTCCGCTTCAAATACTGATGAGACGAATGTATTATAATCAGACATGTTGGTAATGATAATCTGGACTTGATAATTGATTTCTTGGGCATAATATGACGGAATTCGCTCTAAACAGCAAATGGGTATATTCAGAATGGTGCTCATAGAATGATCAGGAATTTTCTTTCTAAGAAAGCAGAAATCCTTCGCCAGACAAGACTGCATCTGGAAAGTCATTGCTTGAAAAGTTGAGTTCAGGTGTGTACTGACCCTCCGGAATTTGCGAGATGAAGTCGTTTATCAGCATTTCAACGGAGCCAGTGGGTAAAGCAGGCGACAGGGAGGCGAAACTCATCGGTGTACTTCTCACACCCTCCAGAGGTAGCGAGTATGGTAGCAAGTTGCCAAAAGAGGGGTCATAGACGCTTTGAGAAGACTCAAGTTGCGTAGGAAATGTCGACTCCGCAAACTCGGGGAATAGCATGTCTTCCAGTGGCTGAAGACCATTGTACCCACTCTGCGCATGGTGCTCGAGACTAAGACTATCTTGTATATGCCCTTGGCCCACAGACTGCACTGTAGGGAGCCGAGCCTCGGTGGCAGTAGACCAATTATTGAGCGGGCTGATGTCGTCAGCTATGGGACCTGCAGCTTCCATTGCAGTAGTAGCCCGTTTATGTGTTAGGTCCTCTCCACCTGACGCAGAAGTTGTAGTAGCTGCAGGTAGCATTTTACTTTTAACTGAGGGTTGTGGTTCTCTTATTGGAGGTGATAAAGCAGGACCGCTTCTAGCCTGAGCATCTGCCATCTTTCTATACAGTAACTCAGCTAGCTCCTTGTTCCCCCCACCTCTGAAAGTGGAGAGGATGGAGTGTAAGCGGGCTAAAATACTGCTGGGGCGGCTTTCGTTATCCCAAGAAGGCGCCCGTGGCAACATTGCGAGGTCTATTACGGCATCGGCGAGTGAGCTGGCAATTTCATAGAGTTTCAACTCCTGAAAATCTAATCAGTGGTCATTCCTCTGGGGCTGCTGAAAGTAACATACCATACCGAGCCCATGGGCTTCGATGGCCGCTCGTGGTAGTTGCGATACGATGTTCAATAGCTCCTTTGCGACCAAGATTGGAAAGGATGGAGAAGTGGGCCAATAAGTAGAAGATCCATGAGCGCTTTTTTTGGACGAGAATTTCCACAAGATCATGCGCATCCAATGTCTGGTAACGCAAAGGTCTGCCTTCTGTACGTCTGAAATATGGTCCAACAAAGCTGATCCGTCCTGCAAATTATCTTGCAGTAGCCTGAGAAAACGGCTGTCTAGGTTAGGAACTTCGCTGGACAGTGGCTCAAAGCCGCCCTTATCATCCTCGATGATGTCAAACATTTTTGACTGTTCGAACAGTCGGAACAGATTGAGCAGTTTCAGGAAGGCCGGCAGAACCTGGGGCTCATCATTTGCATCAAGCTCTGGGGTTGAGATATCTGTTCTCAAGACTACGGGGAGTTTGTGGAGTATGCAGACGCCTCTATGAGAACGTTAGGGACAATGACACAAAGCAAGAGCGGGTTCTTTACCGTTCGGTGACAAACAACAGCCATAGCACACGGCGACGCATTTGTTGCTCTTCCGAGGGAAGGCCAGCGTACGAGACTTCTCGATGCAGGCACATCATCTGGGCGAGTGTGATAGCCTCCCTCAAGTACAACAGTGATTCGCTGGCGCCCGATTGGTGGTTCTCGAAGTATACATGAAGGAAGAAGGCCGTCCGGACATTGTTCAAATTGAGCCTTGATCGGTAATCGCAGGATCTGCGGGCCTTCATACACTCCGCTGCAAATGTTTCCGCAGTCACCGACTTGTCGGGGAGAGAACTTTGCCCTAGCCTTAACTGAGCGATCGTTGCCGCTGCCACTGCAGTTGCCAATGCATATGTCTCGTGGTCATTCTCCGCAACATCCTGTTGCAAACTGGACATGACACTTTCGACATCGACGATCGGCCAGACAGGATACATTCGCACGTGGTATATATAAAGCGGAGATGCGAGAACATTGGTGGGTATGCGAGATCTGTGTCGCTCGAAGTGTTAGACGGTAATAAGCACAATAAAGTGGTTTTCTGGCTGCACGACCTAGAAGGTACGAGAATGATATTTAACACACCTTTCCGATTTTGCACCACATTCTCGCTGCACCGGTGTCGAGGCGTGGTCGGTCTCCAAAATCTCCCCGCTCTGAGGGATCGAGGGTAGAGCATCATGTACCTCGATACCGCGTTGAGCTTGGTCTATAAGGTACTTGGTAGTTGCGCGCAGCTTCTGAGGACCGCGAGGTTGCTGGACCCGGATGTAGGTACACTTGATGCGTGCATTGAAGCAGGACCGACATGGCTGACCACCACCACAGCGAATCTTTCGAATCTTACAGCCGTCGCATGCTTTCTTGGTTATACTTGCTCTGGAAGACATCTTTGTGGTTGTCAAGTCGCAGGCGTAGCACAAATTGCTTCGATTGAATGCATGACAAAGGAAACAGGACGGAGTTGCGAGAAAAAGTTGAACGGCAATGGGCTGTCAGTTGAGCCGAAAATCAGCCAGTAGCGTAACGCTGCATATCCCAAATGATGCGAGGAGACGATTAACCCGAGGTCATTGCGGGGCAAAGCCTACGCATTCGCTGACTGGTGCAGCTTGAAGCGACGCTTGGTGCAGACGTGGCGTATCCGAGTCGTTCGACGGTGCAGCTCTGGTTGACTCCGCTGCGAAGTTGCTGTATTGCTTGACTTGTGAATTTTGTCGAAAAGGTGTTGCAATGATACGATGAGGATGTCTAATGATAGCGGGTGATTGCGCCTTCAACTCCACGCGGCACGCCATTATCGAGACCCACCTCGTGTGCCTGGACTGTCCATCACAGACATCAGGGGATGTTCGTCCTGAAAAGCATTGCCTTCTTAGAGCAGAGTCACAAAGCTGAATTTATAGCGAATAAACACGAGGAGAAGCGGTAAGAACAATTGCAGTGACGATCACAGAATGTTGAAGTGGTTTGCAGGAGAACGCATCTTCTTCATTAGCATCAAATATACTACAGGAACCTTTTCGGCATCCCATCAGGTAATGGCGAAGCAATAGGTGTATTCAAAGTCACTCTTGGACCATAACTGTAACAGAACGTAGAGAGGATGGTAGAAAGGCAAAAGATCAAGAAAGTCTTCAGCAACGGTGGATGGATGTACTTGTAGGAACTCGGTCGCCGCTGGCTGGACTATAAACGGCTGTCTGCCTGCTGTCACCTGACAAGCGTACTATCTCTAATGGGACAATAATCACAGATTGCACTCATTTACTCCAATTATGATTGCTAAGACCTCTCCTCCACACTCGTGGCTATTGCTATCTTCACATTGCAGCACTTCATTAGCAGTACATGGAAACCGGAGATAGACACTGAGCAACCTTTCTCGGAACTGGCTAAAACCACTAGTGCCTATGCTAAAACATCCAGGCTAGAGCAGAGCCAGACCCTCCGAGTATTCCTCCGACGCCTTTGCTGGCCTCCGCATTTGCCCCTCCTTATCTTAATGCTCGTATGATTGGTCTGTACAAGCACGAGGACCCGGAGACTCTGTCAAGAACAGCTCTCATTCGATTCCAGTACAATGACCGCATCTGCCTGACCAATCGCGGCTAGATCGCGATGGCAGCTCCCCGGGCGCAACGCAATGACTGTCGCAACCAAATAAATTGGTTCACGACCCCTCACAGATTGCAATGAATACGCTCTGACTTTTCATTCGATTCCCTGTTTACGTTTCACTAGCTCTCAAGAAACTACTCTACATATAATCATGGCGTGGCCAAACAAGAACAAGGACATGCTCTACCGGCGAGTGGGCAATTCTGGTCTCCACGTCTCTGCACTTGGACTGGGAGGCTGGTTAACGTGAGTATCTGTTCATCTCCAGAGAAGAGTTGAACATGGCTAATTCTTGACTATAGTTTTGGCGGTCATGTCGACAACGGTAAAAATCACTAAGTTTGCCTTAAGGCGCACCAAAAGCTAACTCAGTGCCCTAGAAATCACCTTCAACTGCATGAAGCAAGCTTACGACTTGGGAATCAATTTTTTCGACACAGCTGAGAGCTATGCGGGCGGACAATCAGAAATTGTCATGGGTCAGGCCATCAAGAAATTTGGCTGGAAGCGCAGCGATCTTGTCATTAGCACCAAGGTACGTGTCATTCTATGCGGCCATAGGAGATGCAAGTTAATCAGTCAACAGCTCAATTGGGGTCTGGCGAATGGCGAGATTCTAATCAATAACCACGGTCTATCCCGCAAACACATCATCGAAGGCACACGAGCATCTCTTGAGCGGCTACAGCTCGAATACGTCGACATCATATACGCCCACCGCCCCGACCGTCTAACACCCATGGAAGAGACAGTGAGAGCCTTCAACCATGTCATTGAGAAGGGATGGGCATTCTACTGGGGTACATCGGAATGGTCCGCGGACGAGATCAGCGAGGCTTGTGGTATTGCCAGAGCTTTGGGACTGATTGCGCCCATTGTCGAACAACCTCTGTACAACATGTTGGATCGGCAGAAGGTGGAAGGGCAGTACCAACGACTGTACTCCCGCTGCGGCATTGGGTTGACCACCTTCTCACCATTGAAGATGGGTCTCCTCAGTGGCAAGTACAACGATGCGACGACGCAGCCTCCACCAGGATCTCGCTTCGCAGAGAGCAACGACAAGTTCGCAAGCAGCGTGCGCAGAGACTGGGAGAACGAGCAATGGGCTGGAAACATCAAGAAGATTGTGGGATTGAAGGTATGCTACTTCACTCGATCAATTAAGGCATATCGCTAACAAATTTCTAGGAGGTTGCGGACAAAATGGGCGTCAAGCTGTCGCAATTGGCTCTGGCATGGTGTCTCAAGAACGAGAATGTCTCCGCTGTAATCACCGGCGCCTCTCGGCCAGAGCAGGTTGTTGACAATGTAGAGAGTCTAAAGTTACTCCCACGCCTGACACCGGAGATCATGGCCGAGATCGACGAGTATTTGCAGAACAAGCCAGACCAGGACCCAGCTAGACAGGATTAAGTAACTATCAATAATGTAGACATGACACGAGCACAGAACAAAAGCAAAAATACAAATCCCACTTCAACCAAGTCCTTACATAGAACCATAAGCACGTGTCCGCACCCCCTCTTCACCTATTACATCACCCCCGCATTTCCTCCCTCCACTTCCCCTCTCACCCATAACTCTTCAAACCATCTATCCCCTTACCACTATTTATCAACAATACACACCAACAATGACCACCCTTAATGAATCCATACCCCCTAGCCCCCACCCTCAACCCAACACCCAAGCCCACACCAAACTCCTCTAACCACCATCAACAAGAAAAGAAACCCCCCCTCCTCACCCTCCCCCCAGAACTCCACCTCCAAATAACCTCCCACCTCCCCCTCCTCCCAGACATCTACTCCCTCCAAGCAACCTGCACCTACTTCTACACTCTCCTCCCACAACCCAGCCACTCGGCCCTCCTCGCAGCCGAAACTACCGAGTATGCCATCGCCCACGACCTCTACACCTGTCGATACTGTCTGCGGCTGCGTCCGGGATCTGTCTTCGCGGACCGGATGCTCCGGCGTGGAAGAGGTCGGTACGGACGGGACAGGGCGAAGAGGTTCTGTGTTGATTGCGGGGTTCTGCCGAGGGGGGAGGGCGAGGGCGAGGAGGCAAGGTATGGAGCTGGGGCGTTGGTGAGGGTGGAGGGCGAGCTGAGGGTGTTTTGTGGTGGTTGTGGTGGGTTGAGGAGGGTGGGGATGGTGTTGGGGGTTGCGGGTGGTGTTGGTGGTGGGGGGAAGAGGGAGAGGATTGTTTGTGAGGGATGTTGGGGGGTGGCGGGGTGGATTTGATAGCTTTATAAGATGGTGTTGAGTTGTGATACCCATTTGATGTTTATTTATTGCTTTCGTGCTGGGGTGGGATCAGCTTGAGGAGGGGATAGGGAAGAGGTAAGTAGGTGTGTGATATGCTTTAGTTGAAGAACATGATTGAACAGGGATACCAACACAGGCTGACAGCGCACAAAGTTTCAGTTATAGGAAACCATTCAACGAGCCAGCGATCTCAATGTTCCCCTCCTCTTCGTCGTCTTCGTCGTCGTCACTCCGTGCATCAAAGTCGAAGTAAAAGTCCGCGTGCTCGTCGGAGATGTCACACTCGGTCAAGATCATGGTACTGGTTTGGTCCAAGCAGGTCCATGATCTACCAATGCCCTTTGCTATGGCTTGCTGGTCTTGCGGGTTCACCTCCGCCAAGTACCGAAGGCCGTAGGAGACTTTGTATCCGTCGTGGTCACTGTTAGAAGACTCAGCAGGGCTGGAGGGGGATACCGTATCTTCTTCGGGATTAAATCGCTCGACGACCATCCCATGTTTATAATGTGTCACGTATACATCGTGAACAGTCCCGGTGGTGGGTGCTTTCAGTCCTTTGATAAGGTATTTTTCAAGCACGTCGGTGTCACTAGCAATATGCTTCTGCGATATACTCCGAACTTTAGCATAGCGAATACCACTCTTCTTCAATGCACCGATCATCAAATCCCGAATCGTCACCTCACGACACTCTTTCACAGAGGTAGATGCAGATGCAGTAGAGCAACCAACATAGTCCTCCGCTGCCGCAAACAGAACAGCAAGAATACACGCCATCATAACCGCCAATCCGTAGCAGCTTCCAACATGTAGAATGTTGCAGATGCATTCAGTTAACACAGCCGTGGCCATAATGTAGGTGAGTCTGCAGATACATCAGTCAACCAATCAATTCGAGGTACTGGATATCCCACTTATTATGACTGCGTCCCATTGCACAAACAACCCTACCCAGCTTCGTGGAGAGGTGATCGTCTGCACACTCATCACGCACCAGCGAATCATCGTACTGCTTCAACGTCCGAGCAAACTCATAATCATGTCCCCAAGCATGGACCGTGACCTCACCATTCAGGACTTCTCCATCTGTAGTGATCGAGTACATCTGGGCTGCTTCGTAAGCTGCAAGCAACAGGAGTATAGGTTTGATCATCTTGGCGGTTGTCTTGTCACCCACACTATCTTCCAAGGATTGTGATGTGCTTAGGGGACGAATAATGTCAGTATCTCTGAAGCTCGTCAGGTGATAATCAAAATTATGACATACCTGTCCCAAAACCCAGAACACAAAGCGTACACAACAGAACAAATACTGCTCAAAAACCCAACAATCCTATTCAAACACTCAAAGATCGTAACAGCTGTATCCGACTGCCGATTAAATATGCTACGCGCAGTTTCGCGCGACACGCGAGCATCATATTTTGATAGCAGGGCTGTGACTTGCGGATTGAATTCTGTGAATTGTTGTGCGCCGCTATTACTACTGATGAGTTTATTCACGATCGGGGGGCTTGAGCGGTGGTCACGAGGGTATGATCCTGGGATTTTGATGATTATGGAGTCCATGGTTAGGGATTGGATTGGGTGTTGAGGTGAAAGAGGGGTGTGTGTGTTGGGCTATTCCATTATGGAAAAGGGGGGGGGATACTATTTGTGTTGGATATGTTTGATTGTTGGTTTGGTTTGGTTTAATTTGAACTGGGATTGCTATGCCAATTGTAGGGGTGGTAGTGAATGGTAGGGTGGTGTGGTTGGGTATAGTTCTTAGTATGGAGTAGGGCTTTGGTATTAGTGATAGAGATACATGTCGGTAGTACTAGGGATGAGATGGATGGTATACATATTATCTTAGAGAGGTTCTTTGTGGGGGATATTGTAATGGAGAGGCACTCTTGCTAGACGTAGACCAGACTTGAGATCGAATGATGCTAGTTACATCTTAGACAGAGCAGCAACGCTAAGAAGCGAAGATACTTCTGATAGCATGCAGTGAGTGCAAGATCAACTGTCAATAAGCCCTCATGCCATACACCAAACCGTGACACAATTCTCAATACCTACCTGAAGACTATAACTGAGATATACGGACAACCAATAGCAAATACACCATCTATTCAAGCGATAGCCCTGAAAGAAGAATGATGCCGTCCAAATCAGATGACTAACCCAGGGGCAGGAATCCAGATCCAAGCAACCTTAAGTGCAGATATACCAATCAGACCGGATCAACCACACTTAGCTCTAATGACGCCATGGCGTAAACAAATCACCAATATAAACTTTCAGTAGATATCAACATAGTAGTAATAAAATCTATATACTCCATTCTTGGAACTTGACAGTATCTACAAAATCTCCCTTGCTGACCCCACAACAAACCCGGCATTTCCGTGCAAAAAGCAAGCCACTCGGAGGTGTGCTGACAGGCCAATCAATCCTTTCCAGAAATAGTAGTGTATTTGAAAGCAAGAAGCAAAAAAACACCTCAGAACACAGTAAGCATCAAGCATATCCCGGTTTTACAAATATAACCTCAAACAAAATCAGAGTAATACTTTCCATCACATTCCATCAGAGTGTATGATCGTCCACCGCCATTCCGCTGATTTGTCATCTCAGCTTCAAGTTTAGGAATCAACCCCTCTCTCTCCACTCCGCCCTGATCCGATCTATATTCTCCTAAACATATTTATAACCCAAGGACTGTCCACAGCTTGCCTGATTGCTTGCTTCATCATACCAAACCAGAACAAACCTCCTCAATCTCCAAAATAATTCTATACACCAATTTCACAAACCGCCAAAATGTCCTTCGGAACCATCTACACCTACCCCAACAACCCCCGGGTCATGAAGGTTAGTACTGCCCTTCCCCCCCTCTACCCCCCTCACTCATCACCTACTAACCACCAACATAACTGAACTAGACCCAAGCAGCCGCTAACTTCAACAACCTGACCCTCACCCTGGCGGATTTCAAGATGGGCGAAACCAACCGCGACCCGACCTTCCTTAGCAAATTCCCCATGGGCAAGGTCCCCGCCTTCGAAGGCGCGGACGGCACCCTCCTGGCCGAATCCGACGCCATCACGCAGTTCGTGGCCGAGAGCGGTCCCGCAGCGGGTCAATTGGTCGGCAGCACGCCCGCCGAACGGGCGCTGATCCGTCAGTGGATCTGCTTCGCGGACGGAGAGGTGCAGAGCGGGGTGGTCTCGTTGGCACTGTGGCGGATCGGGTACACGGCGTATGATGAGGCGACGGAGAAGAGTGGGCTGGAGAAGTTGACCCGGGCGTTGGGAGCTTTGGAGAATCGGTTGAAGGAGAGGACTTGGGTGGCTACGGAGAAGTTGAGCTTGGCGGATATTAGTCTTGCTGCGGCGTTGTATTGGGGATTTTCGGTGAGTATTGATGCCGAGATGCGGAAGAAGTATCCCGGTGTGGTGGCTTGGTATGAGCGGGTTCTTGAGAGTGATCATGTTAAGGAGGCGTTTGGACCTAAGGTCTTTGTGGAGAAGAGGAAGGAGCCTGAGAACTAAGTCAGGGGAGATAAATGGATTGGGGCCGGTCCGCGATCATGATTTATGACTTGACTTAATAGGGAAAAGCAATGCAAATTGACTGTGCTCAATCGAAATAATAATGTATTGGTTCTCTGCTAGCGATATATACCATTATGGGTCCAGCCACAACCAGCAGCCCTGCTATGAATGTGTCTGGTATGAATGTATGGACAAGGGACAGGTAGGGCTTGCTGCACGAGCAGAATGATTCATTTACAGACGAGCATGGAAGTTCTGATCGCCTCTCCGCATCGATCGGGCGAGGTTACGACTAGCCCGGTCGGCAATGGCCATGTTGGTGAGCATAGGGTTGACGCCACTGGCGCTGGGAAAGACGGACGCATCCACCACATACAGACCCCGGGTGCCCCAGACTTGACAGTCCGAGTCCACCACACTGGTCCTTGGTGATTTGCCCATTCGACACGTCCCCATCTGATGCGCACTGGCAAACATGGTCCGCTCCGGATCAAGGGGTTTCTTGCGACGCACTTCCGCGATCCAAGCTTGAAGTGCTGCATTAGTGGCACCTTCTGCATCCTCGGCATCGGATTCCACCGGGCGGATGAACGGGGGCACTTCGCGCCATGAAGTGTGGAATTCCTTTGCGCCCGAAACATATGCCATCTTTGCACTGGCGATTATACCTTCGACAATGTGCTTACGATCCGTGGGTGAAACAGCATAGTCAATGCGAATTCGTCCATCACCCGGGTCGGGATAAACCCGCCCAGTGCCTCGATCGCGCGCAAGCATGATCAGACCGGCCATGCGAGGCAACTTCTGCACCCAGAGCTTATAGTCGAGACCATTGCGCCAGGGGAATAGAGGGAGAAAAGCCGCGGGCACCATTGACAAGGCCTCGATCTTAACTCCATGACCTTGGTTATCTAGGTTCTCGAGCTCACTGACAACGGTGGTCAAGGCAGCACCTTCCCAAGGGCGGAACTCCTCATCTAGCACTGCACCCGCGATGGCAACTGTGGATAACGTTAGCAATGGCATTCCCTTCCCGCGGGGAGCATCTTACCAGGATGGAGGTGGAGATTCCGGCCAATCTGGGGATTCTTCAGTCCACTGCGTAGAAGCAGCAATGGGCTTTGCAGAGTGCCGCAAGAGACGACAACCCGTTTCGCCTTAATGATGACATTTCGCGTAACTGCAGTTGCACCTGAACGACCTAGGTATGCATCCCTAGATGTCCACACTCCCTCGACCCCTGACGCTACCTGGCCATCTTTAGTGTCAGTGAACAGGATCTTGTTTGCACGAAACCCTTCAATGAAAGTTGCGCCGGCTGTCGCGGCATCCGCCAGGAATGTTTCCGTGGGACCTTTCTTCCCCGTGGAATGGCAGCCAAGCGTACAGTAGCCACAATAATGCTCAGTGTGGCCCGTATTCTGGGGCACAGTCTTCGCAGCGTAGCCCAGTCTGCGAGCTCCTTCGAGGATAAAGCGGTTTGTCTTGTTGTGCTTTATATGCTCAACGTCGACCCCCATCCGTTCCGAAACACGGTCCAGACAGTTCTGGAACTCCATCGAGGTAAAGAAAGGCAGACCATTCTTCGCCCATTCCTCCCGTACAAATCCCTGGGTCTGCAGGGCGGCGGACCAGTTGACCGTGCCACCGCCACCCCAGGTTGAACCGGCCAGAACAGCCATCGAGCCATCATCGGTCACGACGGCACCCCCTGACTCGAACATGCTATTAAAGGCCTCGTTGAAGTTCATGGGAAAATGGTTGGACGTGTAGTGATAGGATTTGTCCAACACTAGTACGTTGTGACCTGCCTCGGCCAGGTTCTTCGCAGCCACGCTACCACCACAACCACTACCAACGATGACGACGTCGGTCTCAATGGTCTCCGGCTCATCTGCGGCAGGAAATTGGAGGAAGGTGTGCTTGAAACCATCGGCGGGCTTGCCGTGCACTGGCACTCTGGGGAAGCCAAGTACAGGAGCAAGAGTCGGACTGAACTTGACCCAAGTTTGCTTGAACATGCCCGTGCAAGCCCTGTAGACACCTCGCAGCGGACCCAGTCGGGAAGTCTCCCATCCTCGGAAGATCTCCTCCCGAACGTGTAACGGTTGTTCGTGGATCGGAGTTACTGATCCTGTCAGGAGAAGCGATCCCGCCCGGGTACTATTCTCACGTCAGCTTTGACTGTTACGGCCACGTCTGAGAATGGATACGCACTTGAGAGCATTGAGGATAAATCCCAGGCCATTTCTCCCTTCGTCGTGCACATACTGCGCGAATAGGCGCTGCAAACCTTCTCGAAACAGAGGGTTTGACGACGCGTCTTCCTCTAGGTACTGTGCTGCAATGGTGCCAGCGTCCGGAGAGTGAATGGATTTAGTCAATGTCGCCAGAGACTTGTTCAGCTCGGAGTGCGGGATGACTTTGGTCGAGGCTGATTTATATGCAGTCGGACTCCGGATCGAAGGAATGACCGTGTCAGCCAACGATAGAAGAGTGGTCCATTGTTCCTCTGTGAAGATCTTAGTGGTTGGGACTGGAGGCAGAGGCACGTCCAGAGGAACGTAGTGAGAGGCTGGTTCCGCCATGGCGTGCGTGTCCACCTGCTCGGATAGTAATATCTGTATAGAGGATACTCGGTAGTATCTATAGGATGAATGGATGAATTAAGAATGATCAGACACCATGTTCAAGAAGAACCGGAGTGGAGCAGAGATGATGGTCCACGGCGGCTGCTAATGAATTCGGCGCCTTCAAATAGCGGAGGAAGACGAGGCGTGTGAGCTGAGCAGCCAACCACCCAAGCGTCGATTACAATCCCAGAGAAGTAATGCTTGCGAGAGTGAGGGGAGGCCAAGTGACTAAAATCTAGTGGTGCTGCCACTCGGGAAAGGGCGATCGATGAGAGCTAAATGCTAAATGCGCCAGGCACACCAGAAACGTTCTCCCAACTCGGTGAGAACACGGGGGTGGCTCCCCATATTTTTGGCGATATTTGGCGATGTGACGATCAGCGCACGGCACCCGAGGCACATCAAAAAAAAAGGAGACCTGGACTGGAGAGCAGTGGGGCCATCCGAAAGTCTATATGAGTAGAATACTAGAATCAGGAGCCATCAGAAGAATGTTGAAGCTGCTAAGTCCTTGCTGGTTGGTGGGGATGTTGCGGATCCGCCGAGGGAAAAAGAAAAGCCCTTCTTTGGGTGCGGGGAATGTACTTCAGACACTTACACACCCATTTGCCATGTGAAGAGCGCATGCCAATGTCAAGCTTGATTGTCCTTAATACTTTGTACCCTCGACTCACTCAACTAAATGTACCCTTTTCGCTCTACTGCAATTACTGCAATTGAAGCGTCACCATGTCGTGAGGGGAGGGAGTTAGTTCAATCATACCATCGATACGGTTCCGATGACATCTCCCGCCGGTACATCCAACGGGTGGCTTGCGAGGACAAGGCGCTGCACTCCATCTTGATTGCTCCAGTCTTCCTGCTGCTCTGATATCCGCTAGATCAAACTCCAATATAACCCTGGTCCAACAATACTGCCCTCACGGCGAGAAGAACAGAAGCCAAAGTTAACCGCTGTGCGTGACAATCCTGTCCCCCGGAATGCGCGCGCCGAACCTCCGAGCGCGTAACTCTGGCTGATTCCGCTGCCAGAACATCCCAGGGCTGTTGTTGGTTCACGATGTGATTCAACTGGCCTTCTTGCCAGCTCCCCGCTGAGAATTTTTTGCATATAATTGTCGTCTTTCTCCTCTTGAGCTGGACTGAACTCATCAACTTCTCTTGTCCAGAGCTGATTCGAAAGGGAGCAGTCGACTGTGTGGACAACGTCCTCAAATCGCGACTTCGTGGTTCTATTTCCTTATATTTTTACTATACTTCTTTGGGGAGGCCAGACTATTGTACCGCACACGTCCCGGGGAAGCTACTTTCATTTCCGACCGTGCATTGTGGAGTGAGGGACCCCTTGCAGGCCCAGTCATACCGCAGTACGTGCCGTGCATTCCATCTTGAGCATCACCACATGCGTGGGCTTGAACACGTCTGATTCAATCCAACAAGGCCTTCCACTGCGGAACATCATTACACAATCCACAATGTCGAGTGAAGTTGGCCGACCGACGCTAAGCCAATCTCCCAGTAATGGGGCGCCCAAATGCACCCTTCCTTTGGAGAAGGTGTTCTCCATTCAGATAGGAACTGAGCTCTTCCGTCTCTCGGGAGCTTCAATTGCTTCCGATGGTCAGTCGACTTGAACCAGTCGCCCTCATACTGTTCCTTGCTAAACTTGTCAAGCTCCGTCATACTTTTCCCGCTTCTTCGAGGAGCAGCTTCGCCTGAACGGAGACATCTCCAACGTCAGGACCCTATATATCGACCGGGATCCCACCACATTCAAGGAGATTGCCAGGCATCTGCAAGGTAAGTAGCACGTATCGCAGAATGTAGCGTCTCAACTAACTGTCAGCAACTAGGCTACCATATACAGCCCAAAGATGGGCCACAGTTCGTCAAGTTCTTCGCGGATGCCCAATTCTATAGCCGTAGGAGACCCGTCCCCAACATCATTTAAGAAAGCAAGTACTGACACAACCAGTTCCTCGACTGATCTCCCAACTCTTCGAGTCGGAGATCTTCGTCCGAATTGGCGGTCACAACTTCCAGATTCCTCGCGATATCTTCTCTAGCCCAGGGGATTCGCCGAATTTCTTCACGTTGGGATTCGCCGCCTTCTTCGCCTCACCACTGGAAGTATTTCCCGGGCTAGACCGTCAGGGTCTCCTGCGGCCTCCAGCAATCACTCCACCCAGCGTCCCCAGCCGCTCAGGCGAGGTCTTTGCGCAGCTCCTCCATCTCCTTCGCGGATATCCTCTGGATATTCGAAACGAAGCGCATCGTGCAGAGCTCCTGCGGGATTGCCGCTACTTCCATCTGCGCGGTCTGGAGCAGCAGCTCATCCCGCACCATATCAGCTTCAACCCTATCCGCAAACGGGATGAGATTGTCATTCGACTCGAGGACGTCCGTCGGTCGGGCATCGACGTAGAAGACATCGCTCTTCCTCCCGGTCACACTCAGGCCGACACCATGTCGGCAGCCCTGGTTACTTACTCTCGCCCGTTTGTCGATGATAAGAAGTACGATCTGATCCTCGAGATGGGAGACGATAGCACCATCCTCGACATCACCAGCAGACGTCCCACCTTTTTGGGCTCCACGAAAGCCCGCGTGAGCAGCCTTCTGCAGGTGATAGCGGGGAAGAAGGGCGACCAGAACCGGCCAGCTGGACAAAAAGAGAGTGCACCGGAAGACCGTCTGTGGGCCTCTCTCTCAATGGATACCGACATGACCGTCGACGGAGAAAGGGAGTACTTCCCCGACATTCTCCGGGACAGCATGTCCGGCTCGGAGAGTCTGTCAGAGGAGCCGTCGAGGAAGCGCAAGCGCGTTGAAGAGGCGTCCATTAATCGTCCGTGGATTGTCCGCAACGGACAGTGGCGGCTGTGCATGCAACCGAGGGCCAAGGGAGATGGCATGGATATCGTCATGATTGCGGTGAAGTTGGAGGTGTATACGTTGCAGCGGACGCGGAATAAGCAGAGGAAGTTCCTCTCCTCTTGATTTCGTTCTATACATGACTTTGCTTTTATACTGTACATGTCTTGTTTTACTTTTACTTTATGATAGACTCATGAACTCAATCCGAGAATCCCTCCCACTCGTCTTCCCCTTCTTCATTTCCTTCCAACTTCTCGTCCACCTCAACCTCAAACTGCTCTTCCTTACTCTCCCCGTCTACATCCCCATCCCTCACAAACCCAGCAACAAAGAACCCCCCAGTCCCCTCCTCATCCCCAGGCCAACACCGCAAACACCCCTCCAACTCCTCATCCGACAGCGTCACCTCAACCCCTTCACCACCAGTAGCAGCACCGCCCTCAACCACCCTCTCCTCCCTTACCCCCCTATGCACCCACTTCTTCATCCCGACAGGCTGCTCATCCCTCCTAAGAACCCTCCACCCACGCGTCTTCGCCACCTCCGAGGCCAAAATCCTCGAAACCACCGCCTCATTCTCCAACAAATGGATCGAGCACGTACTATACGTCACCCTCGTCGCGGCAGGGAAACTCAGCGCGTGCTCTACAATCCGCGTCTGCAGGTTCGATAGCTTGATGAGGCGCTCCTCCGTCATACCGGTTACTGGGACGTCGTTTTCATCCGTTGCCGAGGGGGATTCTGTCGTCGTCGTGGTGGGAGGTTTCTTTCCTTCGCGGCTGTCGTCCTCGTCGTTGGCGCGACGCTTGCGCTTTTTCCCTGTCGAAGAAGAGGAGTTTGTAGTAGACTCAGGGAGTGTAAGCTTAGGCACGTCGTCGCGGCCGATGATCCCACTTCCGGAGCAGCTCGGGTCGAGGAGCAGGCCTGAGACGTTTTCGAAGCGGGGATCGGTGGGATCCAGGGCGAGGAAATCCTGTCCTGGGAGGACGGTCACCATTGTGTCTGCGCCGGCGGTGGAGACCATCTTCTGGAGGGTTTTAGCTCGGATGGGAGATTGGTCCATTGAGAAGATGTGGTAGGTCCCAGTTCCCTTGTTATGTTTATGTTGCTGTTTCGCCAACAACGAGGCCATATGCGTCGTCTTATTCCCCGGCGCAGCACACCCATCCAACAATCCACCACCATCATCCCACCCCTCATCCTCATCCCCGACAAGCAAATACGCAGGGAAGCAACTCGCCTTATCCTGCAAGATGATCTCCCCGTTCTTGTACGCCGGCGACGACGTAAACTCCGCTCCCGGCGCAACGGCAATTAAATCCGGGACATGAGGGTCAAGAACCATTCTCTTCGGGAGGGTAAGCTCCGCTAGTGACGAGACCTGTTCGTAGCCTGCGAACGTGGTGGAGAGTTGCTTCTCCAGCGTCGTGCGGATGTTGTTAACTCGTACCCAGCGCGGGTAGATTGCTGTGGATATGCCCGCTGCGCCCTGCAGAGCGAGCTTCTCCCTCGCGATGGCATCTTTCAACGCCGGGATCGTGGCGCATCCGCGTCGCACTCGCGCTTTGGTGAATTCGCCGCGGAGGCGGGTCTTGTGTCGCTCGATGGTTTGGCGTAGGGGGTGGGTGGATTTGGCGGCGAGGCCGGATTTGGCGAGCAGGAGGTCGTGCACGAGGAGGAGAGAGAGGAGGGGGGTGAGCTGGATTCAGTTGGGCTTGGTTAGTTAGTATTCTCTGGATTGGATTGCTTCGTGGGTGTGTTGAGCGGGCGGGGATAAGTGGTATGTGTGTATATGTGGAGGTATGTGTGTATGTACCTTCGGCTCAAGCTTGAGTATCCCCGCTGCTTCTATTACTTCCTTGAGGAGAATATCCCATTTCGAGGCTTCGATGATGAGGGCGTAGATTTGCGCAGGGGCGGATTTGATGTTGCGGGCGTTGTAGATGCGGGATTTGAAGGAGCCGCCGGTGGTGGAGGGGGCCGTGAGGATGGATACGGCGTCGTAGTAGAGGGACATGATGGGAGGGAAAGAAGTGGTGGTTATTGCATGGTAGAGTTGTGGAGATTGTGAGTTGCGATGCGATGCGATGGAAAAGGAAAACTTGATGTTTGCATTGTTTGGTTGGCTTATCAGAGATAAATAACTAAGTATACATTCAGACCAAGTAACCAATTACCAAACAAATGACCATTATAGAAATATTTAACCTATCTCTATCACTAAGACTAGATATATGGGACAAGAAGTAAGTAATCTGGTAAACATACCCAACCCTATCACATCCGACCTAATGACTCACCCACCACCAAACACGAGGCACATAAATAGTTGGAATAGGCCTTATCTCCGCATCTCCGTCCGATCTATACTTAAACCCGCATATCCCCCATCCCACACAATTCCCTCCACATACAATCTCACCAACTCCCTCCACACCTCCTTGAAACACCACCCTCACACCCTCCAAAGTCCAAACACAATGTCCACAGCCACCAAACAACCAACATTCACCACGACCCTCATCCCACCCCCCGGCCCCTCCTCAAACCCACCACTCACCGTCCACCCACCAACAACCACCCTCGCAACCCCCACGGACCCCCTAACCACGGCCCTCCTGATCCGCCGGGACGTCTTCATCCATGAACAGAAATGCACGCCGGATGGTGAAATCGACTCGGACGATCCGCGCAGCTGGCAATGGGTAGTCTACGCACACCACCAAGACACTGAAACCACCACCCCCACCCCGGTGGCCGTTATCCGTCTTGTCCCACCACCCCACGCACCGCACGAGATCCTCACGCACCCTGAAACAGCGTCGAGTCTCCCCAAATGGGATCTGAAAAGCGAGCCGTATGTGAAACTGACGAGGGTGGCGGTGGTCAAGGAGTGGAGGGGTTATGGGCTGGGACGCGTGTTGGTGGATGAGGCGCTAAAATGGGCGGCGCAGAACCCCGGGGAGATTGAACGGGCGTTTAGGGATGTTGCTGGGGTCGAGGGGGAGTGGAAGGGGTTGGTGTTGGTGCATGCGCAGGTGCAGGTGGAGGGGATGTATCAGAGGTTGGGGTTTGAGACGGATGAGGCGTTGGGGAGGTGGGATGAGGAGGGGATTGAGCATGTGGGGATGTGGAGGAGAGTGTCTGTTGGGTCTTCTTAGATTTGGGGAGTCGTGTGTACATAGTGTATGTGTTGAAGGGTTGTTAAGAGGATAGATCTACATGTGGGTATACAGCTACGTGAATAAATGGGTGGTTGGTTGGTTGTTGAATAAGTCTATTGCATATCACGATGATGTCAAACTCCACAGCTCATAATGTAAACTTCACACCGAAGCGAAAACAAGGAACCAACAAAGAGATCGCCGCGCATAAGCAACCATGACGGGGTATCCTGAGTAGTAAAAGGAGAACAAGATTAAGAAAAGAAGCCCCCCGCATCTCTGTCGACGATCTGTCGCAGCTCACAAATAAAGAAGAAATCAAACGCCCGTAAAGCCCATTAGCCATTAATCCGCAATTCATCCGAGCAAACTCCAAGCAATGACCGAAACCGTTGAAAAAAAACAAACCCACACGGTGTAAAACAGAAGCGAAAAGCGACAAAAAGTATGTTCTAAAACAGGTATGTATGAAGTGAAGTTGCTTCCCAATGTCGTAGTGTCAATGGACATGGGTGGTATGGACATGTTGTTCATCAGCCGTAGTTGTCGTAATAGTTTAGAAAGTGCTCCAGTTCCAGCCACGAGGGACGCTGGCGGCGATCTCGGTGCTCTGGGCCAACACTCCGGTCAGGGCGGGCTTCGCATTCTCGTCCGGCGAGATATCTGAGCGGTCGGAGGCGGTATTGTATTCTTCATTGTCACTGTCGGAGGCTCTGCTTTGAGCATCGAGCAGGCTCTGGATCTTGCTCAGGCGCTCCGTGCGAGATTCCTCCCAGCGCTGGTAGGCGCTCCAGCAGAGGTCGCATGCGCGGGAGGGTACTCCATCGGGGTGGAAGCGAGCATTCTGATCAAGCGGGACGACATGAGGAGTGTGGGAGGAGCAGAAGACATGGCCGCAATGGCGACAGTGGTGGCGACGAAGAAAGAGACCGAAAGAGGAGCGGCAGGTAGGAGAGTCGCAGTTGGGGGAAGCAGAGTCCGCCTGTTGGGAGGTTTTGTTAGCACAAGGTCATTTTTGCTTATTTGAAAGGGGGTTTGTTGCAAGGCTGCCTGGATGTCATCATGGCGATCACGCGATATCGCGCAACGCAATAATGGCGCGACCCGGAGCTCGGCTTGCGCCATGACAACACTATATAGTAGACGCGTCCACCCAGGGGCAAAGGGACTGAAGAAGTTGGTTTCACTTACTTTCCAGTGATCACGAGTGGGAAGACCAGTGACCTCACCCAGGTGCTCATTCTTCATCCATTCATCCTCTGCCAGCTTGCTGACAGCAGGACCGCTGTTGTAGCTCTCCATGGTCGAACGACGAGTAACAGGTGCACCAACTTCGCCCTCGTTCAGGCTGTCGAGAGAACCGTGAGAACCGTGAACGCTGCGGGGAGGAGTCGGGGGAGACGAGGCCTTCTGGGGACGCTCAGTCGGGCGCAGGGCAGCAGGAACGTAGAGAGGGCCCTTGAGAGGACGAAGTTGCTTCGACTGAAGCGGCAAGTGCTGATAGCGAGGAGAGGTAGGAGAGTTATTTGCGGGAGAGGTCTCAGCCGAGTTGACAGGAGAGGGATGGCCGTAGACGGAGATTTGCTTGCCAGTGAAAGCAGGGGCAGTAGTAGTCGCAGTCACAACGTGGGTAGCCATTTGAGATGATATCAGGTGTTGAAATATTGAGAAAGAGTTTGGGTAGAAGGTGGAGGAGATGTTGGTTATCAAGTGTTGGTAGAGTGGAGAGTAGTTGAGAGGATGGAAGTCAAAAGTGGAAGATAAGGTGACAGTAGACCAAGTACTAATAGCAGCGGATGTTGAGGGAATTATGAATTATCGCTTTCAGTAAGGTGTCGAGTGAATCGATGGGTTATGATGCCAACAGTAACCAGAGAGGATTAGATCAGTTAATGGCCATTGACAGAGTAGCTGGACGGAACCAGAAGCGCATCGCAGTGGCAAGCGGGAGAGTGGTGGGATAAAGTTCGCGATGACGCTGGGATCTGGAGATAGGCGATATAGAGAGGATCGATCCAGGGAATCGGGTTGCAGCACAAACAAACCGCGTGGGGGGTGGAGTTGAAGTAAGTGAGTTAATAGTGAGATGATAAAATAGTTAAGTAGTGGGTGGGTGGTACTCGAAACGAATCGGGACGAGTGAAGGGGAAGGGGGAGAAGCAGGTGATAATGGTGGGCGATGAAGGGCTACTAATAAGAGAGCGAGACTCTACTCCTACAGGACACTCCCAGCAGGAATGAATGAATTATTAAGTGGCATCCGCCAGACGGGGATGGGGGGTGGGTGGAAAATGGGAAATGGGCAATAGGGAATGGGCGATTTTTTGCCATGCATTGTGGAGATGCGCTAGTGGATGGAGACCCCGATGATAATAATAATTATCATCATCCTTGAACACGCTAAATTAACCCGACGAGCAGCGCAGTCTCGTCTGCTTGGACTCGATAGGTAGTTCCGACGGCGGCTTAGGTTGAGGCTAGAAAGTCCCGAAGAAAGGCAGGGAGTGGAGCCGTTGGAGGATCGGAGGCGACCTTACACTCCCAGAAAGTTACGCTTGATCGTGACGATAACTGACTGAAGTTACTTTCCCTACCCTACCTACTTACACTGTAAGTAACAAAGGGGGAATATTATTACTCGACTTTTACTGGATGTATCTACTACGACTTGAATGTTACTTTACTTTTTGGGATCTTATTTGCTTCTTCGGATAATATTCTCCTCTCTTTCTCACCCCTTTCGCCCTGCAAGATGTCATAAGAATGTGATCGTGACCTACTGATAGTTCATCTTATTCATATTTCTTTTCCTTTCCCATACTCATTTCTTACTCGACTAACCATTGTTTTTCCCCTGACGAATCCGTTGCCGAGGACTGGAGGGAAAATCCAGAAGATTTGTTTGGAACTGGACGGACTCCCCGATCGTCCGGCGTTACCAATCCGTAACAGCAGATCGGACGGGTTCAGGTTAGACTAACCCCAAACCAGCACGGCATTTTACCGAGGCCGCCCTGAGAAAGAGAAGATAATCTCCAAAGCCGGGATTTAGACGAATATCGGATACTACGCCGGAGTGTTACTCTGCTGGGTGTTTCCGATTGTCTTAATAGTTGGTATTATTATGATGGGGGATAATGATGACGAGAGATGCAATATACTCGTTACCCTGTATGCCCGGCAATTCCTCCGTGATAGTCATATGAAAATGAAAATAAAGGTAATACATCCAATCTATCTACTTCTGCCCGGATCTTGGCAGATTCATGACATTTGTACCGGGTGGGTGGGATGGACAAATGCGGTGTTACTACCTGCTGCCCGTCCACGGTAATATCCAGACTGGAGGATGGCTGCATCGCCAACCAGTCACTACCACTCGATATCCATTCATTCCTTCCCCCCTTCCGCCGAAAGTCATGATGACAACAACCATGGACACTCCCCCCCCCCTGCTCTCTCTTGACCGCCTCTTGCTTCCCACCCGCACCGGGCATTCCTTCGATCGAGGATCTTCCGTATCTTTTCCCCTCCATACCGCCCATCGATGATTCATTCATCCCCGCGGTATGCACAGGGCGGCCCAGAGTCAACCTTGTATCATCCTTTTCCAACTCTCGACCCTGAGGCAATCAAGTATGCATCCCGGTCTAGTGGCAACAGGACTTGGAACACGGTATCATCATCGAAAATGGATTAATGCCCGCATCTGATATCTTTCCCCTTTGAGCCATCTCCATTGTTCTTCCCCCCACTACTCCTCACGATGTACACAGCTGTCCCCATTATTCTCCCCTTCTCCAAACCCACCAACTGCCAATATCACTCACTCTGCTGTAAGCACGGGAGTCTACCGTGCAAGGTACCACAATTAATCATGAATGAGGGTCCGCTTCTCCATTAAAAAAAAGCGGACACCTAACGCGGACTCCAACCGCCATCGGATAGACTACTTTGTAATAGTGGCAGCTGAAAGAGAGACAAGACACAGACAGAGAGACACGCCTCTGAGCGACGGCTACAGACCACGGAACGCTCGACCGGTGAATCTCCCATCAAATCAAAATAGGGTGGCTTCTCATTGGCAAGCGGACTCCACCCGAGGTAGAGACCCACTGGCCGCCTTGACCGCGATGACTTGCTCTCTTAGGAAGAGTTCACGAGACCAACTGCTAGTACTACTGTGTACATGGGTGTTCCCTTCCCAAAGCCTCGGAAGTAGAAATGGTCTATCCTATTTCCAATGATCACGGGAAGGGGAGTCAGTGTGCAGTTACCACTTACTACAGTACTACTACTATTTACATATCCACACATACATCCACTGCTATCCCCATCCCCTTGCAAGCAAGACTCCATCAAGTCCAACGTCTTTCTGGCGGTGACAGACCGACCGTTGTGTCCGACTGCTCTCCCGTGCCAATCAATCCGATCGGATAAGAAACAGGGTGGTGAAGGGGAGATGAGATGGAACGGAAAGCATGGACTGGGTTTGGGTTGGATTGGATGGATGGCTGCTCAGAATGGGGCCTTTGCACCGGTGGGAGTGGAAACCAATTAGCTGGAGAACCGCTTTTCCCAAAGTCGGTGGATCCCTTGAACCTCGCCTCCGGATTGGAGTCCTCCTGCAGCTCGTTATCGCTGCACAATGATTGGCTAAAATGGTCTTGCCACGTTGCCATTGGTCAGTGCCCCTCCAGGCCAGCACGGACAGTCCCCGAACCAGTCGCCTCTCCAGGGCGTCTCTCCTACTGTGCACTATAACTTTCATGACTTGGTGTCTTTGTCGGGCAAACTGCCTCGAGCAGATTATGTAACAGATACAACAAACCGCGTCGCGTGTAGACACCTTCGGTACCGCTTCGGGTTAGCGCTTCCGGTGCACCTCGGCCGTTGAGCCTTTGACTTGCCGCTGTCGACTTTCTTCGGCTTCCCCTGCGCCCGTGGTGGATGCGCCTGACTATTGAAGCTGTGATGATTGGACTGGTCTCGTGGATTTGGGCCTGTCAAATTATTCATGGCGGCACACGACCGAGGCAAGTCAGTATTTTGATTGCCTGCCCCGGTGTGCAACTTGGTGCTATACCCAGCTGAAACCCGCCTCGAATATTCTAGTCGGCCTTAGTCTAGCAGCCGCTACGGTGAGTCTAAATCGGCAGAGGATCCCACTCCTGACAGGCCGCCTGCTGGTTGGTGCAGACGTGCAGCCCAGGATGTAAGACATCCGCGGACTTACATGCACCGTACAGCCTGGCTGTGAACTATCCTCAAGGCACATCCCTGCCGCTGCAGCTCTAGACCGGGTGCGAGGCGGTGGCAGGATGTACCTAGTACCTGACTACTCAGGATCCCTCCCTGGCACCAGAGAGGCACCCAGGAATACTAGCTGCTTCATTTGTCCAGCTTAGGAAATGACGACGATGGCTTTGTTTTCGAACAGGGATTCAAGCAAGTTAGGAACTATAACTGCTGCTCGTTATATGGAAGCGCCTGGAAAATGCGCTTGCGTCTCAATTTCGAGGCGATTCGATACGATCGTGAAGCAGGCCGCTTAAGCGCTTCGCCGGATCGACCGCTAAGTAGACATCAAACACGGATGTAACCCAGAGCAGGCTCCTGCGTTAGGAACTGATAACTGAGGCGACTCCGTGTTTAAGCGCCAAGCTAAGCATCAAGAACAGTCGATCCATCAGATTAGGAGTCCGACGGGTTTGATCACCCTTTCCCAGCAACCAGGTACATCCCTCCCTCTTGAGATGAACCCATCCTACTACGTACTCCGTATCGAGCTTCCATACGAACAGAGCAAAACAAAAACAACGCTCTTCAGACGGTTGGGAACTGCCAACCAATCATATCCACCCTATCAATAATAACGCGGGAACCATACTGTATACGAGTCCCTTCCCCCCATCCTCAACCACACGAGGAGGAGACGTGGTTAATTCTCGGCATCTCCAAACCCTACCATATCCGCGTAGCCCGACACCCTCCCCAACCCCGAACCACGGTTCAACGCAGAGCCGGACAGACAGCTCAACGTCGATCCCACCCGAACAGGCAATCTCATCGAACACTCGTCGAAGCCTCCGTGCCCGAGAATTGCCCCTCACCGAGGAATCGCCTGCCCGGCCGTCCCTCGAAGGCAAAAATTCGGGGCGATGAACAACGATGATCCGAAGATCACTGGCGGTGGATGTCTGGGCCAGGGCGAACCGTACACATGATACGATCAGTGATCAGTGGGAAAAGTGGATGTGCATACGTGCCACAACTCACTGCCACTAGACTAAACTTACTAGACACAGCCGAGCCGACCAGACCAGCCTAAGATAAGCCAGTCCTCTGTAGAGTGTAGATAGGCAGTGCTGGGGCAGCGAACCAATGTTTGCGATGGAGACTGAGACCGCGTAGTCTAGTTCAGTTGTTGGGTTGACTCCGTACCACTCGTGAATGTTTGTTTGTTGTTTACAACCTTAAAATAGAGTCGAGTATACGTATGTCGCTTGGCTGTTGTTTCTTCTAACGGTGAAACACCATCATCAATTCGTACTGAGGTTAACGTATGCCAAATTATAATAATTTCTTTTGTTTTAAGGTGATCTTTGTGTAACCATCACCAGGAGATTTTAGTCCGCTGCAGAACTGCAGCCCAATTATTGGGTCGCTGCTTCATCCGATGCATCCGGATCCTGATCGGGTTAGATCGGTTGGCTCTCAACATCCTTTCACATTGGAGTTAGGATTAACGTTCACCTTGCTTGTTTGGGCGTTGTATGGCATACACTCTAATTTCGATTTATTCTCCATTTGATTGCATCGTAACCCATATCAACTAAGCAGGGGACTTTGCACTTGTGCATATATATGCGCTGGCACTATGTAACACAAATATATACAGCTGAGATTGAGCCGTTACCCCTCCAACACAACTTGGACATCAATTGGTAGCATAACGATGAGGTCTCGTCTAAGTAAGTACCACTGGATACTAGTACTAAAGAGATGATGGTTATTCAATCCTAAAATAAACACCAGCAGTATCACGACCAGTAGCAGTCTCAGTCTACCTACCAAGATAATTAACTTGAACCTACATTGTACACAATTCCAACCTACCCAACCCCCCCTCACCCACGACACACCACTGCATAGCTATTAAATACTGAAAGTACGAAAGCCAAATCTAGCACTCAAGCAGCAACTCACTATTCACCAGTAGAATTCAATATGCTGATCACTGCACCCAGAGCCTCAAACTTCCCTTCCGTCCTGCCCCCAAGCGAAGTAAAAAACCTAAAGCTATACGAATAAGGCTGGCTATCAAAACCTACTTTGTCCTGCCCAATCTACTACTCATCATCTCGAGAAGTCAAAAAAAAGTACGAAGGTGTGTGCTTTGATGATGGCGCACGGTTGCTTGAGGTATCTGTGCTGAAGCTTCCGGGTTGGTGGTGAGGTAATAGGTAGATAGCTAGCTAGCTGGCGATGGATGGACGGGATTGAAGGAGCAAGGAGGGAAGGTTTTGGGCTGCAGTGCTGTGGATATAGTCCAGTTTCCTTAGGGATTTGTGGGAGATAAGGAGTGAAGTACTACAAGTCTTTGTATGATTTGGATGGTCTGAAACTGGATATGTATTTAGTGGAATTCGTGTCTGAGTATAGAAATGCTAAAGGGTAATATTATAGGTACTCCTATCTTTCTAATACCAGTGCTAGATGGATATAATCAGTAATTCTAGACACCGTCAATACTGCCTGTATACTTACAAAACAAATAAACATCTCTTGGTTCAATACCAGATACCATCACATGCTATTGTTTAAACGAAGGTTAAGAAGAAGACCAACTCATCAGCACAGATACTACTAGTCACATCCCTGTCTCTGGAATATACTCTCTTAGTTACCCCGCCACGAATGCCACCAGAAGCCCCGCTACTCCGATGATGGCAACAGTATCGCCGCCTTCGGACATAACAGTGATTCTTTGACAGAAGACATACATTAAATTCCCGCAACCGAGGAGGCGGGATCTAGATCGAGATCGAGCTGGATGTGTCGGCGGCAAACGAGGGTAGATGGATATCTAGGCGAGCTCCTATTCTTTGCCGGTGTATTATCATATTGAATTTGTCAAGCATCGACTATTTTGAATTGACGCGGAAGCACTAGTCCGAGTTGGTTTCCTCAGGCGTTGGATCTGTCTCGTGACCGGCATGGATTAGTGTTGTTTCTTGTTGCTGTGGCGGTGGCTACTAACCATTTGCAATCTACATAGTATCCATCCATTCGATTTAGTTCCTCTCAGCTGGGGGCAAATGGCAGAATGGCGTGCTTTGTTCTGCAGGCGACCGGCAGGCGACCGGTGAATACTAACTTCACTAACTAACAGAGGGTCTACAGTCCACATAGGTGATAGTCTAGACAAGGCTGTCCTGCTCTACGGCTTGTTGTTGATGCCCAAAGCGTCAATGGCGGGGTGATTTCCAGTTACCCCTCACTCAACTTTTCTTTGATTCTCACCGCAGCCCCTCTTCCATCTATGATAGACACTCCCCAGCCGCGTCTGGCCGCCATTAGCGCTGCCTCAAGTGACATCACTACGGTGTTCCTCTGTTTGAGATACATATGGATACATTGCACTTGAGTTGAGCACTCATGCACCTACCGGCCGCACGGTGAGTTGTTCTGTCTTCAATGCTGATGATCTAGTGCGGTGGAGTACCTATCGGCCGAGTACATACACACATCCTGGAATCCCCTCTGCTGCATACCTGGTATCTGGAGATAAGATCGGAAGAACCCCGCAGTCTGCCATCGTCCACATCTGCTGACTGACTGACTGACATTCATCCTCGTCAATGGAGTCAAGCATGGATCCCTCAGCCACAGAGGCCAACGACCGGGCCGAGCAGGGTCAGCCTGACAAAGAAGGACCGCTGCGCTCGGAAGATTGCCAACTAGGGTCTCTGCAGCCATACTGAGTCACGCGTGAACTCCCGCCCCCTCTTTGTTCCGATCTCTGTCGATACGAAGTGTACATAGTCGACTTTCCGACTCTGGCCGTGCCTTGTCTACAAGCTAGAACTGCACGCATCCGGACGCGCGGGCAGACGGACACGTGTCGGCCGTCCAGTAGGCAATCCGTGCGTCATCTGAGGGCGGCCATGGGCTCGGGACCAAGGCAGTAAGCATACCGGCATCCAGCCAGGTCAGGCTCAATGAGCATTGACCTGTTCCGTCCAAGAATGATGTCTTACATCCAGCTGTCACCGCTATAAGCTTCAAGGCCCGGTGCCAGTTGATGGGTGTGTATATACCCCGCATCCTGCAGCTAGCCTGCTCCGGGCCTGCCCGGACACATGCTGCTCATCTGCCTGGGATGTTACTCGTCCAATAGTGCCAGCCAGATAGTTTACACATCCGGCTGTCTCTAGCTTTTGACACGTGTGTACCCGGGGCTATCGCGGGTATGTCTTCTTTGATAACCTGCGACAAGTCATCCAGAGTGTGCGAGAGGTCATAGTCCGTGCCAGGACGCATGGCGCGCGGGTGATGACCATAGCTGTTATCCTTCGGGACGTGCACGATGTTGGGTGTCGTAGGCTATCATGGATATCGAATTCCGATGACGCCGTTGTGTTCTGCCCAAAGGTGGTAAATTATGAGATACAGTCCTTCAGATAGCTTCTAGGCATGGCATTGTCCGTTCACATGACAGTAGGACTGTAGAACAGCTGCCATGGCACCACTGTCTCGACTGGCCCATTGTAGTACCCATTGCAAAGGATTCATTCACATGTTAGTCTGCTTGAATTGGGCTTGAACGTCTTCACTCGCCCACCTCAGATCAATACAACCCCTCAATAGTTCTGTTTCTTTGTCAGGCCATCGCATATGCAAAATGGCGCTGAGATATGTCCAGCAAGACATGTGCCAATAACTCTGGATGTACGCGCCAACTAGTCCCAGTGTCTGTAGTGAGTAGCAAGAGCGCAAGTCTATCATATCAAGATAATGCAAGATATGCATGCTTACTGTCTCTATCTCAACTCACATCAACCCAGTTCAAATCAGACTTGTGTATCGTCAACCTAACCACTAAAGCTGCCAGATGATATCATCCATCTACGATCCGTAGAACAGCGCCAGTCGAAGAATCATCAACCATATCCCATATCACCCGAACCGGCGCGAGTTGTACCCGCCTAGTCACCTTATATGAAGCAGACAGTCTGCCGGTCTTTGAACAGACAACCTGAATCTTGTCCACACTGGGTTGAATAACTGACACGCTAGCAGATGGAAATGGGTACCTTACATGAACACAGATATCAAAGCTATTTGTCAATCATAACTAAGATAACAAGAGCACTACTCACGAGCAAGCCCAGCCTCAAAGACTAAGTATCATATCTAACACATTCTAGTATGCGCACCGTGGAAACTTATTTCCGATTATGATAAGATCCTATCTCCTGCAACATCTTTCAGCCTAGCTTCATCTCTATACAAGTACTACGGGATGGTAACGCCACAATGACTCGAAGTTGTATCCCTAAGTGAGCGAAATGGTCGCATCAATACGCCTGCGATTGCGGATTATATCCGTAATCTTGCAGAGTTGAAGATATATCTAGCTGGACGTGATATCGAGTGCTGATTATGGGTATGTTTGAAGAGCATGATGCATACGAAAAGATGCTGTAGGCACCGCCAGTACATTCTCCATTACGAAAGTAAACGCCGTCTCCTGATTCTTATGTTTTCCTCCCCCAGATTCACACTGAGAAGACCAGCTTTGATCAGAAATATGATTCAATGCTATCCAGAGCTTCCCACAGTCTGTCTCACTGTCCATGGAGCTACCCCATCCCCGGGGACCAAAGCAAAAGAATACGTTCGTCAGGTATGTGCAGTTTCGGCGTGAAAGGGCTGGCATTGTGAAGAATGATCTCACTTCGACAGTGCCTTTCTTTTCATCACACATGTAAGGTAGTTCCTGGATAGACCACCTTTTTGTATGTTGCTGATATTATTGCAAATGGATACTATACCAGAACTTTTGTGTCCAAGTAGATCAAGACAGATATATAATGTTTTGAGGACATGGAGCAGACAAGTGAGATGTGTCCCTACTATGATATGTGTTTAATACTGGTATGTCTATTGTTCACGGCTTCTATTACTAGCTTTTCTCAGTGTCTTTTCCCACGGAATCCTATGTTCTGGTAAGCTAGGCACGGTTTAGGTTCAATGAGTGCTAGTATGAAACTAGCACATCATACCAGGAACTGAGACGGAGGTAGGCGTTCATCTGTGGGATCTAGTCTAGTGCCTCTGGGCTGAAATAATCTTCTGACCCCCTGCTCATCCTTTACCCGATGTCGAAGACAGCCAATGTTTCAATCCGTGAGCAAAACAGTATCCCTGCACCATTTGAAACCACCAGCTAACCGAAATAACCTCTCTAGCTGCAGAAAGCTAGTCTAATTCCACTATCGCTAAACCAATGCTCATTCTACACACACTTACAAACCTTGAAGAGAAATCTCCCTACAGCCCTGTGCTCTAGACCCAACCCTCGCTAACCAACATCCGACCATCCGACAATTCAAAGGCAAACACAAAATCGACGAGGTCCAGAATCCAAAGCAATGAATTAAACTTCAACCAGTCTCAATCTTAGCGTGTCGGAGCGCACTCAATCCCCACCGCGGAGGATATTTGAACTCCACTAGCGCAGCGTCCGTCTTACGCAGCATTTTAGCAAGTTAAAAGAATCTAAATCAATGAGGCAGGACGAATCATGTTCCTTCAGTTTCAGGGTTGCCTGGCTGGGAGTGGAGTCACTTTTACTTAACTCCATGCGTGGTTTTAAACTAGTTCAGTAGTTATCGCGGATGATGGCCGATTGCGGTGACAAATTGGTTTGGCTAAGCGGATATACTAACTACTGCCCCGGGATGATCTGTGCTCAGGGGTTCGGTCCGGGCGGCCCTCGGTTGCTTGGCTTGCTGGTGGTCCACGGATATAACATGCTTTGCGTATGTGAGGTTGGCGAGTGGTGAGTGAGGTTGTGAGGGTCGTGATACAGGTTGATGGGATTAGGTTTGTTGGTGAGTAGTGCTGTGCGTGCTGCTTTGGTTTGTTTGTAGGCAGACTCCACGGTCATATGAGATGGGTTGGGCTAGTGGTGGAAACGGAACGGCCTCTTTTGTCAATAGACTAGCCTTATGGTTAGCTTCGTGTCAAGTTGATTAGTTTGCTATGGGATTAATTGGTCTGCTTGGCAAGGAAAGTGGCTGGCTAACATTTTACCGGTAGGGTGTTGAGTGCGTGTCCCTCGCAGTCCTGACAGCTGTAATTGCTTCATAAGTACCTGAATCTAGGACTTGGCAGGCTATTATTCGGGCTTTAGCCATCAAGCATGGCTAATTCTAACAGTCGCCTATTAGTGTCCTCAGCAGTAGGTGGACGTTGAGCCAAAATCAAGATGGCGAGATCAAGACACTGCGAGGAACAGAGGCAAGATGGAGGACGACCATTGACAGATATATTGACATTCTAGGATATGCGGATAGCATTTCCACCAACCGTGGTATTTGACGAAGGGTAAGAAGACAGGGTTGATGAGCTCCAGGCGCTGCACTTTGCTGTCGCAGATGATGTGGCGAAACCTCCCGCCAGAGTTGTCCGCAAGGGATAACCATGTAGGGCTCGCTGTTCGAATGAGTGTCGAGGCAAGGTATCTATGGCCAGCACAGCTCTCTATACACTTATATACTGTAGACTTGTTACACCGATGATGTGCTGTCCATTGAATAGGACTGTTCATCTTACAGTCCTTTCCACGATCTGGTGGGCGTAGTGGCGCATAAAGACTTAAACAGTCGTACTGACACAATGACATGGAACCAGAGGTAGAAACGCCTTTTTAAAATGTATTCCGATATCATATCAGCCGGTATGCAGGGACAATAGATCGATCTGATCTCGTGCCTGATCGATAAGCTCATCATCAGAATCTCCTAATCTCGAATTCCTTCCTCTCCGTCTCCTGCATTCCGACCCCCGGAACCATGTCGATCCCTGCCTCCAGGCAAAGTTCATATCCAGACAATTTAAACAACGCATCAATTAAACTTTCAGGTCCGACCACTAGCATTGAACTAAGCAGGGACTAACAGACCGGACAGACCGGTTCTATCCACAATTCCATTATCGCGTCCCGTCGTTGGCAACCGGTGCTTCTTGGCCTCCGATCGCGCATGCATTAGCGACAGGCTGTTCTTCCCCCTCGTCGTACGATCAGTCATGCAGGAAAACTGTGTTCACTTAAATGGCAATTTAGGTTCTGAGTCCTGCATATTAATCGTGCTTTAGCTCGGAAAATTTTCTTCTGCTGCTGCTGCTGCTGCTCCTGGCCGTTCTTCAAACATAATCTGTTCCTGTTCATCTCTCCATCCCTGTCATTTTCTATGTCTGTGTGCTGAAGAAGACTGGAATCGACGAGCACGATGGAGTTCGAGCACGAGCCCAAGCAGCAGGTTGATCCTGTAGTGGCCACCGATTTACAACATTCCGACAGTCCATCCACCCTGGATGTGCCGATCAACGCTTCTGGCCACAAGCAGGAGCTCGAGCGCAATTTTGGCTTCATCAACATTTGTGGTTTGGCTTTGACTAGTGGAAACACCTGGATTGCTTTGGGTGGGAGTATTGTAAGTGACTTCTTCAATCGTTTTTATTTTATAGATGTCGTCATCTGTAGATTTGCTTGTCTCCGACCGTCCGTTAACTGATACTTTCTACCATCCAGGTCACAGCTATCTATGATGGAGGTCCGCCCGGTGTGATCTATGAGATGTATGTCCACCGCCACAGCAATTCTGTAATGAACTCAATACTAATGCTCTCCCAGGATCGCAGCCTCATTCTTCTACTGGTTTATTGCTGCATCTCTCGCTGAACTTGCCTCGTCCATGCCATCATCCGGTGGAGGTTCGTCTTTCACCACGCATATACTCAGAACAACACACTGACCTCTACAGTCTACCACTGGGCATCCGTCACAGCAGGAAAATATGGTCGCGTCTGCGGCTGGTTCGCCGGCTGGTGGAACTTCCTAGCCTGGATCTTCGGTGCTGCCTCGACGACGCAGATTCTAGGCACGCAGGTCGTGTCCGCATACGCCTTGTTCCACCCCGACTACACCATCGAGCGCTGGCACGTCTTCATCGCCTACCTGATCTGCTCCATCCTCTGCTGCTTCCTGGTCGCATTCGCCAACCGTGCCCTCCCCATGATCGAATCCCTGGGCGGATTCCTCGTCGTCGGAGGCTTCCTCGTCACCGTCATTGTCTGCGCCGTGATGCCCCACGTCAACGGACAGCCCTACGCCACGGACGACTTCGTCTGGCGCGACTGGCTCAACGAAGCCGGATACAGCAGTGACGGCTTCGTCTTCTGTCTCGGAATGCTCAACGGCGCCTTCGCCGTCGGCACCCCCGACGTCATCTCCCACCTGGCCGAGGAGGTCCCCAAACCCGGCAAAAACATCCCCCTCGGCATGCTCGCCCAGTACGTGATGGGCTTCTTCACTGCCTTCCTCTACCTCATCGTCATCTTCTACGGCATCACCGACCTCAACGCCGTCCTCGAAGCCCCCTACCTCTTCCCCCTCACCGAAATCTACCTCCAAATCACCGGCACCCGCGGCGGCTCTCTCGGCCTCATCATCGTCTCCATGCTGCCACTCTTCGTCGCCATCGTCGGCTGCTACCTCACCTCCAGCCGTGTCCTCTGGACATTGGCCCGCGACCGCGCTACCCCCTTCAGCGGCTACCTAGGCCGGGTCAACCACCGCTTCAAGAACCCCCTCAACTCGGTCCTCGTCTGCGGCCTGATCGCTATCATTCTCGGCTGTATCTACGTCGGTAACTCCACCGCGTTCAGCGCCTTCGTCAGCTCCTTCGTCGTCTTGACGACTCTGTCTTACTCCGCTGCTATTCTCCCGCACCTGCTTCGTGGCCGTCAGGGCATCCCCCGCGGTTGGTTCTGGATGAGCGGGATTACGGGATATCTGGTGAACACGATCACTTGTCTGTACATGATCGTGTTTATTGTCATCTTCTGCTTCCCGTTCTCGATGCCTGTGGATGCCGAAACCATGAACTATACGTGTCTGATCACGGGTGGGTTTACTATCTTCATTGCCCTGTTTTGGTTCGTTCGTCAGGGTAGTTATACTGGGCCGAAGGCTATTGCGTTGGAGAGTAGTGCGTTGGCTAAGGATGCTATTTAATGTGGTGGTGGGGGATGTACTGTATATAGGAGGGTAAAAGTTCGCTGGGTTTAATAATTTATAATTTTATGAAATAATACATGAGAGCGCTGTTGGTTCATTTTGATTTAGTACTATGAGTAGTAGTACTTAGTACTCGAAACAAACATGCATGTTTGATGTCTTCTTCACTGTAATATATATACACTATGATGGTCTACGATCGGATTACACTTGTTGATAGCGCTAGAGCCAGCACGAAAGAGACAGGAGAAGTATAGATTGATTGGAGAATTTTACCAAATGAGAAGGGATATTCTAGTAGATGCCATGGCAATGAAGACAAGTAAAAGCGAGTCTCACACACCATCAAACCATTCATGCGCCAATGCCTGACGTGCTGTAATTCTCCTTCTTGGATCAAGGTTCGTCATGGCGCAAATGAGGCTTTTAAAATCATCGTCGACTCCCTGCCAAAGAGAGAATGGCCGGACCGGGTTGTCCTGATTAAACCCATTCAGGGTTATGTTGAAGACAGAGACCCAGGGATTGTCACCGAGGTATTCGAGAAAGCCATGGAATCCATCTTTGTCGGCGAAGTAGGAGATTTGACGCTCAATCACGATGGCTAAGCGGTCTATGCCTTCATCTAATTCGTCGTCTCCGACTGCGAATATGACCCGTTTATGTACCACGTAGATACACTATGGCAAATTAACGAACTAATTCTTGAATAGAGTGGTGATACTTACCACAAGAGCGAACGAGAAGATATCAGACGGCTTATTCACCCATCCTCTAGCATGGGCTTCGGGACTCCTCCACATCCAGTTACCTGCTTGCTTTCCAATCATGGATGAGCCAGGGGGGATGTGTACGGCGTCTTCGAGGTCGCCAAGTTGGACTTTCTCGATGGTGAGGCCGTTATCGGACTGTTTCCAGTTGACGAAGAAGTTGTCCGCTTTGATGTCTACGTAAAATCAGCTACTGTCCGTTGAATTTACAGGGTACAATGATATACCTGTATGAATTATGTCTCTGTCATGCATTTCTGCAATCCCAAGAAGTGCTTCTTTGAGAAGTCTCTTTCTTGTTTCAAGTGACAAGTCCTTCTGAGCCAGGTGGAGAAGATGACCTGTGAGATATTCGAACACGAACATTGACTTCTCAGGGATGATGTCCCGGGCAAGACGAACATGGCTGGCATTGTTGCGTAATCTGCTGTTTACGTCTTGAAGGTCTTCGAAATTGACCTCGTGGATATACTTCAATATGAATCTCTGATCACCAGCGCTAATGGACTAGTAAGGGAGTGGTCATGAGAAGTAGTAGTCAGGTCTACTCACGTTGCGAGGAGAACTTGGCGTGGCGGGAATGATTCTTCCTGAAGAACCCGTTCAACTTTATAATGACGGCCAGATTGGCCAATATACTCATCAGTGTGGATTGAGGAAGTTGGCGTTGTGCTTGCTCTGCGATGGAGTCGACTGTTGACGATCGATCTGTAGCTAGGGAGTCTTGAAGTCACGAGAGCCGAGTATGCTCGCGTCTTGAAAGAGTGCACTATTGGAGAACATAATGACAGCATCGAGACAATGTAACTGAATTAAGTAGTAAAGAACTGCCTCGACTAGAGTATCTGAATGAGATGTGTGGCTTCGAATGCAAGTCAACATCAGGTGACAGACGCAAGGGATGCTCGGGGAGCAAGCCACTGTGGCACGGCTGGAGAACAACATTGCGCTCAGAAATCAATGTGACTGATAACGTGACGTTTTGAATCTGGCATATCATTAAAGCTTATGATCGAGTAAGATCTGCACAGGCTCTAGTTGAATATCTATTTAGGGATCGCGGGCCCAACGCAGCCCTTAATATTATCTCAAGATCAGGCAGGTATATTGCTACAGATATTCCACACATCTACAATCGAACCGGCTCCTTATCCTCCTCAACACACAAATGCCCCTCTCTAACCAGCGAATTCTTACACGACCGCTTCTTCGCCCAATCCTCCAAATTGTTCAATGACACCTGGGCAATCTCACTCAGTGCCTCCCGCGTGAAAAACGCCTGATGTCCACACACGAGGACATTGGGAAACGTCATCAGCCGCATCAATGTATCATCATGGATGATCTCCGCTGAATGGTCATTATAGAACAGATCCCCTTCTTCCTCATACACATCCAACGCCAAACCACCCAATCTGCCATCCTTCAACGCCTGCACCGCATCTCTTGTATGGATCAGCCCACCTCGCGAGGTATTCACCACCATTGCCCCCCTCTTCAACTTGGCCAGGCTTTTCGCATTGATCAAATGTCTAGTTCCCTCTGTCAATGGACAATGCAAGCTCACCACATCACTCCGTCCCAGCAATTCGTCCATCCCTACATAACTTCCTCCTATTTCCTTCTCAAACTCCTCCCCACCATATGGATCTGCCCCAAGCAACACACAGCCGAACCCCTTCATGATTCTCGCAAATGCCATTCCAATGCGACCCAATCCCACCACGCCCACCGTCTTTCCCGCCAAGGTCTGGCCTAGGAACCCTTCTAGATTGAAGTTGCCTTCGCGAACACGGTTATACGCGCGGTGCGTCTTGCGGTTCAAGGTTTGGATCAGCGCCACGGCGAACTCGGCCACAGCTTCCGGGGAGTAGCTGGGGACATTGGCGACGAAGAAGCCGAGTGCTTCGGCGACAGGGAGGTCAATGTTATTGAAGCCGGCGCAGCGTAGGAGAATGGCACGGACGCCATAGGAGTGTAGAGCGTGCAGGACAGTAGCGTCGAGGGTGTCGTTTACGAAGACACAGACGGCATCACTCGAGCGTGCGAGGGAGACGGTGGACGCGGTTAGAGCGAAGGGGTGGGCGGTGATGGTGGTTAGATCTGGGTGGAGAGTTTGGAGAGTCTGATTGAAGTAATGGGTATCGTATGACTTGGCGGAGAAGAGAGTGAGTTTCATTGTGCTGGCTGATTGTTTGTTTGGATGTACTGTAGATTGCGTGGAATAAGTGCTGGTAAGTAGTTTTTAAGAATTATGGATGAAAGGCTGGCGGGGTTACACATGGGAGGGGTAATGACGTATCCTATCTTGACAGTTGAGTTTATTGGAGTCTATTTGGGTTTACATGGGGTGATACTGTACGATACTGGATGGATGGCGGGATGCAGTGAATGGCGTGTTGAGCGCATTTGGTGATGCCGACCGGCTCGATTGGTACGCAGTGGCAGCCCGCAGCTGGTACGTCCCTCTTCATGTATCCGGGAATGAAGCTTATATGGGCCCCCTATCTGGCTATGACATACTTATCATGCAAGTGTATACTAGTTATGAGCAACGCCTCTGTACTCAAACTTCAACGATAACAACTGTTTGTGAGTTGCCCGGAATCTTGATGCTGTTGCTAATTATAGATAGGGCACTAGCGTATCTATCTATGTGATGGGTATTGAGCTTCAGGGTTAATAAACACATTCAGCTCACCTGCCAATTACGACGTCTATCTACTGGGCTACACGAGTCAATCGCAACCTTGGGATAATACTATATTGGCTTGACCTCAATGGATCAACGCGCGGAAGCTAACTGGAGCTAACTGGAAGAATATCTGCCACTTGCTGTTCTCGGAAAAGTGACTCCGCCCCCGCCGACCAAGTGGACATTTCCTGCCCTCATCGGAATGTCACAAATCTGACTTCAGACCCTGGAGATCTCAATTGAGTGTCAACATGTACATCTTCCGTCACATCCCACGGGCGGAAGAAGTCGACATCATGACCTGATCACGAGAGGAACTGATGGAGTTGCCCTGGATGAAATGTGCTCGTCATGGATGCTCTTGACCCACCATCTCCACCCATGGTTGCTGTCCCCAGGCACAGCTAGCTGGCAGACACATCACCACCACCACCGATTTTAAGGCCCCCATTAGCAACACGCTAAGTTAAGAGCAAGCCGGGGTATGTATGGATGGTCTGATCGGAATCACCGAGCACGGGGATAGATCGGATAATATGCCAGGCAGATAGATACTTACTGACCATCGTCTCAGCTCATCCGATGCTGTCAGCCCCACCCCCTTTTTTCTTCTTCGGCGGTCCGTTAAAGCTTGTTCGATTGTCACTCCAACAGGAATTTTTTGGGCCAATACCTCCCTTTGCTTTACTGTCCAAACGTGCCTTGCTTCCCGCCAATTTCAGGAGATTATTCCTGTTCTGCTGGCCATGGACCCTTCCACCTTTATCGATCCCTATCTGACCCCGCCCGATCGACTGGTCCTCGATAACCTGCTGCTCGATAGCCAATCCACCCCGGAAAAGACCAAGTCATGTACATTCTCACCCGCCGTCAATCAACTTCCTTGCCACTGCTCTTCCGAGTTTCATGCTAACTTTCTCCTGCCACTAAAGCCGGCGGGACCCCCGATGTCCCATCAGATGCCGACGCGACCGTCAGCCAACTGGAGGCCTTTAATGACCCCCGGCATGCCGACTTTGTCCCGACCATCTTCTTCACCTGGGATTTGAAGGACATCAAGCTGCCTCCTCTGCTAGATGCATGGCTGCTGCAACCGTACATCAGGGCCGCGCGGTCCATCGTCCGGGTGGACACCGACGTGGTCATGCTCACCCACCTCTTGCTCTACTTCACCACCTCTGTGCCTAGTGCTATCTATCTCTTCCGTAACTTCCACTGGCTCCATGGCGTGCTGCACTGGATCATGCAGTCCTACTACGTGGGCACCTATACCCTGATGATGCACCAGCACATCCACATGGGGGGTATCCTGAAAAAGCGCAATTGGTGGCTATTCGACATGATCTTTCCCTACATCACGGACCCGCTCATGGGCCACACCTGGAACTCCTACTTCTACCATCACGTCAAGCATCACCACGTCGAAGGCAACGGCCCGGATGATCTATCTTCAACGATCCGTTACCAGCGCGACAGTCTGGCCGATTTTGCCTGCTACGTCGGCCGCTTCTATCTCTTCATCTGGCTGGAGCTGCCCACCTACTTCCTGCGTAAAGGAAAGACCCTGTTGGGTTTGAAAGCAGCCTTTTGGGAACTCAGCAGCTACTTGATGATGTATCTGCTCTGGAACTATGTCAGCTGGAGAGCGACATTGTTTGTCTTTGTTCTTCCGTTCCTGCAGCTGCGTGTGGGTCTCATGGTGGGGAACTGGGGGCAGCATGCGTTTGTCGACGAGACGGATCCCAATAGTGACTTTCGCTCCAGTATCACATTGATTGATGTAGCGGTATGCTCCAATTATTCCTCAATTTTGACCACATACTCACTATGAATAGAGCAACCGCTTCTGCTACAATGACGGCTACCACACCTCGCACCACCTGAACCCGCGCCGTCACTGGCGCGACCACCCCCTCGCCTTCCTGCGGCAAAAGGACCGGTATGCATCCGAGCATGCCCTCGTGTTCCGCAACATCGACTACATCATGATCACGGTGCGACTGATGCGCAAGGACTACGACCACCTGGCGCGGTGTCTGGTGCCGATGGGCGACCAGATCGGCATGACGCATGCAGAGCTTGCGGCGATGCTGCGTCGCAAGACGCGTCGCTTCAGCGAGGAGGAGATTAAGCGGAAGTTTGCTTGATTGCCTCTTTCCACTCTTACATTTTGTGCTATACCCTAGCTGCTTCTGGAAGGAATTCCAATCTGGAAGAGGAGGTAGGGTTGTATATACAGACTCACATACTGTAAAAGAAGATGTAATACATAATCTATTGCATACACATACACATACCCATCTATGCCATGCCTTCTCCCCACTAAGCAGCAGCAGCAGCAGACCCTCGACCAACCCACCTCCCCAACAGCGGCACCCTCCCCAGCACCCTGGGCACCATTCTTGACCCATGCACAATCAACGGCACAACAGCTACCATCCACATCACATACACCACCGCAACCGCAATCCCTAATCTCACCCTCTCACAGAACGACAATTTCACCTCCCCAGTTCCCCCCAACAACGCCCTCTCCTCATCCCTTCCCCCAGTGGCTTCCAAAGCATCCACCATCCTCCCCACCACCCTTCGATTAATCCTCTCCCAAGTCATATCCTCCGCAAAGACCCTCGCCCCTCTCCCCAACCGCCCCCTCAACCTCCCATCCCGCAACACCTCCCCCACAAGCCCACTGAACACGCCCACTTCCCCCTCCGCCACCGGAACCAAATATCCCGTCTCCTGATTCCTCACAATATCCGACGGCCCTCCCTGATCCCTCGCGATGACAGGCACCCCACTCGCCATAGCCTCCAGCACAACCAGCCCAAATGTCTCCGTAACAGAGCAATGCAGGAATATATCCGCGGAGGCGTAGATCCTCGCCAACTCCACTCCAGTCTTAAATCCGAGGAAGATAACATGTGAAGAGATGTGGTGAAAGAGAGATTGGATGCGTGCTGTCACACCTGGATTGGCGTTCCCACCGACTATCACCATCTTAAAGGGGGTCTTCATACTAGTACTAGAAAGAAGATGGGTAATGGCCTCAGCGAGGAACTCGAATCCCTTCTCCGGCGCGATCCGACAGACTGTTAGGAGGATGGCTTCGCCGTTCGGGGCTAATGTATCCCGTAGGGACTGGGATCGACGGGACGGGTTGAAGAGAGTTGTGTCCACCCCCCGTCCTAACCGGTGGGTTTTGTGGATGGGAGTATTGGTGGATCGTAAGTAGGTTAGGACATCGCTGCACGGGTAGAAGATCGTGTGGATGCAGGGCGTGCGGAAGAGATATCCCTCTACGAGGGAGAGGAGCCAGACGGCGAAGGTGGAGAGGGGTCTAGGGAAGATGATGGAGCTGTAGGAGGAGAGGTCTGTTTGGTAGTTTAGGAGCGTTGGTGGAGGGGAGTGGAGTTGGCGGAGTTGGAGGAGGAGTTGGAAGCCTAGACTGGCTGGGCTGGCGATGTAGATTAGGTCTGGGGTGAAGGTTTGGGGGTAGATTGTGGTGGTGAGGTGGAAGGGGTAGACGAGGGTGAGGTCTGGGTTGTAGGGGAGGGGGTAGCCGGGGAGGCGGATTGTTGTTGTTGTTTCTTCTTCGTGGGTTTGATGATGTTGTGATGGTGAGGGTGATGGTGAGGGTGAGGTGAACTGTGGTGCCACGACGGCCAGTTCGACGCCATTGCGACGCAGATACTCAATCAATTTGCCGGTTGTGCGACTGACGCCGTTGACTGGACCTAGGGATTCGGTGGTGAGGAGGATGCGTTTTCCTTTGAGGATGCTGGGAAAGTCTTCGGAGGGGGGAGGAAATGAGGGCATGTTGATGATGTTGATACTATTCAACCAGTATCTGATTGGTGGACTGTATATCTAGACACAGTCTATGACTACCAGGAGTGCACGCACGTACTTATGTTCTACAAGAATAGACAATACGGTGTGCAGAGCAACCAGACCCAGGAGGACAAAACTAACACCCACAGATCATCACTCCCCTACACTGAGAATCACTGCAGGTGATGCACAAGAACTGTTCGTGTCGCCGGGCTGGATGCGGGCACGTGGGCTGGCTGGAGAGAATCGCTCGTTCGGGCGGATCACCAGCCAAATTTCATGCATTCAATGCCTCCTGCTGCCCGCCAAATGGTTGATCCAGTGGCAGTCCATGCTGCCCCCCGCGTGCATCAACCCATGCAGCTCTGTGGCATTGGCTCCCTCTCTCGCCCTCATGCTCTGCTGCTCACGTTCCGCTGCAACGGCCATGCGCCCTCCGCGCAAGACCTTATCTCCTCGGTCGCCCGACGATCTCTTGCTTCTAGGTGTCTGGGCTGATGCTTATACTGCTTGTAGTCCCGTCTCCCTTGTCTTGTCTTGTTATCTTGCCCCTCAGTCGTCTTATCAGTTCATTGGGCTGACTGGTGAGTGAGGTCTGTCGCCGACGGTTACACAAGAAACACTACAAGCAGCAGCAGCACAATGGATCTCACTTCTTCACCACGGAGCTCTCTCGAATGGAGTCTAGATGACAGTTCAACCTGTCCGACTACCCCCGCATCTAGCCCGCTGTTTCGCGCCGCAAAGGTGGACGATGTCTCGTCGCATTCCACCTCGCCTGCGGGAATCACAGACGCCCAGGGAGCCCACAACGACGCTGCAACCGCTAATTCAGCGCGTATTGTGTCCGACGATCGCGTGAAGAGCGTCTGCGTGGTGGGTGCCGGATACGTGGGTAGGCTTCTGCTGGCACATCTGCCCTTATCTACGAGCCAAACTAAGCCAGCCCTACAGGCGGACCAACCGCGGCTGTTCTCGCGCTATACAATCCCTCCGTCGCAGTGACAGTGCTGGACCGGGATCCTCGTCGCATTCAGAGCTGGAAGTCGGCGCATCTTCCGGTACATGAACCCACCCTGTACAATGTGGTGCGCGCAACGCGCGATGGCTCGGACGTGGCTCAGAGTGTTGGCACCGAAGGCTCTGAGTACTCGCGCCGACAGCCCAACCTGTTCTTCACATGCGACTCGACGACCATTGCAGGCGCAGACATGATCTTCCTGGCCGTCAACACTCCAACCAAGACCTTCGGTCTCGGCGCCGGTAGAGCCACCGACATGACAGCCGTCGACGGCGCCGTGCAGGAAATAGCACGCCACGCAAAGCCAGGAGCCATCATCGTCGAGAAGAGCACCGTGCCATGTGGAACAGCCGAGCGAGTGCGACAAACAGTAAGCCTCATCCTCACCTCTTATGTAACAAAACAAGTAAAGTTGACGGACCAGCTCACCACCCTCCGCCCCAACACTTCCTTCGAAGTCCTCTCCAACCCCGAGTTCCTCTCCGAAGGCTCCGCCATCGACAACCTCGTCCACCCGGACCGCGTCCTGATCGGCTCCTCAGGAACAGCCCCCGGCCGACGCGCAGCCCGCATGCTCGCCCACCTCTACTCCTGGGTTCCTCCGACGCGCATCGTCCAAGTAAACGCCTGGTCATCGGAACTCGCCAAACTCGTCGCCAACGCCATGCTAGCCCAACGCATCAGCAGCATCAACTCCATCAGCGCGATCTGCGAAAAGACCGGCGCAGACGTCGATCAAGTGGCGCGCGCCATCGGCATGGATGCGCGCATCGGACCACAGTTCCTCAAAGCCGGCGTCGGATTCGGCGGGTCCTGTTTCCGTAAAGACATCGCCAGTCTGACATATCTCGCTGAATCACTAGGATTAGACGAAGTCGCGCACTACTGGCGCCAGGTCAACGCTATGAACGAGTACCAGCGGGTGCGGTTCGCACGGAGAGTCATCGACCGCTTCGATGGGAATCTCTCCGGTAGGAAGATCGCCGTGCTGGGGTTCGCGTTTAAGAAAGATACCGGGGATACGCGCGAGTCGCCGGTTGTGGATGTTATCAGACTGTTGCTTGAGGAGAGGCCGGCGGAGATTGACATCTTTGATTTGTTCTGTCACGAGGAGGATATATTGCGTGAGCTGGAAGCGGCCTGTGGGAAGGAGGAGGTGGCTGCGAGGGTTAAGGTCCTGTCGGATCCGTATTTGGCCTGTTCGCAGGCGAATGCGGTTTTGGTCATGACGGACTGCGAGCAGTTCAAGAATGGGCGGAAGCGCAGTGCTGCTCGCTCGGACTCGGAGGTGTTTGAGAGTCTGGATGAGATGCTTTCGCCGGTGCGCAGGGATGAGGAGTGGACGTTTAACGGGGCTACATATCGATTGACGCCGGAGGAAGGGTGTGGGAGTGACTGTGCGGCCTGTCGGAGCTGGGCACCACCGCGGTCTGTGGCTGTGGTGAATGAGCCGTTGGAGTGGGCGCGCATTGCGTACAACTTGAAGGATCCGAAGTGGGTGTATGATGGACGGGGATGTTTAGATGGGGCGGAGTTGCAGAAGTTGGGGGTGGAGAGTGAGGCTATTGGGCGGATGTAATCATACTATTTAATTTCATTGATAGATAGATCGCACAATTAATTACTACTTAATACTATCATATATATATTACCAATCCCAATCCCAATCACATCAAACATAAATGAAATAAGGAAGGTTACAGAGAAGCCTCAAACTTCCCATCCACCTCCTCCACCTTCTTCACAGCCCTAATATACCCCTCCTCCTTCTGCAACCTCTCCGCATACTTCCCCAACAGCGGAAACTTATCCAACTGATCCGCCAACCTCCCGGACATAGCAATCACGGGAAAACTCATCATAATATCCGCGGCCGTCAACTCCGTCCCGCACAGATACGCTCCCCCATTCGGACTACTCCGCAACTGATCCTCCAAGAACTCCAAATGCGACTGGATATTCCTCGCCAGGAAGGCCTTTTCCACCTGGCCCGCGACAAGGCGCGGAAGCGGCTTGACGAAGAAGGGCATGCCGGGGGGGTTTTTGACCGCTGTTACCATCACCATCATCATTAGCATTAACATCCTTCCTTCCTTGTCCGCAGGACAAATATCATCATAGGGGGGAAGCATACTATCCATAACCAACTGCATCACCAAAAACGGCATGAGACTTCCCTCAGCATAATGCATGAAATAGCGATAACGCATCCATTCCTCGGTTTCACCGCCGACCACACCCTCCTGGTTGGGTTTCCATCGAGCAGGGAGGAGAGGTTTCTCTGCTGCGGCGTTGTCGCCGAAGTGATCGAGCAGGTACTCGATGATAATACCGGACTCGGCGAGCACGATGGGCTTCTGGTCTGGAGGGGCGTTCGCGGGCTGGATTGTTAACAAAGGAGACTTTCCGAGGGGATGGATCTCTTTTAGTTCCGCGGGTGCGAGCTTGTCGGGGCCGCGGTGGTAGATCTTGAGCTCGTAGGTTAGGTGCAGGGCTTCGAGGAGCCAGAGGATGCGGTGGGAGCGGGATTGGGAGAGCCTGTACACATTATATGATTATTTCGTTGTGAGTGTTGGGGTGGGTGCAGGGGGTAGAAGGAGATGGGGGAAGAGCATGTACCAGTAGAGGGTGATTTTGGCGCCTTTGTTGGGGTCGGTCATTTTGAGCGTATTAATTGATGAGATTAAATTTGGAGGGGATAGGTGGTGTGGTGAATCGGAGGATGGTGTGTATGTTATCTTATATGTGACAAGCCTAGGGATGAATGTGATTGAGTGCTCATCTCACATAAATTAGAACTTCTCATGCGCGAGCGAACCTCGGATGTTCTCGTGAAGACTGACGCCATGAGTGGGGCGCCCATTTTTCCGATCATACTGTAGATACCAGGCCACCGAGATAGAGGGAATCTGTCTATTAAACGTTGTGCAGTGTAGATAAGTAGTGGATATGTGTATGTGATCGTTGCTGACTATGTACAATGTTAGAACTAATACCCATCATCAGTGATATACCTATAGTAATCATAATAACATGACTGATATCCACTTACCTGCATACCTGCATAACTACATAGCACAACAATATTATACACCTTACTAATTATGTTTCTTATCACATGACCCAACCTCAACATCATCACCACCACACCCAATACGCATATACCCCCAGCTCGCCAGCAATAAACCAGCGCTCCCCAAACCGCAACCATGGCTGGTCCCAGCAAATGTATGTCCTTCACCTCTGATTCTCCTCAATTCCAATTACTAACCGCTCTCTCCAGCTTTGATCCTTGATCCGGCCCTCCAGAAATACTACGGTCCGTTTGTTCCCGCCAATAAGACTTGACGCATTACATTACTCCCCTCCCTTCAGAAACAACAATTACCTCTCGGAGAGGAGGTGTATTGGGAGGAATACTCTTGGATGGATGACAACTGACAATCGGGTTATGTAGAACTCAACGCCAACCGCTACAAGTACTTCCGGTGGACGCCGCGCCATGCCTGGTTCTCGTTCCTCTACATGGCGCTGATTCCTGGTGCGCTGGGCTATGTCGCTTATAAGACTGATGTGAGTGATCTGGGCTATATTGGGTAAGCTGTGTGGGTGAATGCTAATGGCTGTGTGTAGGGTCTGTACCAGCTGCGTGGAAAGCGCAGGGGCGATACGATTGTCGAGTGGTAGATTGATTCGATCCTCTCATGTGTGGTTCGGCGGGAGAAAAGCGTGATGTGATGTGATGTGATGGGTCGGGCTGGATGTGTATCTACTACTACTATTATACCGTTATTGAAGATTTCGTTTACTACATCAAATTCTTTGCGTTGCTAATGGGCACAGCACAGTCAATAGAAACAGACATATTACTAGTAGATAGTAGACTAGACATCCCTGTAGCGAATCGGGTATCCTCAACTCCTAACACTCATACATACACATACAGCATCAAAATCAATCATTCAAGCAAGTAATTAGTACGGCGCCCATCCCCTTCTCCCTCCTCTCCCTCCACCTCCACCACCACCACCCCTCTCCTCCGGAACTCTCTCCCCCCGTCTCCAATCCCCCGGTGGAATCCTCCCCCCTCTCATCCCACCACTACCACCGCCTCCACGATACCTCTCCCCCCTACCAGCATCCCCAGGGAACGCTCTCATCCCCCCACCCATCGCCATCCCCCGACCGGGATTAACCGGCGGCGCCACAGACCCATCCTCAAGCGGCGGCAGTACCGCACAATCGACATAATCTCCAATAACGAACCGTGCCTCCTGCAACGTCTTATCCGCATCATTGCCTTGGATCCTCAACCTCCCTCCTACTCCAGCACCACTCACTTTCCTCTGACCCCCTTCCTCCCCATTCGCATTCTCATCCTCATCCCCACCATTCGCAATCGCACTCTCCCTCGGACCGATAATCACACTCCCCAAATCCTTCGCAAGATATCTGCCCCGCGCGTCGGGCCCCATTGTCGCGGCGCCTTTGGTGTCCGGGTATATGAGGCGAAAGCAGAGGCGCGTTCCCACGGGCGGGTCGGGAAGCAGACTAGGTAGCGCGGAGGTCAGGAGGTGGGAGAGTTCGCGGAGGGTGCATGATTGCCAGGTGTAGATTTGGAGGTGGGGAGGGAGTTGTTGTGGTGGTGGGGGACTGCGCGTCCGGATGGCGTTGGGGCCACTTGTAGGACCGCTGTAGGATGAGGAGGGGGCTGATGAGGAGAAGTCGGAGAGATGGTGGTAGTTGTTGAGTCGGTAGAAGAGCTTGAGGTGGAAGGGGGTTGTGGTTTGGCGGTCGATTGGAGGTGGTGTCATTTTGCTGCTCTTCTTTATTTTCTGTTTGTTTTTGTAGTCACTTGTTGGTGTGGTCGGCTCCAAGAGATAGAGTGTGCGATTGTAGTGTGTAGTATAGGATGGTGGTTATTGCATTGAAAGAGAGAATGAACGAAGGTGGAGGATGAAGCTTGCAGCAAACAAGCTATCCAGGCGCGGGTGTTTCTGCTGGATCTGGACGGCGGAAGTTCCGCCGCGGCAAGTTTGCCGAACACGGTGTGTCTCTTTGCCTCATCTATCTAATCGCCACAACCAACACTACGCCTTCACTGGCATCACACTACAACGCCAAGATGGACTTCGCATCGTTAATGTCCAAGGAAATTTCCAAAGCAAAACCCAAAGCAGACTCCCAAGACACCTCCAAACCCAAATACACCCGGCGCGGCGACCTCGAAGCCGCCCGCATCGCCGCCTACAATGAAGAACAAGAGCGCCTCGCCCGCGAACGCGAAGAGCGCAACGCCCTGAAACGCAAGCTCGAAGACGAAGAAGCCGAGCGTCGTCGCGAACGGGAAGAGAAGAAGCGCAAACTGGCCGAGGAGTCGCGCAAGAAGCGCGAAGAGGAAGAAGCTGCTCGGGAACGAGAGCGCAGGAAGAGACTAGGCTTGCCGGATCTGCCGCCTACGGAGTCTGGAGATGATAAAGAGGGTGAGGGTAAGGAAGGTGGCGAGGAGGATATACCGGAGGAGGAGCTGTTGAACAAGTTGCGGGAGATGGAAGAGCCGGCGATATTGTTTGGGGAGACGCACAAGGGCCGCCTGAGACGGTATAGGAGGCTGTTGCAGCGGTCGTTGACGCCGCAGCCGCAGTTGTCAGATGGGCCGATTCCGACGACGTTGGAGCTGGTGCCGGAGGTGGATATGAAGATTCCGGAGACGGCGCCGAATGATCTGGAGGGGAAGAAGTTCTTGTTTCGTCAGCTGGCGTCGTACTTTAATATGGTGCTGCGGGAGTGGGAGTTGGCGTTGGCCAAGCGAGATGCGTCGGTGAAGTTGAGCTTGCAGGGAAAGCAGGCGTATAATGCCATGGTGCAGTCGCGGGAGAATATGAAGCCGTTGTTTCGCAAGTTTGAGAAGGTGGATATCGATGATGGAGTGCTTGAGCATGTGGTTGAGATTGTCTCTAAGGCGCAGCAGCGGCGGTATGTCGATGCTAATGATGCTTATCTGCGGTTGAGTATTGGAAAAGCGTACGTATCTTCTTTCTGTTTTGACGTTTTGTTCCTGGCTAATGTTTCGCAGTGCTTGGCCTATTGGTGTTACCATGGTTGGTATTCACGAGCGATCCGCACGAGAGAAGCTGCATCAGAGCGATCAGCAGGCGCATATTTTGAGTGACGAGATCACGCGCAAGTACTTGCAGAGCATCAAGCGGTGCCTCAGCTTTGCGCAGACGCGGTGGCCTCCGGATGATCAGTTGCAGATCATGGGCTAGCCTGATGTTGATATGTATCTATACCCATAAGACTTATGCTGTTCAACAATTACCTCTACATGACAAGTAAACACTGGCGAAGCTCTCGATCAAAAGCAATTAATCCAATCATTCTACCCATGTACATCGCAATTAGCCAGCGCTTAACCTGCATCATTCGGCAGATCTACATCACCAAGAGGCTTAAGGTATGTCTGATCTGCCAAGGGCGATCCCAGCTGACTCAGGAGCCGCCGAGATACAGCAGACAACAGCCCAGATAGCACTACATCTGTAAACAAAGACAACCCTGTAATAACTAACAAGATGCGATATATAACCCCCATACGCTCGTCTTTCCTACCAAACCTGCCATTCCCCAGTATCTGTAAGCCATGTCTCCGACATCAACTCTTCCAATCCAACAGGAAATGCATATCCACCCTTACCGAATCCCGCCAAACACCACTCCCACCCGGCACAACCATAACATGCGACTCCAACCAGACCTACCGAATCGAAAAACTGCTCACTCACGGCGGTAAATCTGGCTTACATGTCTACCGAGCGAAGTACATACACCCCTCTCATACCATACCATTAACCCTAGTCTACTCACTCACTCCAACCACAGCACCACCACCAACAACAAGCAATACATCGTAAAAAACAACATCCCAGGCGACTTCCAACACCAGCTCAACATCCAGACCCAGCTATCAACCTGTCCAAATATCCGGACATTCGTTGATTCTGTCCGTGAAACAGAAGTATTCATCTACCCCTTTCTAAAGGGTGATTTGCTCCGCTTTAGTCAGAAAAGATTATCCCAGGAAACGAGAAAGAGGATTCTCCGTGATGCATTAAGTGGATTAGCTGAGATGCATGAGCGGGATATGGTTCATAATGGTAGATATCCTTGATTGTTGCTAATTGATACGTTATACTAACAACCCAGAAGACATAAAACCAAACAACATCCTCATCAATTACACAGACCCCACCACTGCCGATAACAACAAAGAGCCATCAATAAAGTCAGTCCAGATCTCCGACTTGGAAGATACAGTCATCGTCCCACCAGGGAAATGGCTGCGCGGACCCCTCTGCGGAAACGCACTCTGGCGCAGCGCAGAGAGCTGGGCGCGATCTCGTCAGAATCAAGCGTCTGATGTGTTTTCGTTTGCCTTGGTTGTATGTTTAGCCTGTGTCTCGTCTCTTTCTCCATTGATTGTAAGTCGACTGATATATCAAAGCAGACGGTTTATGTGATGGCCAATGAAATGGTCCTTCATGTTCCTGATGAGCAGTTGAATGCTGCTGACGCATGGAGGTATATTCTTCGTCTTCATCTATCGTACTTTGCCGATGTGAACGGCGTGGAGCGCTTCCTTGAGCATATAGGGGAGCAAAATCCATTTTTTGATCGCATATTGGAGCTCATCAGCACGTTTGGACCGGACAATCCGAGACAGCCGGTTGAGTGTTGGGGGTTTCTGGAGCCGGGGTTGAGGGATTTGGTGGCTAGAATGACTTATCTTGATCCGAGGGGGAGGATTACGGCGAGGGAGGCGCTGGGGCATCCTTGGTTTAGGTGATTTCGAGGGAAGGGTTGGGGATGTCAAAAAGTGAAGTGGATGTTATGGTTGCTCTGGGAGGGTTGGTAAATGGGTTAGGTGCAGTAGTATATAGTTCTCGGTTGGTACTAGAGTTCTGTCGCGGAAGGTTGTTAGAACAGTGCTTATCTCTCGGCTTACATTGATGTGGGATTGAGTATGAGTTGAGGTGGTGGCCAGGGTTGTACAATCGTGGGTGTACTCATCTAAAAGACTTCTTTGATTGCAAGTAATGACAAGCCCTCTCCAGTCAGAATATATGCAGATCACTAGAACAGTTCAGCAGCTATACATGAGTAACAACATATCCTCCCTTTATAAACAAAGCCAATGGCATGCTATGTACAATCATTCATCACATCTATCATCTATCATGCATCGTTCGTCATCATTCCTACCTCACGTCAAACCATCTCCAAAGCCATCTCCACAACCCATTCGGCATAACCCTCTGCGGCCAAGTCGACGCCATGCGGTCGTTATCCACAGCACGAAACTCGCTAGGTGGCGAGATATCGTGTCCATCTATGCCACGCATGACGCCCAACGATGACTGGGGCCGAGAGTTATTGTTCGATCCACTGCGGACTCGCTCTTTGCCCGTACGTGCATCAACCAACTTCCCGGCGGCTTGGACGCAGCTGCCATATGCAAACCGGATGAGAGAATCGCCTGTGAGGCTGCCAATGATGAACACGTCTGGTGCGATCTCAATATCGTCATACACTTTGCTGCGCAACGACCGGGCGGAGATGACGGGGCTCGTTTTCGTGGTCGCATCTTGGTCGAGTACTTCATCGAGAAGCGGACGGTCGAGGTAGTCGAGGGTGCCTCGTCGGCCAGTAGCGTAGACCATCCCGCGGACGGCGCGGGTGACGGTGCTCCCGTCAGGCTGGCGGAATGTGACGAGGGCTTGATCCTCATGCATCTCGACGTCCACAACTTCCGAGTTAGGCAATCCTTCGTATATATCTTCCCATGAGCGAGTTTCCAAGAAAGGGATCGAGGTGGTGCGCCGCGGCTTCACTCGTTTCTTCGTCGGGTCTGCTGCAACCGCAGCTCGTTTCATCAGCCGATAGACTCCGGCGTATTCGGGATATGCTTGGTGGTGGCAGCCACGCAGCGGTGATGACCGCCCTTCCGGATCCCACTTGAACACATGGATGATCTTCTGATCCGCCGGTGCAGAGATGATAATATCCGCGGCAGAGAACCCAGAGCCGATCACAAGCAGCGGAGTCTGCGGAGTGGGCTGGAGCGAGGTCAAAGGCTGCAGCATTGGGCTGGGCTGCAGCACTTGAGTGAATATACCACTAGCCAAGACCAAGTGCTTGCAGTGGATGTTGTGAGAGCGAATGTAAAACCCATCATCTGTTCGCGAGATGCCGGAGATGGTCTCATTGAACCGGAATACATCATCGATCTGAACCGCCTCGGGGTACATGCGGAAGTAGCTTGCTGTTTCTTCCCGACTGGGTCGGGTATATGCCGGAAGCTCCTTGCCCGTAATCTTCCGGTGGTGCTCAGGGAACGAATAGCCCGGGAGAGACAGCATCGATGCATAGCTGAGGGTCTGGATGTCCCAGCTGGCAGGCACGGGATTATCAGTCCACTGACCCCCTGCATGCTGAGCATTCCCGAATACCAAATGGGGAACGGCCTTTTCGGGCACGAACCGCCATTCGACATTCGTAATGGCCTCAAGCTCTTCTACATCCACGCTGGGACGCACCAGCGTGTCCAGGAGCACGTTCACGGGGAGAGCCTGCGTGGAGTACGACAGTCTCGAGGCGGCGAAATGATCCGTCAAAGCGTGCACGTCCACATGGAGCAACTCCGGGGAATCCTGCAGCTTCGCATGCAGAAGCGGGTCAGGATGAGGAGGGTTGGAGAAATAATATGGAAGATGGCCATGAAGAATATACGACAGAATCATGGCCGACGGCCCGTTCCCTGTGGGGGATCACATCAGCACGATAACACGGACCAGGGGGAGAAATCAAATAAAAATCCAGCATCTCCGTTGGCACCAAATGGCGACATACCGACGATAATGGTATCAGTCTCCAATGAAGGCATCTCTTGCGCCTTCGCCCGCCCAACCATCGTGGGGCATGCTGTTTGCGACATGCGATAGCAGGGTTCCTCTGATAAGTCCCAACCACACAGAGTATCAAATATCTACAGTAGAGCCACTACCTCCAGCTTAAGGGAGAGAACCGGAGGGCCATCGAGTGGCCGTTACATTGACAAGAAAGAGGAAAGATTAAGCTTGTAGGGAAACCATAGGAAGAGGAAGGGGGAGAGGGGATGCCGATTCCGCGAGCGGACAAGGCAGGGCCTGGGGAACGCTGACAAACTGACAAATGCAGGACCCTCAACTCGACTATGTAATCCTTACTTATTCCAGTAGGAATGGATCCAGCCAAGGGACGTGGGGGGGCGATTGCTTGCCAGCCTCCAATGATGACCGTTGCTCCGTGCCACCGGCGCATCCGGGGTCGAGAAGGTGAGAAGTTTGGCTGCCACGATTGACCCGGCAGGCCGTGGTGAATGGACCCCGTCAATCTGGGTTCCGAGACACTTTCATTGAAAGGAAGAGCAAGATTTCGGAGCGATAACGGCAGTCCCGGATAATGAATAATATTCCCAATAAATCAAGAGATCGACAATGCATGACTTTGACGTTGCGGGGTCTTCCTGTTCCGGAAGGTAGGGCTCGGGGTCTGCATCGTATCTACCCTATACCCTACCTTCCTTTTCGAGACACGGCTGACGCGTGGAACCCCAGGCAATCAATCTATCGCCATCGGCGCTGGCCCAGCGTCCCCCGTATCAAAGCGCAAGAGACAAATCAAGCAGCAGGTGGAATATTTCAAGAATCCAGCCTTCTGCTGCTGCCATGATTCTGTTACCTGAGCTGTCGTCCCGCCGGTTCTAATTGGAATTTCGAGGCTGCCTCCGCCGGAGGTTATCTGGTCTAGTCTCCGCAGTCCGTCCCTCTCCGCAATCATGTATCATCTGGCCAAGTCCCTGTATATGTACGCTACTAGCAAGGAGGGTGAGTAGATGTCTTGGTCATAATCCCATCCTTGCGCGCTAATATCACGGTAATAGAATACTCCGTACTCCTCCTTGGCCTCGATAATGCCGGCAAAACCACCCTCCTGTCGCAAATCAAAGCCCTCCATCAACCCCGACCAGATGGCGCCCCCGCCCCTAACCCCGGGAAAACCGTGCCCACCGTCGGCCAAAACGTCGCGACCATCTCCTTACCGGACATGTATCTGAAGATCTGGGACGTGGGGGGACAAATCTCCATGCGGAACCTCTGGCAAAGCTACTACACCAGCTGCCATGCCATTATCTTCGTCGTCGACAGTGCCGACGTCGGTCAAGACCCAGACATCACCCGGCTTCCAAGTCGGCGGCCTAGCTCTGCGTCCGGTCCGTCAGGAGGCCACTCAGGCGCATTTACGGAGGAAATGGTCGGGATCAATGCGCCCGGGAGCGATTTCGGTCGGCTCGACGAGTGCCGGCAAGTGCTGGAGTCTGTTCTACAGCATGCGGACGTGGCGGGTGTACCGATTCTCGTTCTCGCCAATAAGCAAGATCGGGAGGACTCGGTGGAGGTTGTTCGTATCAAGGAGGGGTTTGTACGCAAGGTCTTTGAAGGCGAGTCTGGAGCCGGGGTGAGGGATAGTCGTGTGTTGCCGGTCAGCGCGTTGATGGGGTCGGGCGTGCAAGAAGCGGTGGAATGGGTGCAGACGCGAGTCAAGTGGAATAAAGAGGGACGACCACCGTTAATGAAGTGATAGACTTGGGGATGGGATGGTCTGTTGCGAAGAATTTCGATTCTTTTTCATGTTCTTGGATCATGTTATTCGGGCTTGAGTTTGGCGTTAAGAGGTTATATGATCGGGAAGATACCTTATTGCATTTGTTTGTTTCAACTTGGGTCATTTTCAAGTGTCTATATTTAGTGCATGTTGTACCGCAACCATGTAGACAGTCATATCTACATCCAGCAATGACCACAGCACAGCATACCACAAAACACTGCAAAACACCTAATACATCATAATTATCATCATCTTCATGGCCTAGATCAAAAAAAATTGCCAAATCCATGCATCGGCATCCGACGGAGACATCCCTAATCATTCCATACCAGATACTGCAGAGTTACACCACATCCATGGAAGCACGCGACCGAAAACCGGACTGATTGGACGCACTGAACATTCTCGAAGCCAGTGCATGACGTTTATCCCAGTCAAAGCAGTGGTTCGATGAAAGTGAAGTGATGGAAAAGCATGCAAGCCATGAAGTCAACGCCGGTCACTTTGACGTCATTCCCGTGAAGCCCTAAACTGCCATCCCGGACAGTTCAGCTTGTATATATAGCTGTTCGGTTACTGTCTGCTTCAATTTCTGTTCAGCATCAATTGTAAGAGTGTTTACTCTATAATCTCATCCTGTTTTTCACCAAACAATAATTTTCGCACACATCCACCATGAGCCACTTCAACAACCCCGATTCTGTCGCTACAAACAAGCAGGGTGAATTTCACCCTTCGGTGAAACCTACGGGTCCTCTTGAGCAGGGCGGTGTATGTATTTCATTACAATGGTGTCTATTCATGCAAGTTGTACTGATAGAAGCAGCACCAAGTAGGAAGAAAGGTCGCTCCCAGCGACTTCGTCCCCGAATTCCGCGCTGAGAGCCATCCCCCCGGTACCGCGCCCGCCAGCAGCTCCTACCAGCCTAATCCCATCGGAGAGGTTGGTGGCCAGGCACTCAACCCTAATGTCGAGCGCAGCCATGGCAAGGAATCTGTCAAGACCAACGCTAGCGATACCTTGATGGGCGCTACATCGCAGGACGTGCACCGGGGTATGGGCCAGCCTATTTCGGGACAGACCAGCAACGAGCTTCGTCATGATGGACAGCATGGACGCAAGGGCCAGAGTGCGGGCTTGGAACAAGTTGGAGCTAGTCGGGGAACTACCTTTGAGAGAGAGATGCCGAGCCAGCGTGGACTGGAGCGCGATGAGGCGCGCCCTGGTCAGCGCGGTGATAAGGGTGCATTGGCTGCAGAGGATCGCGTGCCGGAGTCGGCAGAGACGGCGGCCGCTGAGTGGAGGTATGAGCCTTCGACTAAGAGGGATAACCCGCATAAGCATTGAGCGTCACCACAGGCTGGACCTTAAATGGATTTGAAGTGAACATGCTTAGAAAGGAAGTATTTTAACGGCAATGTATTAATGAACAAAATATTCCTGCGTCTATCGGTATGGGTATCTTGCTGTGTCTGTATCATAAGCGAATCAAAATTGCAAGTCGAGAAGAGCTTGGCCTGATCATGGTGTTGAAGAGATTGTAGGTGCAGTCGGGATCATATTATGATGCAGGCCCCAGACGGTCGCCTTTATACGTAGACCCTGGCCGTTTGTTCTCTTTTTGGTTGATCTTCTTAGGCCAGCTGCGCGCAATGTCAATGTTTGCACGGGGAAACCACATCTCCAAGAAAACATAGAGTAAGAAGTCGATCACCACGCAAAGACAGAACAGCTTGCCTGCCCACACTCCGCATCCGTAGTACCGTTTCAAACGGTCAATAAGGGCAAAGCTTCGCACCCGGTCCCGACCGGCCTCCCATCCCTGTCCGGGATAGTAGCCGTAGAATTCCTCGGGGCTAATATCCCCGGAGATGCCTTTGTAGACACGTTCCGTACGTTCGGCTACGTCCGTCCAAGAATACATCATCTTGACCTGGTCGTGGAATCGATCCGTGCGGACTTTGTTCGAACGCAATGCGGCGATGGCTTTTCCAGTGGCAAGCACGATATCATCCTCCTCCGGTTTCGCAAAAGTTGTCATGTGTTGGGGGAGCACCTCGGGAATGCCACCAACGCGTGTGCACACCACGTATAGACCACAGCTTGCAGCTTCCACAAGGACAGTACCGAACGCTTCAGTCAAACTCGGATGTAGATAGATGTGTCCCCGGATCATCACGTCACGAACTTCTTCGTGTCGCACCGAGCCAAGCATTTCAACCTTGTCCTGGAGAACATTCCTTTCTAGCATCTGTTCGAGATCGATGGCCTTGGGCCCTGATCCGGCAATGATGAATCGTACATTCGGATGGGACGCAAGTATCCGGGGAATGGCGGCAATAAGGAGATCGGTTCCTTTATTGTAGAAAAGACGGGATATGACAACAATCGTGATAATATCGTTGGGCTCCATGGGTCGCGCTATTGGCCGTGGCTCTGGGGGTCGGAAGTTCTCTGCAACCACCGCATTGGGAATGACAGACACCATCAACGGGTCTAGCGAGGCTCGAAGGACCGTGTTCTCCTTGCTATCCCCTAAAGTTAATATAAGTTGAGCATAATCATGCGATTGACGTACCATGTATGACTGACACAAATAACATGGTCTACGTCACTCAAGATGAACTTGAGCAGCTTATTGGTGAGAATTGACGCCGCATCTGCAAACCCAAACAGCGAATGGTCGGTAAAAACTGTCCGGAGGCCCATTGTCCGTGCATGAAGAATAGCTTCGTGGCAGAAGCTGCTCAAGCTTGCATGGCCATGTACAATCTGAATCTGCTCACGAATCACAATATTTCGGAAGATAGGGAAGAAAGAGAAGACCGTCGGCATGGTCGACTCCCGGTAGATCACGAAGAAGGGGACATGGTATACTTTGAGCCCATTGGTGAGATAGCGAACGCCGGTTCGTCCCTTGTAGGCATGGGTTATGATGATGACTTTATGGCCGCGATCGATAAGCTTCTATAGAGCGATAAGCGTTGGCTGGAGCGAACGAGGTCTGGTAATCTTACGGTCGATAGCTGATATATGTGACTTTCAATTCCGCCTGGGCTCATCAGTAGCTGATCATCAGAGGAATAACAGAATGAGTGACCAACTGACCTGGCTGGGGGAAGAAAAAGTCACTGACCATACTGTGGACCGGTGATTAGTAGGCCAACCTTGATAGATCGCTCGAAACGCAAGCAGACACTCACGCAATGTTGTATGTCATAATGGCAGTCGGTAGTCTCTGAGCTACCCAAATGACACCTTCAACAATGGCCTTGAGAGGGCCGTTTCCAGCATATCCATGTTAGGACCAGACCAGCGTCAGGGGATGAGCAGATGGCCGTCGATCGAAGCTGCGGCGATGGAGAGACGCGATGAAGCCCGGATTGGTCCAGACCCGGGCGGCGGTGGGGGCGGTGGGGAGGTTCTGCCGGGAAACGATTCCCCGCTGGAAAAGAAATATTGATGTTTAATCTTCGGAGCTGCTCTGGCAACACCGACCCAGTGCTACATTCCCCTTTCCCTTGTCAACCTCGCGCTAACCCTGCGCTACCGCCGCGATCATGGCCGGCGATCGTTCCGCATCTCACGATCCTGCCCGCATAAGCTCAGGAACTCCGTCGAGCGCCAAGAAGTCTCACAAGAGAAAGAGAGATCTCGATGGCTCCGCCACCGCTATATCCACTCCCACCCCGACGAAGAAATCCAAGAAGAGTCAGGGTTCTCCATCCAACGATACCCCAGTCAAGGAAAGCCGGAAGAAGAAAAAGCATTCAGGAGCTGCAAGCCGGAGTGCTGTTCAAGAGACATCGCCCCAGAAAGAGAGTGCTGTCTCGCCGGTCGGCGGCCAAACGACTACTTCAAACCAAGACGACAGCCTCACTAAGAAAAAGAAGAAGAAGTCGAAGGATGGAAAACGGAAAAGCGGAACAATTAGCGATACAGCTGAGGAAGATGTCAATATGAAGGATGCGGACGACATTGAAGAGCCCAAAGAGGAAGAAGCTAAAGGGACGAAGAAAAGCCGAAAGACTTCTGACCCTGCAACGACAGAGGATGACGACGACAAACCTACGAAGAACAAATTCGCCGGCATCTTGTCCAAGTTTGAGAGGTCGAAGAAAGCGCGGGAGCTGGAAAAGACAAAAGAAAGCATGAAGGATGAAGATTCCACTGAGCTAACGACAGCAGAGCCGGTCGTAGCACAAGGTCTGGAGCCGTTACCACAACCAGAAGCAGCGCCTGAGCAGGATGAAATGCCAACCTACTCTTCGTTGCCGCCATGGCTGGCCAATCCCCTCCGTGCATCCGCTCAGGAACGACGCAAATTCGCCGATTTGGGAATCGACTCTAGCCTTCTCCGAGTTCTGGAAGACAATGGCTACCATGAAGCATTTGCCGTGCAGTCAACCGTCATTCCTCTCCTGCTGCAAGGACCAACGAACCATCCGGGAGACCTTTGCATCTCCGCCGCCACTGGTTCAGGAAAAACTTTGTCCTACGTCCTACCATTGGTCACAGCGTTGAAGCCGCTTCCTGCGCCTAGGTTACGAGGGCTCATCGTGGTGCCTACTCGGGAGCTGGTGAAGCAGGCCAGAGAAGCTTGTGAGCTCTGTGCCGCTGGATCCGGCCTCCGCGTCGCATCTGCAGTTGGAAACGTTGCGATCAAAGACGAGCAGCGGTCGTTGATGCGCGTCGATCAGGTCTATGGCCCTGCGACATTCAAGCTTCGTCAAAACGTGCAACTGACAGGCGATGACTGGACGAACTTCAATTTGCAGGACTACATCTCAGAAGCCGGTGATCTAAGTGAGTCTCTGCCAGGCTACGTTCACCGGTCAGAACCTAATGTCGACATCTTGATCTGTACTCCCGGTCGTCTGGTCGACCATCTTCGTTATACCAAGGGGTTCACCTTGAAGAATCTCGAATGGCTCGTCATTGATGAGGCAGATCGACTACTGAATGAAAGTTTCCAGGAATGGGTGGACGTCGTGATGACCTCCCTGGACGCCCGGAAAGCCCCTGGTGCATTCGGTTTTAGCGGGAACTTTCTGTCCGGGCTTGGCTTGCCGATCCAGAGCAAGGAGCCACGGAAAATCGTTTTGAGTGCCACCATGACTAGAGATGTGACGAAGCTTAACTCTCTACGTCTTGCCAACCCCAAGTTAGTTGTCATCGGCGCGGATGCCGCCGCAACCGATGATGAGAGCGGTGGCATTGCACCTTCAGACGAACAGTTTACGCTCCCGCCTACCCTGAAGGAGCATACCGTATCGGTTGGAGATGGGTCGCAGAAGCCGCTGTATCTCCTGCGCCTCCTGCTGTCCCACATCAAGATTGAGACTAAGAGTGTCAAGCCTTCTGTGCACGACACTTCTGACTCTGATGATTCGGATTCCGACGAGTCAAGCTCTGGATCAGATTCCGATGACGCGTCGGACGTGTCTAGCTCTGATGATTCAGATTCCGACTCAGACTCGGACTCGGACTCTGATACCAGTTCTGAATCGTCTTCAGACTCCGAGGATACCTCGGAGGACGAGTCGAGCGACGAGTCAGAGTCATCTGACAGCGACTCTGAATCAGAAGACGAAAAGCCGGACCGACAAAGGCCATCGCAGACCACAGTTTTGGTCTTCACTAAATCGTCTGAATCCGCATCACGACTGGCTCGACTGTTGTCACTCCTCGAACCCTCCCTCTCCGACCGCATTGGCACGATTATTAAATCGAACAAGTCGTCTGCTTCACGCAAGACTCTCACAGCTTACCGCCGGGGCAAGATATCTGTGATTATTGCAACGGATAGGGCCTCGCGTGGTCTGGACCTACGCTCACTGACACATGTTGTCAACTACGATGTGCCAGCTAGCATCACTACCTACGTGCACCGGGTCGGTCGTACAGCTCGTGCTGGCCAGGAAGGATCGGCGTGGACGCTTGTGGCACACCGAGAGGGCAAGTGGTTCGCAAGCCAGATCGCCAAGGGGTCGGATGGGAAGATCACTCGATCGACCAAGGTAGGAAAGGTTCAATTCAAATTGGATAATATGAAGGAGGTCAAGGCACGCTATGCATCTGCCTTGGACTTGCTCGAGAAGGAAGTGAAAACGGGTGGGACCAAAGCCTCCAAGCCTAGTGCACAATGACATTAATGTTAGGTAGTCTCAGACAAGTGTATATAGTTAGGCCGAATACATGCAGACCAGTCTGGTGACCTTTCTTTCTGTTTCGAAAGAGTGGCCCGGGCTGAATACATAACTATCAAAGCCCCCCGCAGATCACGCTCAACAGCTATTCCCAACAGTTTTGTGCTGTATCAGATTATCAGTAACCATATCACTGTTCGTAGTCCATCTCATTATTGGACTCGCCGTTCTTCCTTCCTCCTTTTCTCAGTTCCTCGTTCCTATCGTGGCCAAGTACTACCATCCAGTTGCCGTTGACTTGTCTTTGCTTTGTTGTATGTCAAGAGGTATGCTGGTACAATATATATAACTACTCATGCGGTGCTCTTGAATACTAAGTCATATATTTATGGCATGAGCTGATCCTTCTACTACATTTACTAGGCAGCAGAACATCCTACCAGCGTCCGTGCCGTTTCCCCAATATGATGGTCAAATCCTCCTCATGTCACTACTTTATATATGTCCACCCGCGCCGCTCAAATCGCTGCACCAGACAACCGGTGCTGTGGCAGATACATTCACCCAGGTCGCAACGTCTTCCATGATCGTCCTGGTCCGAGCTGGTCCCTCAGGGCCGTAGCAATCCGTCTCCCATAAAAACTACGCACATTGGAAGTGTTACTAAATTCCTGAGAGGTGGTGCTTGCCCATCTGACCTGCCTTTCGGAAGCACAGTGTTATCGACGGTCCTACGCAGATTACAAATGAGAATGGGGTATTGACAAAGAGCTGTACAGGATTCGTCGGACAGGTCGAATATGGGAATGAAGGACTGGTAGGAAGAGCACTCTCACTGAAAACCGTCGATACGTGTTCCCGAATTGATGGCTGCCTGCTCCAAATGGATACATCTGTGCGCACCTCGGCCTGGTCATCTGGACGGCGAGCGACGACGTGGAACAGAAAAGACAGAAGCCCAGCAGTGGTGTCACAGCCAGCAAGGAACACACTCAGCAATAGTTCCGGTCGCGTCGCCAATGAGTTCGACCACCTTGGAGAGAAGCAGCTCAGAGCCTGAGCCTTTTTCGCACAAGGGATGTTACGCGCTCGCACGGACTCATTCGCACTACTGCCTACACTTTACATAGACCCTAGTCCCAGCAGCAGCTCAGTTGAAACTACGTTTGGAAATGGGCTGCAAGGAAATGGACAAACCCATTGTGCGCAAGCAATAACGCCATTTTGGGCTATGTGATAGTCACGGGAGAACTCTAGCAACTCGTGACCGTCCACTTCGAACGCTTTAACTTCAAGGAAGTCGATCGCAGAGTCAATAGTTTGCACTATTAGCAATGCTATCATCTACAAGGTGTTTCAGGTGCGGAAAAGAAAAAAAGTTAAGAAAGAAAGGGGGAGAGAGAGAAAAGGAGGGGGGACCTATTCCAGATCAACTATTGTGGTTGCAGATCGGATAGACAGTACACCCAACTGTCCTACTATCTCCTGACTTACGGACATGCCGCCCAAAAATTCAAGGTCAGCGATGTAGCAGAGCGTGGAGGTGGGTTTGAGCAGCACTCGCGACTTTTCCCACTGCTTCCCATCGGTGGCGATGCCCACGCAGCACTTCACCACAGAATACCAGATTCGGAAGAGTATCCAATATTACGAAAGCGAAGTTGCATATAGTTCAGCAGACGGCGCTCGAGCGTGGTGGCGACCGTCTTGCGGAGAGCGTCGGGGCTTAGCCCAGGGTCTAGATGGCTCTCCTGCGGTGGTGGAAGGCACCTGTGAGGGTCTGATACCTGTCAGATGTGTTGCCCTGCAAGGGGAACCGGGCCTACAGTGTAACGGCCAGGCGAAGTTTCCAATCACTGCAGCAAAAGAAAAGGGGAAGCGCGCTGTCAGTACTCAAAATGCATGTGACGAACCAAAAAGAAAAGCAAAACCCAGAGCAAAGAATCGGTGCCACAAGTAGAGGGAGCATCATGACTATGTGATTCAGAGACCCTCACTACTTTTCCGAATTTCCCGCTATTGACTTATTGGGTCCTACTCACCTCCACTGCCTTGCAGGCCTTCTTGCGGAGTATTTTTCGGCGTGGATTTAGCCCGCGCCTTCAAGTTTATCGAAGCTCATAGCTTACAGCAATGATCGACCGACTGCAGAAGGATCACGACGAGAGGCGTCGCAATGCAAGTAGGGCGATAACGCCAGGAAAATCAGGAAATCGCCGCACTCATCGGCAGCACCGGCTTATACTATTGAGCTTGGTCCTCCTATTACGCGTTTGGGAACCGTTTTCCGGCTGTTTATGGTAATTCGGGTCGTGAAAGGGGAATCCCTGGCTTGCAGACTACTGTGGGTGGCATACAATAACGCAAGAACAGCCTGATTCCCCACTGGGTTAACGTTGCCGAAGAATAGTATAGTATCAACACGTTGACATTCTGGAAAAGACCAATAGGCGGCAGCTGGTGCTCAATAGTGCAAATGCTACGTTTCTTTTCTTTTACGGAACTTTACCAAATCGGCAGCAAGTGACTGTACTTGAAGAAGCAAATTGCAGGGGTCTCATTGCTATGACAGTTTTATCATACAGGATCAGAATCACAACACATCAAATTACTGAGTTATGCTAATTAAATTGATTGTACGAGTCTATTTCCGACCGGTTTCAAACTATATGCACTATCATTCCAATGATTCCAGCAGCGAAGACCCGCCAAGCTCGTCAAGCTCCTGTTCAATATCCACCAGTTCCCATACTATTTAGTTTCAATAGCGATCATCGGCCCAGCAGGTCGACCAATCGATGCACCGGAAGTTTGTCCTGATGGATCGCGTCGATCACCCGGCTTGTCTCCTCCGCCGTGAACAGGCCCTCCATGTTTCGCTCAAATTTGGCACGCACCTTGGGCAAAGTATCTTCGTGCATCGGATGCCCGATCGGGTATTCGACGACTACTTCGTCTAATTGCTCCCCGTTGGTCAGAAAGACGGTGAGTCCGCTGGCCGCCGCCTTTTTGTGGTGGTAGCCGTAGGTGAACTGCGGGTCTTCGGCCATATGGATCCGCTGGCGAAGGGCCTCAACACGCGGGTCATGGGCCCACACGCTCGAATCGTGGTAGTCGTCTGCTTCGATGATCGCGTTCTTCAACAGTACCACTGACACCATGTACCGCATGCAGTGATCGCGGTCGGCCGCATTGGTGAGCGGGCCTTGCTTGTCGATGATGCGGACAGCCGCTTCATGCGTGCGGATATCGATGCGACTGATTTCAGTAGCGGGATCGATCCCCCTGCTGGCCATGGTCTCGGCCAGCGACATGGCTGCCTGAACTGCGGAGATACCGTGGCCCTCTGCAGTGATGAGTTTGAAGAACACTTCCTCCATCACCCGTGTCTTGAAGGGCCGTGGCAGCTGCAGCTCCTTACCCCCAAAGCTGACAGCCAGAAAACCCCATTCTGGCTCAGTTAGCGCGCTAGGGATGCCTGGCTGGCCGGCGCGAGCTAGTAGGCACAAGTGTACAGCACGCATGGCGGCGTCTCCAGCGGCCCAGCCCTTGCGTGGCCCCGCATTGGGACTTTGACGGAAGATGCGCAGAGGGTGGCCATCAGCCCACGCATGGGAGAGAGCGACGGCGGCTTGTTTCTCCGTCAGACCCATCAGCCAAGCGACAACAGCTGTGGAGGCGATCTTCACAAGTAGCGTATGATCCAGCCCCACCTTGTTGAAGGCATTGCGGACCTGGTAGCAGCCTTGAATCTCGTAGGCTTTGATCATCGCGATCAGAACCGTCCGGACGGTCAGTGGCTGGCTGGTGGCGCCTGTACGGCTGAGCCAATCTGTGACCGCCAGGATGGCGCCCAGGTTATCTGTTCGTCGATCGGTTAGCCCTATATCCAACCAAGCTTCTGGGAGCGCAGATCCCGCAGACGGGCCTTACCAGATGGGTGGCCCCATTCGGCACCAGGGTATGCATCATTGTGATCCAGAAAGCGAATCAAGGTTGCCATGTCAAAGGCACCCTTGACTGGATCGAGCTGGTGGCAGGTGCCCGGCAGCTTGAACCCATAAGGAGCGACCAGACCTGGTGTGTATGGGCCGATCAGAGCGCGACACTCGGGGCTTTGTTGAAGAGTCTCCAGAGCGCAACCAAGAGCATCCATGAGAGCATAGCGGGCCCGCAGGATAGCGAGGTCGCTTGTTACTTCGTAGTGGTAGACATACTCGACTAGGCGAGTTATCATTTCGTCATACTGTCGATCGGAAGTGGAAGACATGGTTTTCGGAGTGTGCACGGAAAGACTTTGGAGTAGATAGGATTTGGAAGAAATGTTTGGATTGGCTCAGAAAGCGACGAGAGTGATGGCGAACGAAACAGACCGCAAAGGGAACCGCCCTTTTATGCTCCGTCGGGCAGACCGTGTCAGCCAGATGCCTTTAGATCGCCGGTGATAGTCTCTGCGGGCTGTCACTAGTCGATGGACCAAAGCTTGACAGACTATCTCGGCGTATCCATTCGTCCTTTTGAACTATTCCGTCCGAGACTGGATGGTCTCGGACAGATGGCTGCTGCCACGCCAGACGAGGTACAAATATGTGCTTCAGAGCCAGACAAATCCCAACAGAATCAGGACAGAAGCAGCGACAATCCTTCGCAGACTCATCGCATCCCCTTCTACATCATGGCATACACACTGGCATCTTGGCTGGGCCGCCTCTTCGATGCAGGCAAGAGCCTGCTGCCCTTGCAAGGCAACTACATCAATGCCCTACTAGAGCAGGAGCTGCCTGGTGAGCGTGAAGGCACATTGACAGTGCGGGATAACCGGACGGGATCGAAGTATACGATTCCCATCGTGCGCAACTCAGTACCGGCCATGGGATTCCGTCAGATCTGCGTCGACCGTGCAGGAAAGAGCCCGCGACAGCAATTCGAAGATGGACTCCGGTTGATTGATCCCGGGTACCGCAACACAGCCGTCAAGATGTCCAGCATCACCTACATGTATGCTTACCTTTTGTCCCCTGGTCATCTTTGTCTTACTAACTGAGGTAGCAATGGCAACGAGGGCGTCATTCTGTACCGGGGCCACCCCCTGGCATCGCTCATCGGAAAGAGTTACGAGGAGATTACCCACCTTCTCATCTGGGGCTCGCTACCCACGCCCGAGGAGCGTCTGCGCTTCCAGCGGCGAATTGCCGAGGCGATGACGGTGGTGCCCGAGAACGTAAAGCAGCTTGTGGCCACTTTCCCGTAAGTCCGCCCCTTATCTTCGCTATGCATGCTGCTAACCTTGAAGCAGACGCAACACTCCTCCTATGGTCATTCTCTGCGCGGTCTTGACGGGCTATCTGGCAGATCAACCCGAGCTCATCCCCGCCCATGCAGGTGCCAACCTGTACAACCGACGCCCAGAAATGGTCGATGAGCAGATCATCCGCACGCTAGCTGTCACGGCGATAGCCGGGTCGATAGCTCACTGCCACATGAAGGGAGAGGAGCTCCGCGCAGCCGACCCGAACCTGAGCTACATCGAGAACATCCTTTGGATGGGCCGGTATGTGGATAACAACGCGGCAATCACACGGGAGAAGGCAGCGGAGATCTTGACGAAGGCGTGGTCGCTGTATGCGGATCATGAGATGACCAACTCGACATCGGCTTTCCTTCACGTCTCGTCTTCCCTGGCCGACCCACTTTCGGCGATGGCTGCATGCTGCATGTCTGGCTACGGACTATTGCACGGAGGTGCCATCGACGCGGCATACCGAGGAATGCGGGAGATTGGTGGACCGGAGAATGTGCCCAAGTTGATCGAGAAGGTGATCAACAAGGAGTGCCGGTTATCTGGATACGGCCATCGGATCTACAAGCAGGTGGACCCTAGGGCGAAGTACGTGCGCGAGATGCTGGACGAACTGACACGGGATCGCGACATCCGGGAGATGGACCCTGTGCTCCAGGTGGCCATGGAGATCGATCGGATTGCGAGCACACACGAGTACTTTGTCAAGCGCAACCTGCAGGCAAATGCGGACTTGTACGGAAGTTTCGTCTACACGGCACTGTAAGTATTCCCCATATATTCGAAGAGGATGTCTACTAATCCATGCAGGGGTATTGACTCGCAATTTGCGACGGTGCTGGCAGCTACTGCACGGGTGTCGGGTGTGATGGCACACTGGAAGGAGCAGACTGGTAAGTTTTCGTCACTTCCCTTCTTGCGAAGAAGAGAAACTAACGAATGTAGAACGCGCACCGGATTTGTGGCGGCCACTGCAGGTGTACGTGCCGAACTAGAAATAGGGGTTTAAGGATGGAATTGTACAGAATGGGTCATCATAGGAGTCTATTGTTTTCGGGTCTGGGTCTTGGTTACTTCATAGTTTGCGCTATATTCTTTAGTTAATATATTTCAACAATAGTTCTTGATTGTCATCTACAATATTTATGGTGTCATACAGTGAAGCGTACTCGTTGTAAAAAATAGGGTACCTGCAATAATTATCACAATGATAATTGACTTGTGGTATTTAGTATAATAGAGCTATAAATAGAGTCCTACAAATTCGCTTGATGATAGATAGTAACAGCTATTAGTATAAGTAAGATCCTAGAACATATTAGAAACATAACCTAGTATGACCGTAGTAGTCAATCAGGAGTACTAACCTATAACTACTAATGCTCCTCAAGAGTCATCTTAAAAAGCAAATATCATTATAAGAATAATTGCTAGTATATATCTCTAGTAGTAACTTCAAGTGGTCATATAACAGTAGCATAGGTGTACCGAACGTGGGGCGGCTCAAGAAAATAGTTACTCCAATCTATCATCTATCCAGAATTCAGCTAGAAATCGGGGCTGAGGCCGAAGATACCGATCGATTTGGTCCAATGTCCAATTTTATCTAGTTTTTGCATCATCTGTCAACTCTTGCCAGAGAGACTAATCCATTAGACCGGAGCCAACCATCCAATCACGTGGCTGCACACGCCCAGCGGAGGTTAGTTCCGAGACCACTTTCTCAACCTATGCATGCTTTGCTCAGTCCAAGTCTGTGGATCGCGTGCATCTCAAAGGTCACCATGAAGTGTTCTCGGTGGTTAATACTCCTAAGACAAGTGCCATGCCTGCGACCCATACACTATCATGATAGGCGCCACACTACTTCGCCACGATGTTGGATTATGACCGTCGTAGGAATCAAAAAGTTGATAGTTACTAAGACTGCTATTGCTACTAAAAGCCTCAATCTAAGTAGCAACCTCAAGTTAGAGTCAAACCCCTCCTTTCTTCTCGATTTCCATCACTGAACCCATCATCTCATCTTACTATCATACACCTCCTCATAAGCAGATCCAGTATTCACCCAACCAAAGCCAATCATGAAGCTCCTCCCCACCCTCGTTGCCAGTGCCCTAGCCCTTACCACCTCTGTTCAGGCTGCCAACTGCAATGCTGGCCTGAACTACTGTGCCTCTGTGTTGAAAAGCATCGGTACGTGTGCTCTCATAGTATTCTACCTTTACCTAAGAATATCAAGCATATGGTTCAGAATCGGAATCTGACTTTCGCCATTGAATACCCTTAGATTTAAAGTATGTTGGGATGATAAATGCCGCCATTGGGCAGAAATATGGAGAGTTCAATGCCGATATTGTCCACCCGATGCTCTACCTGTAGCATTGCAATGCCGATGGATCTGTCAGTATTGTCAAGCGCTGTGATTGGGACTGCGTGGATGGAGGTGCTGGAAATAGTGATTACTGTCAATGGCAGCAGTAGATTTGTTATAATGTGATGTGGTGTATATTTGTGGCAGGGGTTTTGATTTAGTCGTGTGGGATGGGGTTGGGGTTAACATGTATTGCTTGTGTTGTTTACATGGGGATGTTTTTGAGCATTAGCGTGTTAGAAAAGACATAATAAGATTTGCTAGTGAGTAGAATCATTTTTTGGATGTATCTGCGAGGAAGGTACTTAAAGTCCGCGTTATATGCCCATGTTTGCCAGTGGCAGATAAATGAGGGTGGTAGTTGCCTATACTGAGAGTTCTCCAGTCTTCCACAATCTCTGTATCAACAACCGCCAGAACCCATCACATTTCTTTTGTGTCCGACTCCACAAATTCCAGTGAAATATATCTGCGCCCTTAATTAAATCCCCTAGGTGCCTTGATAGCGGTCTGCATTAATAGTGTCATCTCGTATAATAATTAGCTTCACTAGTTGCAAATGGGCGGCAGCGATCGACACGCCGCAAACAAGTAACAAAAGACCCACAATGACAAGTCGGTTTTGCAGAAAAAAATAATGACCTTTGCATATCATTTAGACTATTGACGTGCTTTGACTTGATTAATATCCTATCACGACCTAATGCAATAATAGTTTATATGGTGGGTCATCGGCCAGTCGATCCGGGCATTTCTACGCCGTGTCTAAACTCCGTACCAAAATACTCCTAGTAGATTATAGTCCAAAAGATAGTTAGATCCAGAAATGAATCGAATCGAGGAAATGAAGACGATCGGGTTCGCCAAGAAGCACCCTATTCTCTTACATTCTTTCCTTTTTCTTTGTTGTTGGGTAATCATTCATATCCCCATAGGGCTATAACTGACAAACTTCCACTTTTCCCTCGCCAAGCCATTTTTCTCACTTGCTATCATACTCCTCTCTTCTATCCCCATCAATTATTTCCCATAATTTACCTGTCCTTCAGTCGCATAATACATAATAAAGTTCTACCACAATGACCTCTCACACACCTCCCCCCGCCAATGTCACCAAAACCCCCGTAACTCACACTCTCTCCAACTGGCTGGAAGAACTCACTCCCGAGTCCATTCCCGCCGAAGTCCGTGAACGAGCCAAATACCTCATTCTCGATGGTTTGGCCTGTGCTCTGCTGGGGGCACGACTCCCCTGGTCCGTCAAGGCCCATGATGCCATCACTGCCATTGAGGGAGAGGGCAAATGTACCGTGATCGGATGGAATGAGGTATTTCTTTCTCCTCTAATCAGATTCCTTCACTACTATAGACGTAATGAACAGGATGCTAATGAAGTGATAGACCCTCCCTCCCAATGCCGCCGCCCTTCTGAACAGCACCTTCATTCAAGGCTTCGACCTCGACGACATCCACATCGAGGCCCCCTTGCACAACATGTCCGTCATCGTCCCAGCGATTCTCGCAGCCGCAGAACAGGAACACGGCAGCTCGGCTCGCCCTATCAGCGGCAAAGACTTCTTAACCGCCACAGTTGCCGGCTGCGAAACGGGACCCCGTGTAGGCTACGCCCTGGGCGGAACACACATGCTCACAATCGGATGGCACTCCGGTGCCATCTTCAGCCCTGCTGCATCTGCCGCAGCTGTCTCCAAGCTGTTGAATCTCCCCGCCGCGCAGATCGAAGATGCCCTGGGCATGGCGTGCACACAGGCTTGCGGACTCATGTCCGCCCAATTCGAGAGCATGGTGAAGCGCATGCAGCATGGGTTCGCATCACGGAGCGGAGTACTTGCCACATACCTGGCAAAGCAGGGATTCACGGGAATCAAGGAGATCTTTGACCGCGAGTATGGTGGGTTCTTGAAGATGTTCTCGCTCGGGGCAGAGACTGAGCCCAAGTTTCACCCAGAAGAAATTTGTAAGGGATTAGGGGAGGTATGGCAGATCAAGAAGATCAAGCAGAAGCTGCATGCATTGTGCGCAGTGACGCATTGCACAGTGGATTGTGTCAAAGATCTTCAGGCTGAGCATCCTGCGAAGATGGGCGAGTGGAAGAAGATCGTCAAGATCGAAGCGGAGATGGCAAGGGCTGCGATGAAGAAGGGTGGTTGGGCGCCGGAGAAGCCGGCTACCGTCACAGCGGCGCAGATGAGTATACCGTACGCGGTGGCGTTGCAGGTCGTGGATGGGGAGATTGTGCCGGGGCAGTTTGCGCCGAGTATGTTGAACCGGGAGGAGCTGTGGGATGTGATTGGATTGGTGGAGTGTCGGGAGGCTAAGGAGCTGGATAATACGTGGGCGCAGAGGGTCAAGATCACGTTTGAGGATGGGGAGGTGCTGGAGAAGTTGCTGAAGGCGCCCAAGGGAGTCCACCCCGGGGTGACGAATGAGGAGGTGTTGGAGAAGTGGCGGGCTGTGACAAAGGGGGTGATTCCGGAGGAGAGGCAGAAGAAGATCGAGGAGGTGGTGTTGAATTTAGAAGAGGTGGAGGATGTTGCGGGTGTTTTGGGCGAGTTGTTGAGGGGAGAGACGGTGAATGTGCTGCAATAGAAGATTACCCCTTTCGGACGGGGATGGCTTCATATTTCCCAAGCGATGTCACGCCATACCAAAGACTCATTTACCCGGTGCCTGAGCAGATCTCTACTTGTTAAACAATGCCAATGTTCTTATTGTTTAAACTGCTAAATGCAAGCATTCCGAGTTCTTCCCAATGCCGGCTAAATCATTCAGGCTAAACCCCGCGATGAAGTCAATCGGCCATTCTCCGGCGCATCTCCGCATCTCCGCAAAACTCTATAAATCTACCCCAGATTCAGTCCCCGACCATCTTTTTCTCCCCCCCCCCTCCACAGACTGGCTCAACCATGGCACACTCAATGTCTCGTCCCGTGGCTGCCACTGCCGCTGCTCTGTTGGCTCTGGCTCTTCCCCAAGCTCTTGCCCAGGCCAACACCAGCTATGTTGATTACAACGTCGAAGCCAACCCCGACTTGTACCCTTTATGCGTGGAAACCATCCCACTGAGCTTCCCCGACTGCCAGAATGGCCCCCTGAGCAGCCACCTCATCTGCGACGAATCAGCCACCCCCTATGATCGAGCAGCATCGCTCATCTCGCTCTTCACGCTGGACGAGCTGATCGCGAACACCGGCAACACCGGCCTCGGGGTCTCCCGACTAGGCCTCCCTGCATACCAAGTATGGAGTGAAGCACTTCACGGCCTCGACCGTGCCAACTTCAGCGACTCGGGCTCCTACAACTGGGCCACCTCATTCCCTCAGCCTATCCTGACCACCGCAGCCCTCAACCGCACCCTCATCCACCAAATCGCCTCCATCATCTCCACCCAAGGCCGCGCCTTCAACAACGCCGGCCGCTACGGCCTCGACGTCTACGCCCCCAACATCAACACCTTCCGCCACCCCGTCTGGGGTCGCGGACAAGAAACTCCAGGAGAGGACGTCTCTCTCGCCGCCGTCTACGCCTACGAATACATCACCGGCATCCAGGGTCCCGACCCAGACTCAAACCTCAAACTCGCCGCCACGGCCAAGCACTACGCCGGCTATGACATCGAGAACTGGCACAACCACTCCCGCCTGGGCAACGACATGAACATCACCCAGCAAGACCTCTCCGAATACTACACGCCCCAGTTCCACGTCGCCGCCCGCGACGCCAAAGTCCACAGTGTCATGTGTGCCTACAACGCCGTCAACGGCGTCCCTGCCTGCGCCGACTCTTACTTCCTCCAGACCCTCCTCCGCGACACCTTCGGATTCGTCGACCACGGCTACGTCTCCAGCGACTGCGATGCCGCCTACAACATCTACAATCCCCACGGATACGCCTCCTCCCAGGCTGCCGCTGCCGCCGAGGCCATCCTCGCTGGCACCGACATCGACTGCGGTACCACCTACCAATGGCACCTGAACGAATCCATCACTGCGGGAGATCTCTCTCGCGATGATATCGAGAAGGGTGTGATCCGCCTCTACACGACCCTCGTGCAGGCCGGATACTTCGACTCCAATACCACCAAGGCGAACAACCCCTACCGCGACCTCACCTGGTCTGACGTCCTCGAGACGGACGCATGGAACATCTCCTACCAAGCCGCGACGCAGGGCATTGTTCTTCTCAAGAACTCCAACAACATCCTTCCCCTCACCGAGAAAGCTTACCCACCATCCAACACCACCGTCGCCCTCATCGGTCCCTGGGCCAACGCCACCTCCCAACTCCTGGGCAACTACTACGGCAACGCCCCCTACATGATCAGCCCCCGCGCCGCGTTCGAAGAAGCCGGATTCAACGTCAACTTCGTCGAGGGCACCGGTATCTCCTCCACAAGCACCTCGGGCTTCGCAGCCGCCTTATCCGCCGCCCAGTCCGCCGACGTGATCATCTACGCCGGTGGTATCGACAATACCCTTGAAGCGGAGGCACTGGATCGCGAGAGCATCGCATGGCCGGGTAACCAACTGGACTTGATTCAGAAGCTCGCCTCGTCGGCCGGAAGCAAGCCGCTCATCGTTCTCCAAATGGGCGGTGGACAGGTCGATTCCTCGTCCCTCAAGAACAACACGAACGTCTCTGCTCTCCTCTGGGGCGGATACCCCGGCCAATCTGGCGGCTTCGCTTTGAGAGACATCATCACCGGAAAGAAAAACCCCGCGGGCAGACTAGTCACCACGCAGTACCCTGCCAGCTACGCTGAGGAGTTCCCCGCGACGGATATGAACCTCCGTCCTGAGGGAGATAACCCCGGCCAGACATACAAATGGTACACCGGCGAAGCAGTGTACGAGTTCGGCCACGGATTATTCTACACTACCTTTGCCGAATCATCCAGCAACACCACCACGAGGGAAATCAAACTCGACATCCAGGACATTCTTTCCCAGACACACGAAGACCTGGCGTCAATTACCCAGCTCCCTGTGCTGAACTTCACTGCCAATATCAAGAACACTGGCAAGGTGGAGTCGGATTACACGGCCATGGTGTTCGCCAATACGTCTGATGCAGGCCCGGCGCCGTACCCGGTGAAGTGGCTGGTCGGGTGGGATCGGCTTGGGGAAGTGAAGGTAGGCGAGACGAGGGAGTTGAGGGTTCCCGTTGAGGTGGGGAGCTTTGCGAGGGTGAATGAGGATGGCGATTGGGTGCTGTTCCCGGGGACCTTTGAGTTGGCGTTGAATCTGGAGAGGAAGGTTCGGGTCAAGGTTGTGTTGAGTGGTGAGGAGGAGGTGGTGTTGAAGTGGCCGGGGAGGGAGGAGTAGATCATCGCTCCAAGCGATTAAATCATCATCATGATGATGTATATAGCCCCTAACTATTTAGTATTATCAATTGACATTAAATTATTAAGGCATATAGAGCTAGCTCTCCGTCGTAAGCGAATAAAGTGAAGATTATATAAACTTTATTATAGACTAGCTAGCTATAGGCTATTCACATTAGCCGGTTCTGCGTAGATATGGCCTAGCCAAACAAGGTTTTGTTAGGCTGCATTAATACCCGCCCGGCACGCTGTCCAGGCCAGGATCAATCATCACCAACTACTCTTGGCATAAAACGTAAACAAAGGCCTGGGACCAGGATCCGTCCGACTCAAAAGGAGCAAATCCCTCGTTCGCATACTCGCCACATGAACCTGTTGCTCCGAGACCTCTTCAACCGGGTCTTCGAATGCCCAGAAGACGCTTTCTTCCTGATATCCGTCGGATACGCGCTGGCCGCTCAGACATACGAATGATGTACCCTGTCTTCCGAAGGAAACAACCGTGTTTCCGAATCCGGTGTCGAAGTCGTAGGTCTGGAATTTGAAGAGTGTGCGGGCGTTGCCTTGGAGGGTTGGGAGGGCGACTGTAGAAGGTATATAGCGTTAGCCTAGTTTTTCATTGGATGGCTATACTTATACAGCAGTTTTGGGGGGGGGGGGGACTCACTGTCGCTGAAGCTGCCGTTGTCGAGGGTTCGTTCTTGGGCGATCATGGTTACTGTTCTGATGGCCAGCTGTTTCGAAGTTGGGTTAGTAGAGGATATTGGGGATGTGGTTGGTTGTGTACTTACCAGGACTAGTTTCTTGTAGTCCTCTGGAATGGGATATGAGATTGGGGAGTTTATTTCTTCAGGGTTTTCGTTGATGGCTTGGACCTTTTCTATGTCAGTCATGTAATGATAGCTATAGGATTTTTTGTGTATGCGCAGGCTCACTTTGGTGCGGATTACGGAGAGTATGTTGGCCCCTTCTTCGTACAGCTCGGCTTGTTGCTCTCTGCCGTTGATGAACTTTGAAACAGGGACTATCATATATGAATGGTTAGTAGATGGCAGCAAGTGGTGATCCGTGTGAAAGCCATACTCTTCCTGACGAGCTCAAGGTACGCGTCGTACTGCGTAAAGTCTTCGAAGAGGTACCAGCTCTGGTTCAGTTAGTTGCATTCCATGAATCCTCATGCAGAGCAGGTCTCACCCTCTGATTTGCAAAAGTATAGTCAAAAGGCGTGAATGCATTGTTGAAATTCGGCACGTTGGTGTATCTCCACAGAAGTGCACTGTGTCGGTGTAAGAAACTGTCACTGAAGGAAAACAAGAGGGAGAACTCACAATCGTCTATATCTATGCTTTCCCTCCCTCAACTCCTGGTAGAAGTTATCCGCGCCTTCCTTGATCGCAAAAAGAGGCGAGTCTTCACCGTCGTGGGGTTCTGCGTGAATAACTCCAGATCGGCCTCCGCCTCCAGAGGTATGGATCCAGACTGTGACGCGAGAGTGTCTGTTGATGGTCTCCACGGCACTTCTCACTTCGTTTGTGACAGAGCCGGTGACTCCGTACATCGAGAAAGCAACCTCCGATCTTTCGGAGTGTCAGGAGGAAGTAAGTTGAAGGACTCTGTGATGACTTACGCCTGTCTGATCTCTTGACTGGTGGATTTGTTGACTGCGGAAATGGAGACGCGAGCAAAGTATTGGCCACCTCGAATGAAATCTGCCACGGCTATTTAGCATCTACCCAGTGGCTAGAACATAGTACATTGTCTATCTTACCTGCAATAAAACGGTCTCCGTACAACTTATTCGGAGTATCGGTGTTTATTTGATTAAACGAGTACGAATTCCCGATTGATGCCTGCTGTCTGGATGACACCTGAACTTGATAGGTCACCGTACTGCTTTCAAAACTGGTTAGATGAATATTAGCTGATTTGAATGCCCAAGTCAAGCCAGAAGAGATCACACTCACCTTAGCCGATCAAGATAGCCAGCGTCGATTTGGGAAGACTGTCCCCAGCCGGAAATAGCAGCGCCAGCACTTATCTCCAAGGACTGCGCAAGTTTTCTGAAGAAGGCAGAAGGAAAAGAAGTCAGCATTACACTTCAGACTGAGTAGTTGGGTGTGCGGACGTGTAATCATTAATCCTTTCACTACTATAGAAGAGGTCGTAGGTGACGGACTCCGGTTGGCCCGGAGTGATAGTGACAGCATCTGCTACACCAATTTGTTGAAGGTAGGTATTGTATCTAGATGAGGGATGAATTGTTCAGTATGTGAGCAAGGACACGGTTGTATCTTTGAAGAGGATTGGCGTCGATCGTACCCCTGTCCTTGCTGCATGCCATCGAAATAAGGAACAAGTTCGGCCATCTTGAAATATCTGGCTGCTTTGATCAGGTAATGGGGTATGAAAGGTCGGAAGATGATTCTCAAAAACTGACTGGTAGTTGCATCACATTCCGACCAAACGCTGGTCCTTTATATGCTGAAGCACCAGTGTACGAGCAATCCCCGGAGCTATACAGACATCACGTCACTCACAACTAACCCCGATGCAATGTTCTCGAAGATGTAACTTCGTGGTGGCGATCTGCATCATTCAGTTCTCTAACTGAGGCATTTTCTTTGGAGAAGTGGATTCCATCGAGTGACAACGACGACTATCCACTCGGCGGGGCAAAAGCCATAGAGAACGCAATGGCAGTGTCAAGGATACAAACATCGCGAGTACTAAAGCCGATGTCTAGACTCGCAATTGATGCCTGATTCGTTATCGGTGACTCCGAAAAGCCACTGGACGGGCGCTGGATTCCGCTGCACGAAGCGGGGAATAATATCGATGAATCTGTAAATCAACCCAAGTGATCAAGGAAGTGTTCGGGGAAGAATGGACCTGCCTGTGCTCAATTACCTCAATATAGTGTGTTGACATGGACTGCTCGGGGACTGCTCTATAGTACCCCTGCAGTGGCAAATGCATGTCATCAGAGATGCATGAGCTGAACATCGCGCAAACCCCTCCCCCTCATTTCTGAACGCTCAGCTTGCCCTTCAGCTCAAGGTTCTACTCCACTTTACACTGTTGGAGGGTTACATCGTTGAAATTCCTGCAATTGTCTGGCTGGCTTTCTACGAGGTTCCTCGGAGGGCAAGGCACGAAGAGACTCGGCGACTGGAAATGGGAAGGCATGAGCTGCACAATCCCTGCTACTTCTGCTGTTGCGAATACGTAATGTGATGGATTAGCAGAATCCAGTATCCAGACTTGATTGTGCAGACAGACACATACTAACAGATACTAGGCTGGAGGATGACGATGGTGGTCGGAAACTCCTGACCTCAGCAGCGAGTACCAAAGATGATATAAAGACCCCCTTCCGGTCGCTCTGAAGAGAAGTCCACGAGAAGCATATCTTCCTCAAACCAAATTTGTCAAGAACATACACAATATTCGCTACCAAGGTCTTTTATCACAACCTCTACCCCCGTTCTAAACATGGCCGAACGAGCAGAAGCCCAATGGGTGCACATCCGCGTCGTCAACTCCCTATCCTTCGACACCCTCACTGTCAGAAACACCTGGCTGGGCTGGTAAGTTCCAAAATCACCAAGTTACCCATTTGACACCATCTTTCTCTCCTCTTTCTAACACATTATCAGGGGCAAATTCCACAAAGAAAACAACAAGAGCGCCGAAATCCCTGTCTCCGACATCAACGCTCTCCGGGCAGCTCCTGGCGGGTCCTTCAACGTCTTCGCATGCGGCAGAGCACACTCGCCCTCTGGCACAGAGGGAAGCTTTGACGTGTACAGTGGAGATGTCCGCGTTGCTTACATCTACTGGGACTGTCCTTGGGGCTCAAAGCGCAACCAGTTCCGCGTTGACAGGATTGCTGATGACTACTGGGTGGAGACGGGTTATTGGAATCAGTCGGGCGGTGCTATTGGTAGTGTTACGGTGGAAATTGGGAGGAGGGATCGCGCAATTCGGTCGAGTCTTTAATTAGGCTGGATTCTGTGCTTCTTGTTCTGCTAATGCAGGAGTGGCTGGATTGTTGAGATTATGTGTATGTGTTGTAGGTGATGGACGGGTGTGATGAGAAGTATGTGATGCAGTTGAAGCCACAATTATTTTCTTGTCATCGATGCAAGTGCTAAATTATCGTTTTCATGTTATTGCAATTGATGGTTTATAGTGGACAGCACGAGTAAAGAGGTAAGAGATCATAAAATTAGTCGGATCGACAGCATCTCCCCCTCATCGGGATTTGCTCTGCATTAGCGCAGAGACTGAAGTTTGGGGTGAAATGGTGATATGATAGATTATCAACTGACAGATATTTTGGATAGTGTGTTAAATATGTTGAAGATATATAATATTGTATTTCCTCATTTGTCCGTCATTATCTTGTTTGCTTAGAGGACGACACTGAAGTCTTTCGCATATGTTGATAAGTCCGTAGCAGTGCAGTCCTTATAGAGGCATCGACTCCTCGACCACCACAACAACAAACACAACTCAACTCACAATAACAGCAGTTATAGCAGTTACAGTGCACACTCTCACCCTAATTTCTAGAGCAAAAAATAATTTGAAAAACAAAAACGACGACAGTCGGATTTGAACCGACGCCTCCGAAGAGAATAGATTTCTAGTCTATCGCCTTAGACCGCTCGGCCATATCGTCTTATGATTGAGCGGTCGTAAATATGCTATAAGAGATCGTCAACAAATGCATCCAAGAAATCCTGTCTATATCATAAATCATTGATGCCATATTCATACTAATCATATACATCTATGCACTATTTACTCTCCATCATCTCGATCAGTTCCTCGTACTCGCCCGTATTCCGCACCATTTCCCAAAATACGCCTTTTTTCACGACCAGTCGCGCCGGTGAATCATTCCTATTAGCTTTCAGTTAGTTTCGTTCGTAACTCAAAATGGTTATGAAGGGGTTGGCATTGACGTACTCGATGATCTCCCCATCCGCCATCACCAACACTCGATCATAGTCCATGATCGTCCGCAAGCGATGCGCAATCGCTATGATCGTGCAATCGGCAAACATCGTCCGCAATACCTTTTGCATATGTGAGTCTGTTTCGTGATCCACCGACGCCGTCGCCTCATCCAGCAACACCACTTTCGATCGCCGACACATAGCCCGCGCCAGGCTCAGAACCTGACGCTGGCCCTGGCTGAAGTTCTCTCCATTCGCAGCAACCGGCGTGTCCAGCGCCAGCGGCCGCATTGTTCGGCTCTCGCCCTCGCCCTCGCCAGGGACATGGACTGTCGTGCATGCCGATAGCGCCGCGCGCAGCTCGGTCTCGCTGGACTCGCCAAACGGGTCGAGATTGGACTGCACGTCGCCGGAGAAGAGCACCGGCTCTTGCGGAATCAGCGTCACGTTGGTGCGCAGCCGGTTGAGGCGGATCTGGTCAATGTTGACCCCATCAATGGTCACGCTGCCGTCGACGATATCGACGAAGCGGAGCAGGGATAGCCCCAGTGTTGATTTGCCGCTGCCGGTCCGGCCGACGATCCCGACGCGCTCGCCTGGGTACGCGACGAAGGATACTTTGCGGAGTACGTCGGGCCCGTCGGGTTGGTAGCGGGCAGTGACGTTGTTGAATTCGACCCGGCCGGAGGTTGGCCAGCTGGCGGGTAGAGCGTCGGCTTTGCGTTGCTCTTCTGTTTCTAGCTTCTCCTCTGGCTCGATGTCGCCGTATTCTGTCATGCGTTGAAAGGAGTTCAACTCCACTTCGAGCTCGTTGAGCGTCCGGACTAGCGTCAGAATCGTCTGGCTGAGGCCGATGGCGTTCGTCAAAGAGAATCCCACCAGACCTGCTGATCCGGACCAGAAGTATGCTACGCAGCCGGCTGCGGCTGCTACAGATGCGGCGCAAAAGTCTGTCCGGACCGAAACCCAGCGGTTGCAGTTGTATTGTGCCTCGGAGGAGCGGGCGTGTACTGCCAACTTCTCGGCCAGCAGGTTTTGGAACACCTGGTCCATGCCGTGCCGAGCTCGGATCACGCTCAGTCCTGACAACGAGTCGGTAAAGTGTGAGAAAACAGGGGAGTAGTTGATAGAAGTCAGCCGCTTGATCGATACTTGAGCGCGTGTGTACATCTCTCCGATGACGAACCCTGCAGCGCATATAACGGCCGCCGGGAGAGCAAAAATGGGCATGATGGAAGCGACACTGGCAATTCGAAGCAGAAATCGTAGAGTATTCTCGATTGACATCCGCAGCCACTCAACAAGAACTGTGTCCAGAGACCGTGTGTCGTTTCCGAACCGGTTGATGGCGCGCCCGATCGGATTCTGATCGAACCAGGCAATCGGTGCAGACAGCACGGCCGTCACCAGCCGGTGGTGCGTCTTCTTAGCAGCCACCCAGCTGCCGTACTGATAAATGAGATTGTTGCATAACTGCAAGGTCAAGAAGGTGATGATGCACGCTGCGTATATACCCAGGTAGAACAACGTGTTGGGATGCTCGTACTTGTCGTACGCCCCAGTCCATATGGATAGCCAGTATGTAATGGCAAAGTAGGCAAATTGCACGGAGATGGTTGCAATCACAACCAGTGGAACGTAGGAAGCGCCACCAAATAGCATCATATAACGAAGAGCTGATCTGTTAGCAATGCTCAAAGCCATCTAAAGTCCTCGGGTTCTTACCTAGCGTGCGAGGCACCCTTCCCGTGGCGGACGTCTCCTTAGCTATGCGTTCCTCAGCAGGCGGTTGCTTCCCAGCAGGAGCAACTGGCGGAGGCTCTGACGGGGATTCCAGAGCTTCGTCTGCCACGCGCACATTGCTCTCAGACACGGAAGAGTCTGTATCGGTGCCCGGTGTAGTGCATCGGGAGGACATGAGAGAAAGTGTAGTTTTGGAGATAGCTCGAGCGGGGACAATCCTGCCATGCTCCAACCGGATAACCATGTCGGCATCCTGCAAGGCGGCTGGGTAATGGGTGATTAAAACGACCGTGCGGTCCTTGAGTAGACCGCTGCGGAAACACTTCTCATAGACAAGACTAGTGGTATGGGTGTCGAGAGCGGAGAATATGTCATCAAATAACAGCGTGTTCGATGGCGAATATAATGCCCTTGCCAAAGATACTCGCTGCTTCTGACCGCCGGAAAGCGAGGTTCCTCGCTCTCCCACCATGGTGAGGTCGCCTGCCGGAAGCTGTTGCAGGTCTTGGGTCAGACCACTGGCTTCGATGGCCAAGGTATAGCGGGCTTCATCGAACGGGCTATAGAAGACGATGTTCTGACGAATTGTATCGTTCTGAAGCCATGGTGCCTGTGGAACGTACGCTACATCGCGCGGGCAAGTAGCAGTTCCTGATTCCATCACTGTCTCACCCAGGAATGACAAGAGCAGCGATGTCTTTCCGCAGCCAGTGGGGCCCGTCACCACATTGAGAGCATTGGGCTTGAAGCGGAGAGTGATATCCTGCAGCCTAAAGGCAGCAATGGGGGTGCGTCGAAAGGTGGCATTCTTAAACTCTAACGGGCCGTCTGGATGCCGCTTGATCTCACTAGCAGTGTCAAAGAAGCGGTCGACACGACGCAGCGACTCTGATCCTTGCGCGGTATAGCGGCTGATGTTGGACAACCAGATAAACTGAACGCGCAACGTTTCCATGATAGACAATGAAGTAAAGGCGACAGGTGCCCGCAAAGGAAGATCAGTAAACAAAATATAAACAGAAAACATGACTAGAAGACTAAGGAGCGGCAGCAGCTCGCCGCCCATGGAAATAAGAGCCACAAATACGCTGCGTCTCCACAAATGGCGCTGCTCTACACGGCGAACGTCGTTGATGTTGTTCATCGCAGCATGCTCCCACCCAAAGTACTTCAAAGTGCGGATGGACCCCAAGTACTCGGAAATCTTGGACAGCCGAGCATCCGTAGCCTGCATAACGGTGCGTTGGATGCGGGAGACTTTCCGCGACGCCAGGGCAGGCAGCGGAGACAAACACAGCAGCATGAGAACGCCAAACAGCGACGGCCATCCTAGCATCTGATACAGAAACACTAGAGCCAAAGTAGTCGAGATCGGGCCTGCGGTGGCTATATAGAAGATATCACGGGAGTTATAGATAGCGTCAACATCGTAAGACATCAAGCTGGTCAGATTGGCCTGGCTTGACTTGGAGGCACCCTTGGACTCAGCCCGGTGCTTCGACTTGGCATGCTTGCCTGAAGAGTGGCCCACAGAATCATCGTAGATGTACGAGCGCATCGCAGTCTGATAGAGCTCCTGGACTAGTGACACATTCACACGAACCAGTAGTCGGGTTGCCGTAAAGATATACTGTTGGTAGCAGAGCGAGCGTGTCGCCGGACCAGCAAATAGTAGTGCGATCCACAATGCAGGATGGAGCACAGCACTGCTTGGGTTCTCCAGATAGGCTAATAGCCGCAACATGGAGTATGGCGCAAGAAAGTCCACCACCGCCGTAAGGGCCGCCCAGAACATCATGGTTTTAATTTCCGTCTTCAGCATGCGACATAGTGTACGGAAGGTCTTGCCGCCTTTGAGCCGCTGCTTCTTAATCTTTTCTAGCCACTTCAATGGCTCATCGTATGACGGCAGTGGAGGCAGATCATCCAAAGTCAGATCCCTCTGACAGCCTCGCAGGATCACATGGGTGATCCACTCATACGAGCAGTAGTAGGAAAAGAGAGAGCATGTCTCTTCTGGAGAAGCCTTCTCTTCAACCACTAAATCGTCCGTCTCTGCGTTCTGAACAACCGAGCGTCGTGGGCGTGGCGTAGCCGCTGCAATTGCCACAACCGCCGCCAAACAGGCCACAATAGCAACTCCAATGGAGGTTGGCCTATAGGTAGCTCCGATCACCATCATGGGTACTATATCCTGCACCACGGCCAGAATGAGAGCCGTTGTCACCATTGCATTCATATGCCAATACATATGACGTCGATAGTCATAGCTCTTGATGCAGAGCCGGCCGATACCCAACAATACCACGTAGGTCAAAAGGGCGGACCGTTTCCAACTCTCACCATTGTGTATGTCGACCCAGGTGAGACAACAGGCCGCAATAGCGACAGCCAGGTGTGCGAACGCGAACGGCAGAGATACCACAATTTCTGACTGATCATGCGGGGTAGTCTTCGGCGATGGTGGTTTCTTCCGGTAGGAACGGATGTAGCGCAGACTTATCGACAACAATACCACAATCCATGATGCTAGGATCGCCGCTAGGTGGAGGTTGCCGGATCCAACAAAGGCGGACGCCTTCCGAGTCCGATATTGCCAAAATTCCCTAAAGCAGCTTCAAGTCAGCCATGCCATTACCCACGACCTTGCTGGAATAAACCCACCTCTGCACCAGACCAGGATTCGGAGTATAAGCAATCTCGCCAGCCCCGCCTTGAACTGCTAGAGGCACCACGGCTGCGGGCACGATGGCCGCGAGATGCTCCATCGGTCAAATTGTAGTCTGCAACGGGCAGACAAGCTCACTCATGGGCAGTTCTCGCTTTCGTCATAACCAAGTGAGAGCTCTCTGGAAACTGCCCGACAGCATTGGATATTGGCGAGGGTGGGGAAGGCAGTTATAGAGCACGGGTCGAAAGGACACTACCCATTGTCTTAAAGACACCGGTAGTGAGAGGCTGGACAGAAGCCGGAGGTGCAAGCGAGGGGCCGGGAAATTGGAGCAGCCGGAGGAAGCGGTGTTAAGAGCAGGGAATAATTTGACAGTCATATTGCCGATAGCGGTGGACCTTCAATCTTTGGATCCGGACGAATTCTGCCCCGGATCGATCCTTGGATCGCCTCGAGGAAATCCATCTGATAACATCCAGCTGAGTCAGGATGGCCGCCTGAAGCAGTCATTCTTTTCATTATCAATCTGTGTCCGTTCCATTCTCCCTGCCTTGAACACAGAAGGTATTGAGGCAAGTACAATGCTTTCTCAACGATCTGGAACTATTGAGCGGCATACTCCGTCACCAACGCAGGATCCATTGACAAGCTTCGGCACATATCACATCATCCCCTCTCTCACTGGCTGTGGGATCAGCACTAAGTAAACCCCCCACTCTCATCGCTTAGCGTGTCATCCACGATAGCCACCGCCCGATAACGATAGGGAAGACGGCCGATGCGTGATTCCTCGGATTTTGAAAGGCTTAGCACGCCTTATCAAATAATCAAGCAACCAGGCTGTAAGACATTCAAGATCCCTGAATAATACCATGAGGATTGAGGCATCTATCAAGCTGAGGCCCTTGATGCCTTATATTTACGGTGTCGAGGAAGCCCTTCTGAGAGACTTTTCCCATACTAAGGAATGTTAATGCGCGATTACCGATGAACAGGCGGAGCCGCCTACCCCGCATTGAGTCACCCAAAAAATTTGAATACTTTTGATGCATCTTGAATCAAAACAACTGTTTCCTAAAAGAAAGAAATAACACCCATCTTGGACATCCTTTTGCCTATAACCGAGTTTCCCAAATAGGAAAAGAAAGTCTTGCTGCGGCTTCCCGCAATCCTAGTCCCTTTCCAGCCTTCCCGCCCTATGACTCAAAATTCAGTGCACGGATATTTTCATTAGTCAACTACATCGAGTTATCATAGCTCAACCCATAGTATCATTCCATTTGCATGAATATCGTCCAATTATAGACATTGAGATCAGAATGTCGGTGATAGAGCTTGGTGACTCTATTCCATCGCTCACCTCCCATGTAAGTCACATCCGTTCATGCAGACGTTCGCATTCAAGCCTGTCAGTCAACAACACTTACACTTTCACAGGCCGTGAGCGTGTCCCTACCAACATGGGCGGACAATGTAGGTTATGAGGAAGGTGATAGACGAGTCGTGGACAAAATGACAACAGGTTATCCACGGTACTGTTCAACGTATATGCATCCACGCCTGAATCATGGAAACTAATGTCACGGCCAGATTTTTCATTCATAAATCTATTTGTGCGTTAGCAGATGCTATCATTGCCAGATATGGTAGCCCAAACCAAAAGGCTATGTTGTTTCCTTCCCCAGCATCTGCCCAAAGATGTCGCGACTTTATCAAGGAAAAGGGAGAGCCCAACCTCATCAAAGATGTCGAGGTGATTGATTTGACCCTTGATAAGGGGAAAGAGTCTTCAGAAATCATATTGAAGATTTCCCCCTCGATATCCGCTGTGATCTATCACAGCGACCTCTTCCCAGTAGCGAAGCAGTATTGGCAACACTCTGGTGACGGAATCTCAAGCAGACGTGCTGAGTTTTGCCACTCACTCTTTGTGGACGGCAAGCTCGTACCTGCGGTAACGCCGCAACCTGTGATCCCTCAGAAAAGGGGTCCCAGGCGATACCAGCGAGGTTCTGTTGACCTTACTTCCACCCCAACAGACAAAAAGGTCGGCCCAGAAAGAGTCAAGGATGCAGCATTGATCCAGGAAAGCACGCAGTTCCTCGAGGATCGGTTCGGTCGGAATCTTGATCTATCTTTTATTGATAACGCCAAGATCTCCCTCCGTCGACGCATTGCTGGCTCCTTGACAGGAGAAGTGAATCTTGCCGAACCGAAAACGCCCGAGCAAACCTCTAACTCCCACGGAGCGACCCAGGACGATGTATATCTCTACCCCTGTGGAATGAACGCTATCTTCAGCGCCCACCGGATGCTACTCCAGTCTAGAGGCCAGCTGAAGAGTATATCATTCGGCTTTCCATACGTGGACACTCTCAAAATCCTCCAAAAATTCGGTCCTGGATGCATTTTCTACGGACACGGTTCATCAGAAGACCTGGATGACCTGGAAGCCCGCCTTCAGGCCGGAGAAAAATATCTAGCTCTATTCTGCGAATTCCCCGGAAACCCTCTCTTGAAATGTCCCGACCTCAAACGGATTAGAAAGCTAGCCGACACCTACGAATTTGCCGTGGTCGTCGACGACACGATCGGAACTTCCATCAACGTCCATGTCCTCCCTTACGCCGACGTGGTCGTCAGCAGTCTCACCAAGATATTCTCCGGAGACTGCAACGTCATGGGCGGCAGCGCTATCCTAAACCCCCAAGGAAGATATTACGACTCCCTGAAGAAATCCTACGAAGCAGACCATAAAGACAACACCAACTACTGGGCCGAAGACATCATCTTCATGGAACGCAACAGCCGCGACTTCATCAACCGAATCAAGAAGATCAACCACACCACAGAAGCCATCTGTGATCTACTCAAGTCCCACCCTCTCGTTAAAGACGTATACTATCCCAAGTATAGCTCAACGAAGCAATTCTACGAGGATTGCCGAACTCCAGAAGGTGGATATGGAGGCTTGCTGTCTTTCTTCTTCCACAAGAAAGAACACGCAATCGCGTTCTATGATCGCATCGAGACCGCAAAGGGACCTAGTCTGGGCACTAACTTCACTCTGACTTCACCTTATGTCCTGCTAGCCCATTACTGGGAGCTGGAGTGGGCAGGTGGATTTGGGGTACCTCCGGATTTGATCCGCGTTAGTGTGGGTATTGAAGACACGGAGGAACTCGTGTCGAGGTTTGTGGTTGCGTTGAAGGCTGCTGAGGCGGTTGATTCCTGATTTTGCTTAAGCGAGTTGCATTCATCTTCTGACACTTCAACCTGTCAAAATCTTGTACCATGTTAGTCTATTATCTAATTCAACCATACGTAGCAGGTACTACTACACCAATACTATATTTCATTGCACACACACACATGCATTCGAGTCCCAAGACCTAAAGACCCTATCCAACCCCCCACCACATAAACCAATCAACCAACCTAGCAGCAAAAGCCAACTAAGGCTAGTACCGCCCCCAACCAAGCACAACACAAAATTTAGAATAATCTTTAGGTAGTACCACCTACGGCGTAAACTTCCGACGACAAGCAACTCAGCCGCATACTTCCGATGGCACGGAGAAGCCTTTGTGAAACTCTTCGCTTAGTTCTCATTCCTTCATGCATGAGGGGGGAAGTAAACTTTCTAGGTCCCAATTAACCAAATCAGGGTAAGGATATGGGGATGGGTGATGTTGTATTGTGTTACATGGATAAGCTGCGGGGCGGCACAGGCCAGCTGCAGTGGTGGCACGGCATTTAAAATGTGTTGTACTGGCAATGGCTGATCGGAAATGGGGGAGTTGAGATCATAATAATGTATATCTCGTTGAGGAGGGGGGATGTTGCGGAGGACATGTGTGGATGCTCTTGATAGTATTGTCATAATAATTCGTGTGTTGTAAGGAGGGAGGTATATTTGGCAAGACTGGAGAATTCCGTGAATTTTGTGGATGGTATATGGATTGGGATAAATACATATACTTGAGTATGTCCCAAGGTGAATTGGGTTGACTGTGTTAGGTTGAAGAAAAAAGTACTATTTTCGTTCGAAGGCACTATATTATTCATTATGGGAAGGCTATTCCCACCCCAAGTAGAGTCATCCTATGCGCCAGTCACTCAACTCAGGACGTTTCTGATCACAAACCCCCATCCAGCAACATCTCAAGTGGAACAAGGTGTAACACGAAGCATGCAGGTCACGATTCCCAAGACTCCCAATGTAGTGCACCAAGCCCATGCATCACCCCAGAAACAACGGGAAACCCCGAGGGAGAGACACCTTTCTCTCGGTGACAGCCCTCCCATGTGTCTCCTGTCAGTCGTCCAAGCACGAAAGTTTCCTCATGTCATTCGTTTGGTGGTACAAAGAGACGGTTTCACCATCGAGACCACCCCGCAGCCGCACGTTCAGAGTCACATATTCAGCAGTTTGAGTTCAAAGTGGCGGACAAGCTTTAAGGTGCGAGGTTTCACAGCACAGACTGTTGAAAGTTGCTGAAGCCGAACAACGTACATTATGACAATGTCATTCTCCGAAATAAGAAGCTCCCTATTAAATTGTGTAGAATGAGTATATAAGCCCCTCCACAGTTTCGTGAAGCAGTGCCCCTGGTTCTCTAGCAGTCCATTATCTCTTATTCTTATCCTATTGTGGTTGACCCTCGACTGTACGGTGCCACAACAAGCACCACTACAAACAGATGTCTCACCAGGCAGATATCATGCCCAGGAAACTTGTTGAGCGCCGCAACCGTATTATCTATCCGTTATCAGTCACTCAGCTCGACCAGCGGGATCTTACTTCTATAGTTGAGATCCTCCTCATTGATAGCGAAAAGGATCGTGCGAAAGTCGCGTATCTGGGCCAGTATCGAGGCTACAGAACGTCTAAGAACATCAAAACTGGGATTCAGACTCTTCGATGGCAACTGCAAGCAAACGCTATGTTCCGATTGCTCTTCGGCCCCTCCAAGATCGTCCTCTGTGAGGTGCACAAGGGATTTAATCCCTGGATTATCCACAGCCTCTTCGAATTACTGGTCAAAGAGGTCACATCGTTCTTGGATGAGCTGTACTGGTTCCTGGAATATCTCAAAGACGATGTCAAGGAGATGCTGCGCGCTCTTAATTCGATCGCCGGCATGTGGTGGTGTCCTAAAAGTAGGCACGACCTTCCTCCCTTCCATGCGAAGTATTACCAAGAGAACCGTTGCGAGGCGTGTATGCTTGCGCGTGTTGTTGCTAAGGCTCCCGATCTGCAAAATCTTCACGCCACGCTTCTGAGTCGCACAAAAGAAGATAGGTCTGAAAAACACCCTGAGCTTCAGAAGTTCGTTGAAGTGGCCATCAGTATAACCGGATTTACCCCTGATATGCTTCGAGATGGGATGGGATTGGCAGCCAGAGCCAGAGCAGCCCGAAAGGCAGCACGCAAATTCGCGAGAAAACAAATGAAGGGGCCAAGACCAATGCGCTATAAAGGGAAAAAGAAGAGATCCCATTGTATAACCATCCAGTTGAAGGCAGAAACGCCCGAGGAAGCGGAAAAAGAGCGAAAAGAAATTTTGGAGATGTTGGCACGTCTTAAAGGCGAGCCCTCCGAAAAACTGGACGATCTTGCTAATGACATGGCTAGAGAGTTCAAGTGCGACGTGGAACGCACAATCAATGCTAAACATGAGAAGCTCCCAGACTATGCGGACAACGAGCAAGTGTCAATGTCTGCACCTAGCCATCGTCGTGTTAGTCTTGTGAGTGAAGCGGAAGTCAGTGATTGTCTATGGGAGGACCCGAGCATCAACGGCGAAGAAACGGACATGACGCCTGCACCCAGCTACCATTCTAACCTAAACGGTGTTGGGTCACAAGAGCCTCCGGTTGTAGGTGCCAACAGCTTGAATAGCACGGCTTATTGTCCGCCCACAGTTGCGACTGGATCATCCAATACAGACCAAGCGACTGAGATTCGATCGCGCCTCGGTGACGATGAACCCATACTTTCTATTATTGAGGAGGCTCGCAGAAGTAGCGACAGATTGCAGGTGGAGGCCAAGAGCAATGGATCGGCAATCCCTCGACTTATGCCTGATACGCCAGGGAAGAAATCGGTGAAGTTTGCAGCGCCCAGACATGTTGCACCTGTGCATGGGAGCCGCCTGCCCCAGAACTTCTTGAGGTTCAGAACGTCGTCATGATCGTGTCACGCGAGTTGCTGAAATTTGCTCCATGTTCGTATAACGTTATTTCAGGCGCACCCCATAATCCGCGATTACTCAGTTTGCTGTAAGTCATCAGAATGTGGTAGAAGTGAAATTTATACAGATTATTTAGTAAAGACAAGAATTGAGTGGGATGAACAGAAGGGAAGTGCTCGTCAATTTCCAAATCTCCGTGGTCATGCAGGATGCCCGATTAGTAGATAACCCGAACAGTAAGTAGGTGGGTGGTGAAAAGACATTGTACAGGTCCGTAGCAGGTTCTCATCAACCTGGCTATTAATACAGCGTAAAGAATAATGCAGTGAACAGACAGCGAAGTAGGAAGTAGGAGGCGTCCCGCAACTCCAAAGACCTCCGCTGGGCGGCGAAGACAAAAGGTGAAAGAATTATTACAACGAATTATGAAGGCAAAAAGAATTGACTATAGGACGCTGCTGGCGACAGGGTGGTTTACGCTTCGGAAACCATCGACATGGGGGGAAAGCGTGACGGTCTTTCTGCGGCGAGAGCGAGTGGACTCTGCCGGTCCTTCTTGGGGAACAGCTGCAGGAGTGACACTTCCGGATGCCGGAGTATCAGCACCCGAATTGGTGGCGGAGCTAGCATCGTTGTCAAGCTGCTTCTGAGCAGATTCACGGGAACGTTCGTAACGTAACTTCACATCGCCCTTCCACTGGGTACCGAACCAACGATCCCAGATTGTGAAGAAAGGCTGCGAAAAGTTCGTCTTGATTCCCCAGCTTTGGTGGTGAATATCATGGTAAGCGGCATTGTTGGATGTGAAATGCTGCAGCGGATCCCAGGGGAAAGCATAGCCGCAGTGATCGTCAACCGTTTTGATGGTGGAAAAGGTGAAGAACCACATGCTCTGGCGAGTCGACATCCGGGCTGTCAAGAATGCGACGCCAGTGCCAGCAGTATCGAGAAGGAACCCTTCAACGGGATGGTTGTAGAGAGCGCCGAAAGCATAGGGAACGTATAAGCGATGGTGGCGGGAGTGGAAGGTCACTGGAGACTGTCAATCGATTGCCCAAAGCCGAATGACTCGAAGAAACTATGACTTACCATAAAGCCAACGGTTCAAATGCATCGCGCGGTGCAGGAAGTACTGCCAGGTATCGACGACGCAAACGCCCCAGATGAACTGCAACGCGGGGACGAAGAACCAGTAGATGAAACCAGCCGTAGAAAGTTCCCAGCTGGTGAAAGCAGGGACCACCGCTTCTGCGCCACTCTCCAGAATAAGGGACTGGGTAAATTGTGGGTAATGCCCGCCTGCAATGGCGCCTCCAAGCATTCCCCAGCCCTTATGCGACAGATTCTTCCCTAAACCCATAGCATCAATACCAAAGAGAGCCAGCACGTGAGGCAGGCCCCTTTGCATGAGGCGAAGACGGCGAGCCCAAACCGCCACATCATATGCTTCTTTACCCAAACATTCGGGCTCATCCAGATAGCTCACTGCCATGCCCGCGATTGTCTGGACTACTTGCTGGAGCAGAACATCTCTCACTACTTCCCAGCGCGTGACCCGGTTTCGCTTCAACACCTCCGCGGGGGTGTGTAGGCGGTATTGAGGGAAGTAATCGTTGACATCGATGAAGTGATATACCATGGACAAGGCCCAGTAAGCAACGATGGGTAAGATCAAAGCGAGGATATTGTCTGGGATCGGAGCAAGAACCGGCGGGCGGGGAGTCAAGGTATAGGTCGGAAGAGGGGGGAGGTCAAACACGACCGACGCGTTGGTAGCCATGATGGGATGAGGACGATCGATCGCCAGGACTATGCAAGTCAAGAATTGGGAAAGGTTATTCGACAGACCTACCGCATCGGTCGCGGAGATCAAAGGTGGAAAGGAGATTCGAATGAAAGAGAAATGAGATCGCAATCACAGTCGGATGCAAGTAGGGCAGTGAGAGGTTCCTGGCGCAGGCCAAAGATATAGCAGGAGATTTAAGGGCCCGTGGGACAACGCAATGATTATGGACCGGCGATGGCGAGATATCTGATCGGGGATCCTGGTCAGGTCCAAGGCCCACCAAAATCAGGGGACGCAAATGGCACCAAGTGCCGAGGAACCGATGGGGTAGTGGTGAGGGATTAATTAGAAAGGAGGGTTCAAAAAGAATGACCGCGAGGTTCAGATTACCATCGACTGTAGCAGTAGTCAAGGAATCCGGCACCGGGATGAAGAAGATAACAATAGTTGAAGGCCGGCCAAAGGAGTGTCTACCGCGAGTTGGAAGGTCAAGACGGAGAGAAAAGTCACGGGTGGAATTGGCAAGCAGGAGTGGCGCCACGGGATCGTGAGGCCGACCGATAGCTGCACGATGTTGTACTGGTATGTATTACAAGATATGATACCGCTGTTCAGTATGATGTTACTATGAAGGATAATTGTTATGTATCAGTAATATACAACTGTATGTTACCGACAGAAGACCCCTTAGCCACAGTTATTATGCCTCAGGCACGAGGATATCTGGAGTGGGAAGATCGGATACCGGAGCCCAACTGACATGTCAGCCGAGCTAGAATAATACTACCCCAACATCTAACTACAGAGTAAAACCAATTCCCTCAAAGAAAAGGATTGATGGCGCCGTAGTCTGGACTCACAACCTTGTCCTTCATTTTTCTTTTTGCCTCAATTTTTTTTCCTCATCGCCTGTCAGAATTTGCCATCGGGGCAATGGACGAAAAAGACAACAAAAAAAAAAAAAAAAAACGATGATTGGGATCTTTCTTTTTGGGCCAGACGAGTCGACCAGGCCCAAATGGGACTAGCGGCAAGCGGTGCCCCTCGAGCGACGGAAAATCGACCGTGAAAAAAACCCCACCACGAGAAACTGGAAAGGAAAAGCGCCACTAAATATTAATCTTCATTTTTCCCCTCCTTCCCCTTCTTCTCCTCTTCCCTCCGTCTCTCTCTCCTCACCTGCCACTTCTCTCCTCCTGTGACTTCGTCCACTTCTTCATACACCCGCCAAAATGATCATTTACACGGTTCGTATATCCTTCCCAATCTACTTCTCAACTTGTTGCGATCCTCAAGCAATGCAAGGATGCGTGAGAAAGAACAACAAACGGCTGCATCAATCCTGCGGCCTTGTTGCGTCTCCTCCGCTTCCTTACTTGCAACCATTATTATCATCATTATCATCATCATCATCATCATATTCTCGCGGTTGAAAATCTGCATACCTTCAAATCACTGACGTTCCTTCTTATAGGATATCGTCTCTAGCGACGAGGTGCTCTCCGACACCTTCAGCATCAAGCCCGACAGTGACTGCCCCATTCTCTGGACCTGCGACTGCCGCAAGTACCTCAAGAAGAAGAACGAGGACTTTGAGCTCGAGGGTGCCAACCCCTCCGCTGAGGGCGGTGATGACGATGCCGGTGGTGAGGGTGAGGCCGTCATGGTCCACGACATTGAGGACCAGTTCCGTCTCGTCTGGCTCAAGACCGAGGAGGGCATGAAGCCCTCCAAGGATGCCTTCAAGGCTCACCTCAAGAGTATGTTTTCGCGCTTCTGGGCATACGGCCTAGTTATTTCACCCCAATGCTAACGAGTCTACCCTGTACAGGCTACATGAAGAAGGTCCTTACCAGGCTCACCGAGACTGGTGCCTCCAAGGAGACCATCGATGAGTTCAAGTCCGGTGCCCCCGCTGCCGTCAAGAAGATCCTTGGCAACTACGACAACTACGATGTCCTGATGGGTCAGTCCATGGACGGTGATGCTATGTACGTTTTTCTTGCCAATCATCTTCTGGTTGCAACTGAAATTAACTAATTGAATCAGGCACATCCTCATTGACTTCCGTGATGACGGTGTCACCCCCTTCGCTACCCTCTGGAAGCACGGTCTCCAGGAGGTTAAGGTCTAAATTCAGACACTGCAGTCATGCGAATAATTGTTGTCATGAATTGAAAAAGAAAGAGAAGAGACACTGAAGATGCGATCTCTTAATACGAGCAATCAAGGGTCCCCGGAAATTAGCTGTCCAGGAGTTTGGACTCCTGGGTTCCCGCTAACGCGTCCCTTCTGGCTATTGCTAATTATCTTTCCCTTCGCATCTTGATATCACATCATGCTCCTGCGTCGCATATCTTCTGCGTCCTTCTTGATTAAAGTCACGCCTCATGAAATCCATAACTGTTACGTCTTCTTTTATTTCTGATCACATATTATTCCATCGTCTAGCGGTTCTTCCGTTTGACACATAATCATTATTCAACCTCAAGACACTGAACCAATTGTATCACCGTAGATCTCACCCACAAGGATGAGTTCAATCAAAAAGTAGAACAATCGAACCGCTATATACAGAATAACAAGAACTAAAAATTTATACCCTGCCAACCAACCAAACACTTCCAATTAGACATACATTAAGTACTAAGTAAATCAACAATAACCCACCCAATCAGACCCCCTCACCTCCCCCATCCCAACCTCATTACCACTACTACCAACACTCCCAAAACTACCCCTCCCCACACCACCACCACCAAGCCCCATCCTCGAAGGCGAAGCAGCAGCATTAGCATAAGCCGCACTGCTCAAATCCCCAAACTCGAATCCCGTGACCGGATCCAACTCCATCAATTCATCCGCCACCGGCAGATGCTGCCCGAAGACAGCGTCCCACTGGTCCCAATCGAAGTTTAAGTTCGGATCCACCATGGAGGGCGGTGTGGGGGCCCCGGGGATGGGTTGGCTGGTGGGTGAGATGGCTGTGTCCATGAAGGACGGAAGAGGAGCTGCTTGTATAGGACCAGGAGGAGGGGTATTAGTTGGTAATTGTGGTGCTTGCTGCGGCTGCGGGGTGTTGTTGAAGGTACTGGCGAAGATGTTAGGGTTCAAGGGGGCGATGCTTTCGGGGGAAGAGATGGGGGAGTTGCTGGCGAGGGGGGAGGTGGTGGTGGTAGTGTCCATGGAGTATTTGGGGGGTGTTGGGGATTGGGGGATTGGAGGAGGAACGGGGGCGGTTCTTGATTGCGGGCTTGGGAGGATAGGAGCAGGGGCTGGAGGAGGGAGTTGATAGCGGAGAGGGCTTGGACGGGAGTTGTTATTAGTGGTAGCTGGGTTGGGGAGTTGATGGGAGCGAGTCATGTTGTAGAACATTTTGGAGAAGTCGGTGAGTTGGCGGCGGGTGGTAACGGCGGAAGGAGGATGGTAGGTTGAGGGGGAGGGACTGCCGCTGGTGTAGCAGGGGTCGTTGTTGGCGTAATCTTCAGGGAGAGACGTGACGCCTGCTTGGATCTGGGCTTGTTCGGACCATAGTCTGTGAGGATCCAGGCCGGCTTTTTGCCATGCTTTTTGGCGTAGGCGTCGGATCATGTCCCATGCTTCGCGGCCGCCGTCTTTCAGGGGTCGTTGGGTTGAGATGCCGTCTTCGCCGCCGACGACGCCGCCGTCGGGGCCCGTCATGGAGAAGATCTTGTCGATGTAGGCGCGGGATTTGGGGGCCTCTGGGCTGTAGGGTCGTTCGTAGAGGTCGATGAGCATGATCATGGTCGCGTGCATTGGTTGGTGATTGCCGGGCCAACTCCATTGGAAGGGTTGAAAGTCGGGGTCAGTTGCGAGTGAGACAAACTTCTCCATGAAGCCGTGACAGTGGCGGAGTGCGCTGTGGTTTGTTAGTGGTTTGTGTCTTGCCTCTGGATGGCGATGTTGGACAATACCTCTGTCTTGCAGCCGGCCAAATTCGACTTTTGGCGTTCTTCAGGAAAGGCTGATAGGCGACGCAAAAAGCCTATCAGGGTTAGCAGGTATCTCAGTACATCTCAGGGTACACCCACTTTATCGATGAAAAGAGACATGAGAATCCTAGCCCATTTGTGGAAGGATACAAGGACAGGCGAATGGTACTGCTCTGCACATCCATTGGGCCCATCCGCCGGCAGTTCGGTGCGGGAATCTGCTTGAGAGGATAAAGACCATGATCTAGTAGACGACACTGGAGACGAAGTATCGAGCGAGTTTGCTTCTGGTATCCGGTTGATGATAGAGTTCAGCTTGTATTGCAGATCGACCAATATCGATCTTAGCTCCTCCATGTCCCTTCGCGTGACGGGTTTTGTACCAAGTTGGATCTTCATGATCCGACGAACAGCGCCTGCAGGGTTGTTAGATCTCGTAACCTATAGATGTTTACTTCAGATACTTACGAGCCATCGTATACTTGCCCTTGGCCGATAAGTAGTATACGTTAACCATTGAAGGTCCTCCACATACGGTTGGGTCATCCGGGTTATCCGGTGGCCTCATGCCGGTCATGACAAGCCTCTCATATTTCTCAGCAGCAGGAGTTCCAAGAAGCGTGTCTTTAACCTCGCTGGTCTCGCGAACATCCCAGTAGTTCTCATCACTGACCAGGGGAGGCAACCCGCTGGACATGGCCACCACGCCGTCCATGTGTACAATGTGCCACCATATACGGCGACGGTATTCCGCGTCGCTGGGGCCGATGCCGAACTTAGCAGGATCCCGATGTAAACCCATAGTCTGGGCCACCCTCATGGCAAGACTGATGAAGAGACTACTAGTCAGAGGCTCTTCCTCCTTGGAAAGGATGGTCTGGACCAGCAGATATGCAGATAAACCTTGCATGGACGGACTGCGAGGGAACGATATCTTGGATAGCCAGCGCGTTACCTCCTCACTGTATGCCTTGGACAGACCTGAGCGGGATGACACGTTGAACTCGGCCTTGATTGTTCGTATTGAGACAGTGACGGAACCGCCATACCAGATGGCATAAAGCAAAGGGATAAAGGATGGGTCAGGGCAAGACTCCCCAGAGTAGCTACTTGAATCATACCAATCCCAGAAGGAGTTGTAAAGCTTCAGAATGGTAGGCGGGTGCACAACTGGGGTAATGGCGTGTATTCCAGACATAAATCCTTTGTACAGGATATGGCTCTGTCGTTTTGTCGGCATGTTCTCAAGCATCTCTGGCTCCACTATCTTGTCATTCACAGAAGGCGATTCGCTTGACGGAAACAAAACAGACTTCTGGAATGTCTGTACTCTGCTAAGCTTCTCGGCAGGCTCGCTGACACCGTCAGCCGACTCTTTCCACTGGCGTCCCGGTGTTGTAACCATAGGTTCTGTTCCCGCATCGTCAACGGGGCTCTCATTGAAGGCTGGTTCGTTGTGCGATCGATTCTGATCCCTGAGCAACTGATTAAGCTCATTTATCTAGTGATACTTAGCATAGTCCTTCAATGAAAGGCTGGAAACTTCTTCAGCATACCTCATGAGAAATATAAGCCCAATAAGTCGTCCCGACGTATCTAACCCATTGTCAATATAGAGCCCTCCCGACCACAAAACAAAACCATACCTTGATCGCCCTCCATCCTCCAAGCTCAAATGGCCAAGATTCAAGCTCCCCACAGGATCCACCAGATCAGTAGCATGGCCTGCGGGGATAGGAAATTCATCGCCACTAGACTCAGCCGCGCGACGCGGACTATCCGGACGGGAACCAGCAGTTGGCTTTAAGGCCGCAATATTGCTCAAACGAGGATCACCCTCAGCCGGCTCGAGTTTCACATTTGGTGCCAGCCGTTGTTTTCCTGCGATATCCAGCGGCTGATTCGTCTTGCTCAGCCTCTCAATCATCGAGGTGAGTTTATCCAAACGCGCCTCAATGGCTTGCGACCGTTGCTCGGAAGCTCCACTTCGCTTCAGATGACCGTAAATAGATTGTATATCATCGATATCCTCCTCAATAGGTCGCGACGACTCCCTCCTCCGCTTGACGCCATGCCCGTTCTTCGATATGCTCGAGCGCGACTCCGTATCCTTCTGTGGCGCCGCATCGTAGACGCATTCGGTACCATTTTTCACGCAGTTGCCGCAAATCGGGTGGACCTGCAAATTTGCTTGTCAGACCAGTTCAAGACTCACAAACTGTCTAGGGCTATGCACCTTGTCGCATTTGACCTTTCGCCTCCGACAAGTGTGGCAGCTGTAGCTGGCGCGATTGCGGGTGATTTGACGGCCCCCAGCCTTCCCAGTCTTAGGAGCAGCAGAAGACGAAGAGCCTGAGGCAGGGGAGTCATAACTAGAGCGAAATTGGGATCCGGGGGTTCCGTTCATCTGCCCGTAGCCGGGCAGAATGCTCGGTGGGCTTGTATTCATGGTCCGTCGGTCGCAGTGGCGGGGTTCTATGATCCATCGACAGGACGCAGGGAGTGGTTCATGAGGGAGTGCACATGAGTGTCAACCCATGTATGTGAGTCGCGACTACTCGGGTGCCGATCGAACAATTGTGCGCTTGTTGGAAAAATAAAACGGAAGCAACCGCGCAGTGATTGAAGCTGAAGCTGAGAGGAACAGCGGCGGAGGATGACTCTGGGGTAAAAGAGGCCGCGGTTCTACTTATCGGCGATTGCGCCGGCTCAGCCAATGACAGCGACCATATACGCAAGACGGTCGGATGGTCCTCCCGAGAAACTCGGAGTGATTTGGATTGACCCATGATTATTTACTGAGAGGTGTGAGGTCTTGCAGAGCATGGTCTAGGTACGCAATAAATTTTTTGGGAATGATCTCCGCAGAATAAAGTAGAGAAGCGACGGCTGCCATCCGCTGCGGAGACGGAAGATGGCACCTGACAGCTACATCCAATACCACAAACCAGACATGTCCCCACTCATTGATCATTTCATTCGACTTGGTATCAAGAGAACAGCAGAGATGCCCTCTATACATGAATCATCATAACGCCTTTCGCCCGTGCCAATGCAATCAAAAGCCTATGTACCACATGAAGAAACACCGACAAGTGCTTCACGCCTTGCCCTTCTTCTTATCCTTCTTCTTCTTTTCGCTGCCTCCAGCAGACGGACTTCCACCCATGCCCCCCATTCCCCCCATTCCTCCCATCATTCCCGCCAGATCCGGCATTCCAGGTATCTGGGGCATGCCGGGCATACCCTGCATGTTCTGCATCTCAGCCATGGCGTCCTTGAGCGGGTTATCGCTGACTCCACCACCGCTGTAGGCCGGAGAGTGTATCGGTAGAATCTTTCCAATCTTCCATCCACGGGGAGCGGCGGGCGCAGCAGGCAGTTTCTCGGGCATGGGGAGCCCTCGGATTCTGAGACGGTAGGGGGATTCTTCGGTGGTAGGGTGAGCCTTAAGGTATTGCGCCACGAGGATGTAAAGGTGGTGCTCTGTAGTCATGGTTAGACAAAGGAAACTGCAATAAAGCCTAATGAAAAGTGGTCGACTCTGATAGTATCCTGCGAACAGGTTGGGGTACACTGACTGTTCTTGATTCTCGAGTTGACCAGCTTCCCGTCCTCGTTCTTCAGCAAGACACGCACACGTCCAGGGTTGGCCCAGTCCTTGGGATGCAGCTTCTCAGGCTCGAATCCGACATTCAGTCCCAACATCTGCACCGCATCGACAATGTCCCTCGCTAACGGGTTCTCAACCGCCAGCTCACTTCCAACCTTGCGGCCCTCCGCGCGGGACCGCGACTTGTCGAAGTATATCGGGTACAGGCATTGATAATGCTTGGGGATCTCGCGCTGGGGTTCAGGAGCGGGCCTCATGGGTACTGAGCCGGACATAGGTACTCCAGCTCCAGAAAGGATGGACTCATTGGCGAAGTTGGCGGGCGAGGAATCGGAGGGAGCAACTTCCTCCGGGTCAGAGTCGTACACCTCCTCTACTTGGGCGTGTCGTGACATGATTAAGACTCAGTATAGGTAATAATAACAGCGTAGAAAAATATGTAGAAGATTAAGACACGCTAATGTGTCCGGAGCGGAAGGTTGAGCAGGTGGGCTGTTGTAGTGAAGCCGTGGTGGCCTTTCTGTGCGGCAGGGAGTTTTAGTGGCCAACCAACTGCGGAGCGGAGAGCTTTGTCCGCCCACCGCCCGCATCGCAGCGGAGATACCCATCACTACTACTACATGCAGCCCTTGATTTGCTTCTGAGCAACTGCTCTATTATGTACCGTATAAACCTTACCTTTGTTTGCTGCAGTTGATGCACATGATCATGCCTTGACATTGTCGCTTTAATAGGTCCTGCACGCCGAGCTTTACATCCCACATTGCCTTTCTGGGCTCAAGGGTTACATTGTGTTAGGCCAGCTTATTACCTCCATGACTCCCGCAGTTCTGCCTGGACACTAATTAGGGTTGACGATGAAAAAGATATGCCAGAAAGGGGTCGACTTCAGCATTGAGGGCAACATAGGGCGCCAAGCCAGAATAGCATAACCATAGATTATCCAGCGATAGAATCCTGATTAACGTATCCAACAAAGTTCTATCTGATAATATATAAGCTGGCACAACATGTATACTTAGACAATGGCATTGACGTAGACTTGATGTCCACTTGAAGGCATGGTGTAGCAACAAGTCGTCGCAGTGCGTCCCCTTCATGATCCATCATAAATAAGCCAAGATGTTGCATCGCCATAAGCGAGGGAGATTGCTCATCTCCGCATCAGCAGTAGATGATGGAGAGATGGACGACTCAAACGAGCACGATAACCACCATCAAGTCGGAGATCGGCCCGTCGGCGGAGACGGCCAACCATGCGCTCGGCTTCCCAGGATTGGGTTGCCGGCTCCCCGCCGGACTCCATCCCCGCTCCTCCCCACATCTTGAGTCACTGCGTGATATCAAGAAGAAGGAGCAGTCGACAGGGCTTATCGCAGGCATAAATAGCTCTGCATCATGCTGCAATCATGGCTCCAGAATTATTCATCCAACTCTATGCACTCAATCTACATTTGATCTACTCAAACGGCTATCTATATCCTGTTCAACCATGACCAAGTCAGGTACGTTCTAACTAGTAGTACACCAGACAATCTTAATCCCTTGTTCCTAGCTCACGAAAGGCCAGAGACAGTCACCCATAGCTCCGTCCTCCACCGTGATACCCGCTTCGTCCCCAAGAAAGCTATCGGCGGTAAAGGCAGCTACATCTTCCTCGAGGATGGCACCAAGTTCCTCGACTCGACTGGTGGTGCCGCCGTATCCTGCCTAGGCCATGGCCATGAGGAGGTCAGCCAAGCGGTGATTGACCAGATCAACAAGTTGTCATACTGCCATACGGCATTCTTTGGGACAGAAGCATCGGAAGAGCTTGCTACCTTCCTTACCGAGTCAACTGGTGGCAAGCTCTCGAAGTTGCTCGTTGTGAATTCCGGTATGTTAACACACTTACTCTGCACGATATCGCCAGAGAAATACTCACATTATCTCAGGCTCTGAGGCTGTCGAGGCTGCATTGAAACTGGCTCGTCAATACTTCGTTGAGCTACCCACCCCCCAACTACAGCGATCCAGGTTCATTGCCCGGAAGCCCTCCTACCATGGCGTCACCTTGGGTGCCTTGTCAGTAGGCGGACACATGATCCGTCGAGAGCCTTTTGAACCCATTCTATCAACCAACACGTCTCACGTCTCGCCTTGCTACCCCTACCGAGGTAAGAAAGCAGGCGAGTCCGACGCGGATTACGTTGCCCGGCTAGCAGCAGAGCTAGACGCGGAATTCCAGCGTGTCGGACCAGAGAATGTGTGCGCTTTCATTGCAGAGCCGGTAGTAGGAGCGGTACGTGAACATTCCTTAGAAATTTCATGTTTATTATCCACTATAATCTCGTTTCAGTACAACAACTAACGCAACCAACCAACGAAATAGGCCCTCGGCGCCGTCCCCGCCCTCCCAGGCTACTTCCCCTCCATGAAAGCAATTTGCGAGAAATATGGCGCGCTCTTCATTCTAGACGAAATCATGTGCGGCATGGGACGCTGCGGCACCCTCCATGCCTGGGAACAAGAAGACGTAGTTCCCGATATCCAGACCATCGGCAAGGGACTAGGAGGCGGATACGCGCCCGTCTCTGGTCTCCTCATCAGCGAGAAGATCGTCGGGGTTCTCGACAAAGGCACCGGAGTGTTCCGACACGGTCAAACGTACCAGGGCCATCCTATCGCATGTGCTGCCGCATTGGCCGTGCAGAAGGTCATCAAGCGGGATAACCTGCTCGAGAATGTCAGGAACATGGGTAAGTATCTCGAGGAACGCCTGCGGGGCAGCTTAGAGCAACATCCTCATGTGGGTGAAATCCGAGGGAAGGGGCTGTTCTGGGGTGTAAGTAATTCCCCTTGTTCCACGATCTTTTGTCTTCTGAGGATCGGATCGGATGAAGACTAATGTGCCTTGCATCTGCAGATCGAATTCGTGAAAGACAAAGAGACCAAGGAACCATTCAGTCCGGACAAGGGCGTGGCGTTTCTGATCCAAGAGACCGGGTTGAAACCGGAGTATGGGGTGTCGTTGTATGCTGCTAACGGGACGGTGGATTGTATGAAAGGGGACCATATCATTCTGGCGCCGCCGTATAATATCTCCAAGGAGGAGATCGATATCATCGTGGATACGGCGGTCAAGGTGCTTGATGTTGTTTTTGCGAAACTTAGTGCAGCTTAATGACGGGATATGGAATTGCTTGCAGTAGACTCTGCTGCTAAGGATACGTACGCAATTGTTGCGATGGTGCATTGACTGATTGCATCAGCAGTCAATGCGAGGGTCCGTCTGTCTTGTTGAAGGATGGAGGGTAGTCAACTAGATCCATTTCAAGGAGAATACAATTGATGTCTCTTTATAATATGTCAAGACGTAGGGTCAAAGATATATGGATTTGATCTATCTAGATCTCAAGAAGATGGTTGGTGGTTGGATTGGGTGGTCAGAGGCCACGCAGGAAGAAGAGGCGAAGGATCAGCTGACAGCTGCCTGGCTGCAGTGAATGTCTCAACATAATACAAAAAAGCACTAAAGCATCCGAGTAGAAAGAAAAGAATCAAAGCCACAGCCATCTCGGTCTCACGCAGCCCACGTCATCGTTTCAAGCCTGCCAATGCTGTCATCGCACCAATCTGCTAGCAACCCAGAAAGCCTTATATGCTTCATGGAGTTCATTAAGCTGAGCATCTGCTTGCATGGGATCCAAGTAATCACCTGCATACCCAGCTGAAACCAAGGCATCTAGAAATTTGTTGAACCGTTCCTCAAATAAGTCGATTCCTATTCTCTTCTCAGAGGCCTTGACTGTAGCATGTCTTTCTAATACATTGATTGTCGGAATGTAGTCTTAATGTAGGTAAGGTCAGCCCCTGGATAAACAAAATGGGAAATACAGGAATGTTAATAGAGATCCGGTGGATATAATATATCAAAACTTACCGATCTTCTTAGCAAGGCTAGGATCAACCCCATAGAGAAGCACAAAGGTATCTCGATCATTGCGTGGTGGGTGTATCTTTCCACCTTCATCGAGATAACGCGAATCTTCTTCATAAAAGGAGGCATCCGCCTTGAAATGGCCTCCATGGGCTCTTACATTTCCAATACGGATGAGTCGTTGAGTTTCAACCGCCGTATCATTCAAAACATCTCTTCGGAACGAGGAGAGGAATCTGTCTCTGACATCGATGAAACCATTGCTGAATTGTGCGCGCGCCTGCAGCCTGAACTGATCAGATGCGTGTTGAGATTCGGACAGTTTTTGTTCAGTTCCGGCCAGTTCTTGTTGAAATCCGGACAGTTCTTGTTCAGTTCCGGCCAGTTCTTGTTTAGTTCCGGCCAGTTCCACTCCAAGCTTTTCAACATCCTTGCGGAGCTGATCAAGTGTTGAGTGTATAACTGTTATCATCTCGTCTCTCTCAGCTTCCACGAACAGTCCATCGCCTTCAAGGAATTCAGAAAGCGACCGCTTTGTAGCAGCAACCATTTGAGACTCGGGCCCAAGATTTACTTGTTGACTGGGAAGCCGCGGTAGAAAGGTTGTTTGGGAAAGCACGTTGACACTGCGTCTTGGGAAGGTGTCGCTCCGATGGGGTACTGCCGTTCTTGAAGGCGTGGGTTAAGAAACGCTGGAGAATAGCACGTCGTAAAAAGTATGGTTATGAGCTTTGAATAAAGGAAGTAGTAAGGTGAGAATGTGAGGGGTGAAATATATGTACCGGGAGGTAAGTAGATGATGTCTGCATTATGGTGTATCTATGGTGTATCTACGTAGGTACCGTATCCATAGGCGGGTACTGACGGGGATCTGATGAAATACTTAGTACGGAAAGCTCTGTGTTTCCGAGCAAGTGAAGAAGTAACACAGCAAGTGAATGTACAGTGAATGGTATGTCGTCTCACGCAGTACTCCCCAAGGCTCAACATGAAATGATTAAGCCCTTGGATCAGGCTTGGCCTACCGGAAGGCAAACAGGCATGTCACTCTATTATGAGTTTTTCATTTCTTTTGAGCTGTGCTAGGTAATTTGTTCAGTGAGGAAATAGTGAAGTAAGAAGCTTAATTCTTTCTGCTTGGGTACTTCCCTTTTGCTTTCTGTCCACATACTATGCCTACTCTACTCATACTTCCCGTTTATCCACTTTCTCCCCCTTCACAAAGAATAAAACGCTCCAAGAAATCAAAAGGCCCTGCTCCTGCTGACTTTGAGATCTACACAGACGAACGAGAAACCGCTATAGTGTCGTCGAAAATCAATATTAAATTTCTGAATTCCTTGAAGCCGATGAAATGCGCGTGGAAGCTGTGAAAGACGAGATGATAACAGGAAATAACGCCGGTGTCGAGTTGGTTCGCCAGAACGCAAGACTACCTATCCTAGAGACGAAACTGGCCAGAGAATGAGTGTTGAGTATACCCTTGGATTTGCTAAGATCCGAGGAAGATTTCTTACCAGCTACCGATGACCACATGGCCGATAATCAAAGAATTATCAGCCAAGGACACGCGAAAGCGCACGGCGGCCATCTCAATGCGGATGCTTACTTATACCGGGAAGAAGGCCGGTACATTGATGAAGATGGCATAGTGCATCCGCCACGATATGATACTACTGACACATTCCGATGTCTCTATGATGCTGAGCCAAATATAGCGGAGATCATCAGTAAGTCTTGATGAACAAGTCCACCCTATCTCAATTGCAATTTCTGCATCCATCGTTTAAGTCATGTACTGACCTTAACTACGTTAAGACTACACTCCAACTATTCAAGTTCTGGAGCGACACGCTACTATCGAAGCCTCCGACCGCCTTGAAGCTACTGAAGTATTGAAAGCACGGTTTGACACGTTTCTACGTGCCTTGAAAGAAGCCGGTTACCCCGGAAACTACCTCAATTTGATGTCTCCCGAGTATCATCAGTTCAAGGAACTCCGATCAGCATACAGAGAATTCTGGAACGCGACCTAGTTGGTGTGATCAGCGTAGCTGATGGACACTATAGCGAAATGGGGACCCTGTGTTGTAGAACACTTTTGCTTTTTGCTCGAACTCTTCTTCTCATATCCCATAGCAAATGGCTTCAGCAGCACATGTTTCTTAGCAGCAATGTTGACTACCCGCACAAATCCACACCTGACCCATCATTAAGCAGCATTGAAGGAGCAGCAGCAGCAGCAGCAGCAGCAGCAGCAGGAGGAGGAGGAGGAGGAGGAGGAGGAGGAGGAGGAGGAGGAGGAGTAGTAGTAGTAGTAGTAGTAGTAGTAGTATGATTCATATACCCGATATAGCCGGCCTTTACTAAATTAAGGTACTGGCTGGGAGGAAATAGTCACTATTTCAAGTGGAACATATCAAGAAGCTTATAGTTACATACACCAATTACAGATTCATATCACGCTTTAGCCTCAATCGCTGTCGCCTTCAATCCCGTAGAGACATCCTGATCTTTGCTTTCTCCATTTGCAGCCACCACTGTAGCAGGCGCAGGTCCCTCTGCCCACATGCTCGCCACGGTTTCCACGGCTCGTTCGACAACGACGCGCACCCGATCCCTTAGCGCAGGATTGCCGCACTCCACTTCCAAATCTTCCAGCCATATCCGGGCAATGTGCTTGTCGACCTTGATTTCGAGTCCGGGAAATGGAATGCCTAGTGCGTGGAGACGAGAAATTTCGGCTGCTTCTAGCTCTGTTAGGTCATCTTCCTCTTCCTCCTCCTCCTCTTCTTCTTCCTTCACGGGGGTTGACTTGTCGTCGGAGTCAACTTTGTCAGTAGTGCCGTTGGCAATACTGTTGGGGGGTAGGCGTGGGCGCTCGATGGCTGTGATCTCGGAGCCGAATTGGGCTTGGAGCATCATGAGGAGACGTCGGAACCGCTCTTCTGGTCCGACATTAGAGTGGGGATTGGGAATTTGGTGGGCGTGGTCATCGTCGTGATGGTGGTGGTGGTGATGGTGATGCTTGTGCTTTGCGGATTCTGTATGATTTGTAGTTAGTATGATGGTTCTTCGTTGATGTTGTCATAGGTGGTAGCCACTTACGTTTCACTGAAGCAGGACTGCTCTCAACAGTCAGGAGAACCGCCATGACTGCATCAGCAACTCCATCATTCATCATGTTCCCTTCCCATTCAAGTTCGACTTCGCGAGTACGAGGATAGTATCGGATGAGCACGCAACCCATGACCAGGTAGGTTTGCGTATCTCCCATGGGGATTTCTTCATCGGCGGCTTCTTCCTTGAACTTCTCCCCGTTGGCTTTATCCATTTCATCTTCCTGCCCCTTCTTGACAACCTCCTGCTGGGATTTGCCGACTTCTTCGATGGCACCAAAGGTACCTTCGAGAGCCCATTTAATCAAGTCCATGCTTGCAGAGCTCAACGTAATATGCTGCTTGCATGTGATAGCGGTAGTTGTCAACCCAGCATATTCGCGGAGATCGTCAGGTGCCATTAGTGATAGGTTGAAGCCATTCTGGACGAGGACACCGGACATGAGCTGGCCATCGTCTTGCTCCGAAGGAGGCGCGATTTGAGCCAGTTTCCCCACTACCTTCGCGATCTTGTCCTTCTTGAAAGGGATGCGAACCTCTTCGCAATTACCCGGCGTGTAGACCTTGACTTTCACAGTCTTCTCGGCATTGAGACTGAGCAGCTTCGACTTGAGTCGCATCATTTGGTGTTTCTCACCGTGGACAAGGATCTAAGGAGAATGAGTAACCCAAACATATTGTGACGGGAGGTAAAAGGGGGCTACATACCACGACAGGTGCAGAGACTTCCTCAATGAAATTTCTGTTCTCAACTCCATCTACATGGGCTGCGAAACTGACCTCATCCACTGTACATCTTCTGGGAATCATAACCTTCTGCTCTTCTTCATTTCCGGCAGCCATGCCTCGCCTCACCAATCCCGTCGTTGCTCTTGACATGACCGCAGGGATTTGCTCCGGTTCGTTCAGGATCTGCTTGGCCATCGTGCCCTCAACACTGTAGCCTGTCATGACCACACCATTGCGTTCGTTCGGGGCCCACCGCTCCAGAAGCTCCCTACTGGTTCCTGTCTGGAGCATACCTGGGGAAGCCAGCATAACACATCCCCCTACATCATCGAAACGTTCCAGGCTGCGCAAACTTCTGACGAATCTGAAGTCCCAGGGCCCTGCACTGACACTCTTGTCACCACTAGCTTCCGCTTCCGCCATACGCTGACGGAAGAGTCGCTTAATGTTATCGTTCATTGCACCTATATATGTTTGATACACGACCATACATCTGCGAGCCGTATTTCCGATATAGTAGATAGGTATCTTCTGAAGTTCGGGATGTGTCTCCCAATATTCATCCAGAATGAGCAACAACTCTTGTGCGCGACCCAGGGCAAACACCGGCATTAAGACCCTGCCTCCGCGATTCAGGACTCCGGTAATGGCTTTCATAAGGGCGGCTTCACGTTCCAGGCGGGGGGGATTGGAGGAAATGCCGAACGTCGATTCTGTGATAAGCACGTCGATTTTCACACCTTTGGGAACTTCGGCTGGGATCAAGTGTCTGTCTTCTTCACGAGAGTAGTCACCGGTAAAGAGGATGTTGAGGCCGGCGATTGAAATCAGGAACATTGCCGCACCAAGGACGTGGCCAGCAGGGAAGGGAGTAATGCGAATGCTATTGATGGTGTGCGTTGTGTTAAAGTCGATCGTCTCGATCAAGGGAAGCGTAGACAAATGGTCCTGCTCGGTATACAGAGTGGTGCGTTGATCCGAAGACGAGGCCGTGCTGCTCACACGCACATTGTCCTGAATCAACCATTTGTAGATGGCTTTGGTGGCGTGTGTCATGAATACACGGCCCTTGAAATTGGTCTTGCTGAGCACATAGGGGAGCGCGGAGGAATGATCAACATGGAAACTATGGGTTAAGTAGAGTATCTATCAGCCGACTGTCCGATTCAGATGGTCGAGCAAGAATGAAATTGCAATGATGTAGCAGAGGCTGCGTTAAAAGGCACGGATACAGAGATACAACGCAAAGACCAAGATGAATAACTAGCATATATTGTATTGTGTCTCTCAGTACATGAGCAGATGCAATTGCTATGATGGCAGAGAAGAACTCTGCCACCAAGCTGGGAAACCAAGGAGGTATGTGGTGTGGGATGCAATCCACGGCCATGAACAATCCCCGCATGCTCGGGGGCGACGGTGTAGGAAGGGTGACTAGGGGAACGCAAAAGAGAGACTGTCCCACATACTGGCTGATCAAAAGAATATCTACCGTGCTGAGGTCAAATTCGTCGAAGAAGGGCAGGGCTGAGAAGCCTTCTTTCGCAGGATGCATACCAGCGTCAAGCTAATGAAACCACAGTCAGTAAACAGTAGTTACAGCATTGGGTTGCGAATGACACACCATCACTGTTTTGCCTTTATACTGGATTATGTGACATGATCGCCCGACTTCATTTCCACCTCCTAGACAATAGAAAGCCAATTCATCCGTTGGATCGGCCGGCTCGTCATCCACCGCGGCATTTAAGGCCGACGCCTTTCGCTTTGTGGCCATGATTGGGAGTTTCGGATAAGCTACAGGTAGCGATGCAGAACTGATGAGAGTATGCAGCAGGCCAGTACAGATGCGACGGCGTCAATAGTAGGTGATGGTGTTCCTGGAAGTGCCGATATTCCTAAACTAGCTGCCTCTGCTCCGTAGGATGTCAGTTGACGCGGGATTGATTGCCCATGACATGTACTGCACAGAACCTGATCTAAATCTGCAGGAATTTAAACAGTCAGTGCAGCGTCCGCCACAGTAGTATCTTGAGCAACAGGCAAAGTGTGTTATATCTTCTGCATTTCCTGCAACTGGGCGCATTAAAGACACGGAAAGTCGCGAAACTAAGAAGCGCAAGGTCCAACATGGCGCGGACTTACCTAAGCCAGCCACGTGATGCTCCCGGCCGGATCGCCGCAACAGCAAACCTCGTCGGTGCGAAGCTCCCCTTCGCCGTTCGCGAGACCCGTCGACCTTCTTCCCTCCCTCCGGTGCTCGCTTCTTCACCAAGACTCCCTGTTCGATCTCTCTACGCCATTCATATCTTGCTTGCGATGACCTGAGATGGTCTCACTTGGTGGTGGAGGCGGTTAAAGTAGTCCGCCCGGTTTTCCTACATACATACAACGCGAAACACCTTCCCTTCTAGCGTCCAGCGCAACCGTGACTCGGTCTTGCCTTTAATTCTTCGAGTTGGAATTTTCATCGAAGTCACAACATCCATTCACCATGGCGCAACCCCAGCAACAACACTTGACGCAGTCATTCTCCCCGCCGGGTTCCTCACCTTCACCTGGTGCCCCGTCGCCTGTAAACGGTGGTGTCCCTCCACCTCTCAAGCGCCAACATCTTTCACCTCTCCCTCAGTCCCAGTCTCCTTACGCCTCACCTAGCTTCGGGACCTTACAACTACCGCAACACCAGCCGGCTCCCATGACTACACCGACCATGAATATGAACGGCGTCCCCCAGACTCCCGCTCCTCCGCCTCCACCTCCAGGCGCGATGGGACCCCCTTCTCGACCGGCAGACAAGGCTACCGATGCTGCCGAGCTCACAGATGTGCTAGCATCATCAGGAATTGATGTGCGGGAAGAGGAGGCGTACCTGACAAGCAGTTACTCTGGTCCTCCGGTGCAGGCTCAACAACCACCTCGCCCTCAACAGCCACAGATTCCGCAGCAACAACCTCAACAACCGGTGCCACCTGCTGTGAATACTTCGTTCACATCACAAGCGTCGACGACTGGGAGCGTTCCTACGACTCCTAGTTTTGAACAACCCTCCCCATATAAGCCGGCGACGACGCAGGATTCCTTCTACAGGGAGCCGTCGACGCAGCCTCCTGCGCCCTTCAAGGATCCTAACGAGCCGACCCGCGAAGACACTGAGGCAGCTCGGCGCGCACAGTATACTTTACAAGACTCTTTCTTGTGGACTAAGGTTTTGGAGCAGAGGCTGCAGAAACGTGGATTCGAACTCGGAGTCCGTATACCGGCAGAAGGACTGTATCATCCCGTACCCGGTCGCCAACAGCCTATTGAAGTCACTGGACCAGATGGATCATCGATCATACGTTCCGGGCAGACAATTTTGAACCAGACCGGTGCACCTCTATTGGACATTCTCAGCTTAATGTCTATCGCATGTGAGGAGCGGTTGCGAACGGTGGTCGATTATTCTTCAACACTGGCTCGCAGTCGACGCGCACACTCACATGGGGTTGTCCCCACTGATTGGAAGGACGTTGCTACATCGGCTAATGCTGTCAATGGGAGTGTGGAAAATCCTAGCACACCACTCAAGCGTATGTTTACCCTGAGGCTTCAAGAAGTGTTCCAGACTAATCGGTTGCCATATAGGCCCACATTCAGCAATCGAATCGCAGGGTACCAAACCACTGTCGGAGAAGTATCGCCTGCTTATGGATAAGGACAATTCCAGCGAAGAGGCGCGTGCTGCGAAACGTACCAAGCGCAGCGCAAATGCCATCCTTGGAGAAGGGGGAGCGAGTCGATCAGAATCTGTGGATATCCCTGGCTCCGGCGCCTCCACACCGATCGGAGAGAGAGCCCCTAGCATCGATAAGAAGGGAATGTCGAAGAAGGAAGCCAAAAAGCTCATGGATGCCAAGGCCAGCGAGGCTCAGCAACATCAGCAGTCAGTAGAGACCGCGCGCTTGGCTACTAACAGCATGCTATCTGGTCGCATGTTTGGAAGCAAAAAAACGTACTCGTGGTTAAATCGTGGTGCAGCAGCTGGCAGTGGATTTTCCACGCCGTCCCGGGTCAACACCGCCACGCCGCCTGCAAGCGCGGACAAACCCGGACGTTCCGGTGAGCCAGCCGCCGTGCCTGCAAAACGTCTGGGAACATGGCGAGAAGACAAAGATAAAGGTGCCGGCATCCAGGTTCGGGATGTTCTATTCATGCTGGAGCTGGATGGCAGAGGCCCCCGACACGTACAAAAGGCCTATTCGAAAGATGTGAAGGAGGATCGAGCGGACTAAGATTACCTAGCATGTGTCGCTTCAGCGGTTTGTAATTCCGTTTTGGGTTCCGTGCTGTGACTGCGCAGGATCGTGGTTACTTGGCAAGGTTGCATACTCCGCAGTGCTCGCAGTTGGTGTTCTTATCATTCATTGTATGTGCATTTGCCCATTCTTTTCGCATCCGATTGTGAGGCCCCGGACTATTGTCTGAGTAATACTCAAGCCCCCGATTCTCTTCCGTTCTTCCAAGCTTACTACCCCCTGTTTAATTGTCCCGGGTCTCTGCCCGATATTTCATGTGGATGTATTACTTTTCTTATGCCCGTGTGTTACGGAGGGGAATCAGGGTTTTGCTATTGCAATCCGCTTGCTCTATCTCCTAACTGACGGCAGTGAGCAGCAAACGCCAGTCTATGGGGATTGTGGATATTGTCGGACAGTTCAGTGACGTGTTGTCTGGAAGACGACAATTTGACGCCCCGATGATATTTGGCTTTGCCAGTGTGCCACGGGGAGAAGAGAGCAAAACAAAAGAAATGAAAGAAACGACATGGATAGACTCCGTCTCTCCGTGTATCGCCTCGGTCACTGCATTTCATACGTTTGAAATGATATGACACATTTGCCTAGCAGACTGGCCATCTTCTATCCCTTCGTTCCCTACTATTTCCCGCGTAGTTGTAGTTTGTTTCGTACCTGAGGCCATTTGTACTGCATGCCAAGCCCGAGGTTTCCCAGAGCAGTTTAGGGTTGACGCTAGATCGTTCGGGGCATCGGGTGGGACCAAACACGCAAGTCTCTTTCAGCCGGAACAACTACTGAATCTGACTTCATCGTTTGCCCGGGGAAAGTTGCCAATCAGCTTGTCCACCAGACTTTCAGCCATCGTTCCAGTCACACTCGGATCATCGCCCTCTCATCCCTACGATTGATCCCTTTTTTTCTGCAGACGAGAGCAGCAAAGCGGGGTGCCCCAAGAGCATGATCAACTCAGCGGGGGAGGGTACCACCCCCAACTTCAAAAACAAGAGGATCAAACTTCGGGGGAATGATGTCAGAGATCAGGGACTAAAGAATTGGGACGAAGGGAGCACAAGGCCGAAAAGCGGAGATTCGCCGCCCCCAAATCCAATCAAACGCCTCCGCGGCGTCATCATCCAGAGCATCGTTCTTTCGGGTTATTATTAAACCTTCTCCCAGGGCAAATTGGCGGTACGAGGCATCTCTTCTCACTACTGCAAATGAGTTAGTTCTCTTAGTTTTACTTCCCACCAGGTGGAAAAACGCATGTCATGCAGCAAGCCCTCTCCGGTCGTCTGAAGGTGCCCGAAACGCAACAGCAGCCACGACGACATATTGCCACCAGACCATCACCACTAACTACTACTAAATAGACTAACACTGCACGGCGAAGACCGCAGACGAGTAGAGCGATGACAAGAAAGGCCGGTTGAACACATCTACAATGCCACACATACCTTATCACCATGATCATCCCTCTTTCTTACCTGACCATTTGGGTCTCGCAGGGTAATTGGTAACGTGTTTCATATCTGACATTTCGGTTCGCGGAAGAAAGGACCTCAACCGGTGGATGTCATCCAGAGCTTGGAAGCCTAGACTCGCCTCAAACTCCGGCGCTATGTTTTGCCTCCGGGGCTGGTTGGGTTAGATGAGCCTTGCGATCTGCGCCTACAAAAACCGTGCCAGATCGTTTGTTTGGGATTGGAATTACTATTATTGATAATCGCGATTGCCCTTTCATGGGCTATTGCCGCATAGAGAAAAGGGGGAATCGCCAAAGGGCAAGCAAGACACCCGACATCGAAGACGGTGTCCAGCCGAAGAATAGGCTTCCTCGGAGGATTGATTGATCCAGAAGGCCCAATGACACCGACTGGAATGGAGGATGAAGAGGGCGAGTCGTATGTGTGTGTGTGTCTGTGTCGTAACCGAACAAACCTTCTGTGGTGGTGCTCGTGCGGCGAGGCGCCATCATCCACCATGACCCTTGAGACCGCCGTAATGGGGGAGAGGAGGTTCTGTTCGGTCTGTATTCTTTTTGGTCAGTAAATGCGGGCTGAAGGAATAAGTTCTGCACGCTGCCATTTTGATCTCCCCCTCATAGAAGGAAGATTTGTAGTTGTTATTGTCCGTCTTCTTTGTAGTGCTTGTTGCTGTAGGCCGAATTGTTGTAAATCCAGGCAAGAATTGACGAGGATAAACTGGTCCTTACCAACTACTTACTTCTTGGGAAGGGCGCTGGAATTTCCCGTTCCAGCGCAACTCAGTTTCTTTCTGGAGTCCGTCAATCTGTCACCAGATCTCATCGCCTCTCCCATTTTCAAATTCCAGTCTTCGCGGAGCACCACCAACTATTACCACCACCACCTCTTCTTGCTTTTCTCCCCCTTTCATCGATGCTCACCATTCTTTGATAAACCCACCACCCCAAGCTGATGCTCGTCGACACTTCAATGATTTCTCCTTTGGCTCGCCCGGTGACCCAATGAGTCTTCCTTCGTGAGCTCATCCGTACCGTACGAAGCGTTTCTCGGACGCCTGCTGGTTCCCCCGACCGACCGACCGCCTCGCCATCCATCCATCCCTCCAGCCAGTGATCCCCACGCCTCTCGACTCGCTCTTCCTTTCCTTTGCCCGATAATATTCTCCTTGACTCCTCTTTTTATTTTATTCTCTTGCAATCCTTTTTATCTTCTGATCCTTTTCTATACCCCCATCAAGTTTCATTCCACTTTTTGCTGGAATTTCAACACGAGAATCCCCGGGTGTTCGAACCCTGCTCCCAGGTAGTTTCGCAGAGATTAGGATTACTACGAGGAACGACTGCCGCTTGTTACTACGACAATTCGGACGGCCGACGACCATCCGGCGACTGTGAATCTCCTCCCCTCCACCACACCCTCTCTTCTCTCCTTTCCTCTTTCTTCTCTTCCTCCTCTTCACGTCCTTATCTCCTTTCTCTCTTTCCTCCTTTCTCTTCCTTCCCCTCTCTCCTTCATCTAGCCGGAATCCGCCGTGAGGACATCCGGCTAGTATACGCTTTTTCTTTGCATCATGTCCACCCCTTCCACGGCTACCGCGACGCATCCGCATCAGCAACACTACGGATACCCCCATCATCAACCCTACCAACCGAACGCATCCTATCCCACCACCTCCGCTGCAGCCACTTCTCGCCTCGTCCCCTCTTCATATCCCTATCCCGTTTCCGCCCCGACGCCTACTACCCTTCCTTTCGTGCAATCTCCGAAGCTTATGTCAACCGCACCCACCCCAACGACTACCACAACCACCAACACAACCACTGCCACCACAACAATGCCTCCAGCCCACAACGCTGTGAGCGCTGGCACAACAGCGCAGGGCACCCGGAGGAGGAAGCCCAACTGGGGCGAGTTCTATAAAAATGGGATTCCGAAGGAGGTGATTGTCATCGATGACACGCCCCCTCCGGAACAGTCCAAGGCCTCCTCGCGCAGTCTCGCGACAGCGTCCACCGTCACGGCAGCCAACGGCAACGCTCCTCAGCCGGCCGGGAAAAAACGGCGCACTGGCATCGAGTCTGCCTACGACGTCACGTATTATGATCGGCCGTCGTACTCAATCAATCCACAACACTATGGCGAGGAGTCATCGGCTGCCTCCCTGTCGACTGATCGGACAACCTCTCTGCACACCACGGCTCCTACATCTCTGTCCCAGGGAAGTTCGGGGGCCAGTAATGGGATCATTTACGAAGATGCCAATGTTGGCCAGAAACGCAAGCGCGTAACCACCCGCAAGTCCGCTCGCGATGAGCAAAAACGGCGGGAGTTGGAGAACGCAGGGGATGCGTTCTTGAGCTATGTCCCGCCGCCGAAGCCGCCCATCAAGGCAAAGGATGTTCCGGTACCTGTGGTCCGCGATGTATGTGATAAGTCATCGCCCCATTCTCCTTACTCTTTCCTTCTTTGCTAACCAACTGCAGTATGCGAATCGAGGCGAAAAGTATGATGACGACGATGGCCATTATATTGTCAATCCTAACACTCCCTTGACTGAGCGATGTATGTGCTTCCTTCGTGGTCATTCAGATACGAGCGATGCTAACGTTTCGCAGACTCGATCATCAAACTCTTGGGGCAAGGTACCTTCGGAAAGGTGGTTGAAGCGTTTGACAAGCAGCGTAAGACCCGCTGTGCCGTCAAGATCATTCGCTCGATCCAAAAGTACCGGGATGCGTCGCGGATTGAACTTCGGGTGCTGTCCACACTGGCCTCCAATGACAAGCAGAATCGCAACAAGTGCATCCACCTGCGGGATTGTTTTGACTATCGCAATCACATCTGTATCGTGACGGATCTGCTGGGGCAAAGTGTCTTCGATTTTCTGAAGGGAAACGGCTTTGTGCCGTTCCCCAGCAGCCAGATTCAAAACTTCGCCCGACAGCTGTTCACCAGTGTAGCTTGTGAGTACTTTTGGCAATATGCCTATCACTGGGGATATCCAGCTGACATTCTCAGTCCTTCATGACCTCAATCTCATCCACACCGACCTTAAACCTGAAAACATCCTCCTCGTCAGCAACGCTTACCAAACGTTCACCTATAATCGCACCATCCCATCCTCTTCGCATGCCATCTCCCGGAGTGCACGTCAAAGACGTGTGCTGTTGGACAGTGAGATCCGACTGATTGACTTCGGGTCAGCCACCTTTGATGATGAGTATCACTCGTCTGTGGTGTCCACTAGACACTATCGGGCCCCCGAGATCATCTTAAATCTGGGCTGGAGCTTTCCTTGCGACATTTGGAGTATCGGTTGCATCCTCGTGGAGTTCTTCACTGGGGATGCCCTTTTCCAGACGCATGACAACCTGGAGCACCTTGCCATGATGGAGGCTGTTATCGGCGACCGCATCGACACTAGACTAGTGAGGCAGGTGATGCAAGGCGGTCGCAGCGCAGGCCAAAACCAGGCCGCCAAGTAAGTTACATCGTGGTTACACCCGCCGAATCATGCTGACAGTCCCAGGTATTTCAACAGGAACAAGCTTGAATACCCGAATGATCAGACCACTCGTGCCTCACGAAAGTATGTGAGGGCAATGAAGCAGCTTCCGGTACGATCCCCCTCCACTCACGGCCTAGACCCGGATCAGGATTGCTAACCAGCCGCAGGATTTCATCCCGACCAACACCAAGTTCCATAAACTATTCCTCGATCTCCTTCAGCGGATATTCGTGTATGACCCGAAGAACCGCATCACGGCCAAGGAAGCATTGAAGCACCAGTGGTTCAAGGAGTCCTTGGTGGATGACGGCACTGAAGCCCTACGGATTGGGGAGCAGCTGCAACGCACCACTCAGCGGCGTTGATTTGGACAGCCTTCCGCTGGACACTTGTATCGGGTGTGATCTAGCTTCGCGCTAATATTCAGACGCTGCGGAGCCCTTCTATACCAAGAGGCTGGTACGTCGAGGTAAACCCTTCGACAGCCACCAGGCGTTAGCATGTATGGGTACAGCCACATTTGCGATAGAGGGATGTTATTTTTCTGTTTGGATACTACTTCTCAGGGATGGCCTGGCGATAGTGCTAGCCGATTGACGATAACTGGGTAATGGAACTGACGGAGGGTACATGGATGGGATATCCCGGAGTTGATGCCCGCAGTCGGGCAAGGTGTATGGGGTTTTGCATGCTTCATCGTGAACACAAGAAACCGTTGGTCGGGGCCTGACTACACCAGTCCCCGATGAGGACAAAAAAGCAGTACGACATATATTTGATCATCGGAGGGACATACCATTTTATATTTATGTGTTTTTTATACAGTCCGGGCGGCCTGGACTTGGGGCTTTGTGGGCTTATGGGATTTGTGTTGTGCTTCATCGTTTTTTTTTATATCGTCTTTTTTCTTCTTGCAGCATCGTTCGATGCGATTTCTTCATACTCGGAACTTATTGACGTCTACGGGCGCTGGTGACATGACGATTTATCTCCTGCATAGCTTCGACTATGATTCTTGACCTTTTTGACTTGTTCTTCGACGCGGTAGAGCAGTACCCTCTGGTCTGTCTGTCTGTTTCCCTCGGATGGACCGAGGCGATGATGATGCATAGACGTGTGCATTGTGAACTACCACTCCTACCGATGTATATATATTATACCACTTGATACTACCTTACCTACTTACTTTTATGAGCTCGTTACGACTGATCAACGGACCCGGAGTTCTCTGGCGCTACCATCTACCATCTCATATACCAATACCAATACCAACCTTGATATGATGGACAATTTTGAAGACCTTCATCAAAACAGCATCATGTTCACAGCCATCCCTACTGCTTATCACACCAGTACACACAACAATAGATATAAGACAGGTACGGAAATCCTATTCCCCTCCCAAATAACAGAATGGCTACTACAATACTAATCCATCCCTTTCCCACTACTACTACTATATCTCCCTTGAAGCCCTTCATCAACTCTAACTACAGTTACACTTTCCAATATCTCAACATTTCACTTCAAAATATCTTCCATCCCCACCACTCGCCAACTTACCTCCAACAAAAGCCTCCACAAAATACTCACCCTTATGCATGCACCCAACTGTTCCACTTTACAACTGAGTATCAAAACATTCAACTACCACCACCATTCTGTTCATTCCTCCTCACAAGAAAACAAAAGTCGCCTTTTCTTCTCCAATATCAAAACTGAATCAAACACTACAACTTGACTTCCCAATGACCTTCGCCTCCGTGATCCCATTATACGAACCACCTGAAAGACAAGATAGATGGAGGAATGTGGCTGGTGTGTATGTGTTATCGTTTACCTTCATTGTACTTCAGTTGTCTATCCAAACTCTCTCATGGTCTCAAGAAATGTTAAATGACGAAATTCGACTTTGACGATATATATGACTGAATCGGAGTTTGGGACTAAGGAGGTGAATCACAATTAACTCTAGATTTGCATGGTAGTTAGTACTACCGCTGACTCAATAGTGTATTTGAAAGACTTAATGTCGTTATCATTGCGCGGGAGAATGTATGAGCGTTATTGAAAGACATCATTGCTAGCCTTTCAGTGACCGGGGATGGGGTAAACCTACACATGCTATATATAGAAGATGTACCTGTATCAGTGCAGATGGTAGTCTATTCGATCAAGAGTCTTATGCATGCTTATCTTATAAGATATGTAGCCAGTTCTGTTATATGATAAGCCTACAGTTAGACATTACTCTCAACACTTGATCCTATGAAGATGAAATCAGTAGGTGAGAGTATTGCAACTATTGTACAAGTATCTTGTGATCATGGTAAAGAAGAGTGTGTTCGGATTGTATCTATGGCTTAGTTACTGGTGAAACATTGCAGTACTACTACTTTATAGTATATGATTATTTATACTTATAAGTAAGTATGATACTCTTCAGGTTCAGGCTATACTGGTAGTACTCCAGCACTACTACGTAACTTAAAGAGGTTATACTAGTATATATTATATTTTCAGTTGTAACCGAGAGAGTGATGACGTGCCAAGTAGTATATGCGTGGCACTTAATAGCAATCCATTTATAAGTTAAAATGCTTTAGCTTCTCTCAAGACCAATGCTCACCACAATAATATATATGCAACCACACGATCTATCCACAAACGGTCTAACGATCTAAAAAGCATTGCAAAGCACGATGACCCGAAGACAACAGCTATGAACAAACGCCCCCCCTTTCCCAACCAAGGTAAACTTTTTATCTACATGCCCCGGTTAAACTCCACTTGACCATCCTTACCACCCTTCTCCCAGAACTCCGGCTCCAGAGTCGTCGCGCTAATAGCCTGTCTCTGGGGGAACGCACCCAGGGCCAAAGGCAACGCAAACAGGGACGTCGCCAGGACCAATCCCAAGTTCAAGGGCATAATCATCCTTGGACGAGCCTTCAACCAAGCAGTCTTCTCCAACCGCACCAACACCAACGGCGGGACCACCATGATAGGGGTAGCATTCAGCACACGACTGATAGCCGTCTCGCCGACAGCAATAGTAGCCGCCTTCTTACTCTTGCCCAGACTCTGCACCGTCTCGCCGGACTCCTCGAGCTTCTTCTTCTCCACCTCCGACAGCACCGGGTACACATCAATACCCTGACGGATCTCCTCGCCGCGCATGAGGAACACGTTCAGAGCGCTGGCGCTGGACACAGCGGCGAACGGCACGAGACGACCCAGGATGAGCTTCGCGTTGGGCGAGATGCCCTTAAGACGGGGCACAAGGGCGTTCAGACCCAGAGCGACGGAGCAGGAGGCCGACACGGCCATGAGGTAGGACTTGGCGATCTGGGGGACGGACAGCGGGGTGGACTTGTTGGCGTTGGCGTTGTTAATGGCGACGTTGAGCGATTGGTTGGCAATTTGCCAGAGAAGAGTTCCGGTGGTCTTGGTTTATTGGTCAGGTTTGAAAATCCATGGTCGGGTTTAGAGGCTGGAGCGTGTCGGTGTGTAACTTACCTGCAGTCCCGGCGTAAGCATACCAGCTGTCACGACCAGATTGGACATAACGTAGCAGGACATGCGGAAGGGAAGGAAGACCGGCTCGCCAGTGTCTGTTGGTGTGTATGAGTATATGCTGTGTGGGTTCTTTCCGCTCGAAGGATAGCTCATGGGGTAAGGAGGAACGCACCAGGGTGAAGGGTGGAATCAACCACCTTCTTCGCGCGCCATAGCTCCGGAGTCATATGCGGAAGATGGTTCTGCTTGTAGGAGGAGACCAGCTGTTTGGCCTGATCCAGGCCGGACGAAGACACGAACATCATCCTGGAGGATATTGGCGTCAGCGAAAGTTCACACACTCATTCACATCGAGCGCAGTTCCCACTTACCGCGGGTCGGAGAGGTCAGCCGCATGCCGCACGCGGCCCCAGTAGGTAGTCAGATCATATTGAGACCGAGGGAGGTCCCGGCTGCCGGGGAGGGAGGCGGACATCTGCAGAGACGAACGAAGGAGGGTCGCGAAGACAGGATGGACAGAGACACTTCAGGGAAAGGAGGAGGATCGGAGGAGTCATCGGCGCCACGGCGAAAATCATTGAGGCGGGACCACACACGTGCCTATCGCGGGCGGTGAGCCGATAAGCGTCAGGTCCACCAATCGGAGTGCGTCAATCTCCGATCTCGTCAGGAACGTCTCACCGCCTTGAAAGCGGTACGGTATTTCCGTTACCGAATGCTACATCGGAGTATGTACTGGTTGGAGTCAGGTCTACTCAGGTCTACTTGTTGCTAATGTAGTACTTCATGGTAGTGGTTTCATTCGAGGTGGCGAACATATAAGAGTACAGGTATCACAAGTCTCTCGCCACACAATTAATAGAACAAATTAAAAACATCCAACATCCACAGGTGAGCAGTTACCGCTGGGATGTGATACATGACCGCCCGAAGCGGATGGAATGTACGTCGCAAGGAAATGGGGGTATGTCTAAGCTCTGGCACACAGAAAAACAAAGGAAACCCGGTGGAAAAAGGAAAACGAAGGCGTAGGCCGGCTCACTGGCGAGACCATCAATGCAAAAAAAGAACCCACCCGGGATGTAGGTCAAGTCGTACAAAAACTCGGTGCGAGAATGGTACACGAAGAAGGGAAGGACGCCAATCGGGCGCCATGGTCATTACATTCATCGAAATCGGTAGGATTTATGAGCTAAAGGCGAGGTGGGGGCATGTCCAGAAGCCCCGACAGGCACTCGGACCCGATGATTCTTTCGAGTGGGTGTCTGGGCGCAGAAGATGCACACATACACGGACGGCAGGTTGGCCCGCTCCAGTCCAACGCACTTGGTGTGTAACCAGTGACTGCATGATTCGCTGCTCATCAATCAGTAGCCATCCATAGACAGTTGTTGCTATGGCTTACCATTGGATCATGAGGTGGCCACCATTGTCCATGGAATTGCAGACACACCGGGTCCCATTGCTCGGGTTGCTGAAGCGGTCGGTGACGGGGGTGGCTATGTCGGGGTCGGTCATGGTCGTGGGCGATGTATTCGTGGTTCGTGAGCTGAGGTCAAGCTCCGCACCGAATCGTGGCGGGGACGATCTGAGGTGAGCGAGAGAGCGAGCAGAACGGCTGATCCGCGACCCGTAGCTGACAGTGTGGGGACGAGGGATTCGACCTCTCTCTTGGAGGACCTTTCGGAGTGCATGCTGGGCATCACCACTGTCATCCTCGGGATCAGCAAAAGGCTCGCCTAGGGAACCGGCACTGAGGTATGATAGGTCTGAGTGGAGCGTTGCCAACTGCTTTTTCGGGGTGCGCTTCCAGTCATCCAAAGTAGGCTTGTACTGTGGTCGTCTGGAAGGCGCTCGACCGGCATCAGCCCACGGGGAAGCTTGTCCTGAGGATGACGCTGCCGTAGAGGTATAGGAACCCTTCGAATGGGGCCGTGAACCACAGTCACTACGAGCAATCGTCGCCCCACTGGCGTCGGAAAATGCAAATGAAGGGTTGCGGCTGGGGACAGTTGGGTATTCACAGTAGTCCACCGAGTCATACTCGCTTTCCGTGGTGGAGCCATCCAAGTCCATTCCTGTGATGGGATCCGTCAAGCCGGTTGATGCCTCGGGCACAGGTTGCATTTCCGCCTTAGCTCTACCGTCTTTGCCTATCTTGAGGACTACGGACTGAGAGCGTCTGGGCAGACTAGCAGCCACTGAATTTGCCCTCGACAGCTGATGACGAATGGGCTTAATGGGAGACGAGCGACCCTTGGAGGGACTCTTCCGGATTCCATTGCTGGAAGCCATCATACTCCCAGACCCCGGTCGGCTGGCAGACCCTGCAATAGCACTGTGCGTTAGGCTACGAGTCAAAGTCGGCCTCATCTGACGGGGGGTGTAGTCATCGTCATCATCATCCTCATAGACAGAGATATGATGGTTGACGCTGCGAGCGCGGCGGAGCTCCTCTCTCTTAGACTCCTCCGTTTGGTGATGGTAGGGCTGGCGAGTCGGTCTGGAGAAGAGCCTCTTCTCAGGAGTCGGCTGCAGTCCACCAAATCGGCGTGCAGGGGAGCTCAGGAACAGTGCTGGATCCTCTGCTTTCGTGATAGGGCGGCGAGGGGAAGTGGAGAAAGGGGCAGGGAAGAGGGCGGCGTCGGTAGTGGTCACCCCCGAAGAGAGGTTATATGTACTACTATTATTGAAATCGGGAAGGTCCATGTTTCCTTCGATTATAGGCAACTGTGGGATGTGAGAATCCGGGGCGGTGGTGTGGTTGACATGGAAGGAGTCATTGGCATGGAGGTCAAACAAGTCAAGATTGTTACTGGCCGACAGGCCCATATTGCTCTCGTGCTGATTGAGATCATGGTCCCAGAATAGCCTCTGCTGTGGGAAGAATGAAGAGGCGCCGGAATCGATTGATCCTAGCTGGAATGGGTCTGAGGATGATTGAAGGTCTCCAAAGAGCCGTGGGGAAGCCCCCAGTAACCGACTGGGAGTCTCTAAATGACCGCCAATCATGCTCGAAGCGGACGGCCGTCGACCTGTACCAGTGGCCTCGTCAAGCCCCGTCACCTTCTTCCTCGAAGCACTGCTGGGAGGAGGGGTCTGAATTGTCGCAGCAGATTTGGCTGAGTCTACTGTGCGAGGACCATCCTCTCCCACATGCCCATGTGGCCTGGACGGGCGACGTCTCTTGGCCGTATCAGTGTCCTGCTCCGCCGCTTTGCCATTCCGGGTATTGTCCTCAGTATCGGTCGGTCGGTCGGGGGCAGTATCCGGCAGCCGGAGAGGATTGATGGAAGGTGTGCTCAGCCCAAACTTCTGGGGCGTGCGGAGGAATTCCGGACTCGAGGCATAGGGGTCCGAAGTATCCCAGGTAACCCGGGGATCGAAGAAGCTGGATTCGAGTTTAGGGGTTTGGAAAGCGGAATCGCCAAAGATTGTCGTTGTCGGGGGAGTCCTCGTAGGAGTCTGAGGTTCACCGTTGGGATAGCTGAAGCTGAACGAGAAAGACGGCTCTGTCAGCATCATGTTGCACACTAGCTACCGCTGGAGGGTCGGAGCTCGGTAGGAGCTCCGCAACCCACACGATATACTGCCAGAGGAGACCAATGTGGGTGGGGATTTAATGTGCATATAGAGATAAAAGTCCGAAATTAAGCGGAAGACAGTGAAAAGGTGAGGTAACAAAAGAGCAAAGAAACAGTATGAGGGAGAAATTGTAGCTAGTAAGGAGTGTGGTGATAGAGAGGCAGCCCCGCGTGTGCCGGTAATACAAGATGAGTAGGAAATTCAACCGACATACCTGTGAACCGGTTGATCCCAACTCATGTCAGCAACGTTGTGATCCCAGCAACCATACAATGCACAAGCTGCCAGGCAACCCTCTTGTAGGAAGTCCAGATATTTCGGGGGCCGTCAGGAATGTTGGAGGAGAGGGGTTGGTTCGGTAGGGATCGCTGTGCCGACGAATGTGAGCCTCCTCCACAGGGTCATTGAAGCCAAGCTAGTTCGGACTGGAGTTGTAGGTTCGGACACAAGAGTGTTTGACCCTTCGAAGGAAAGGTTGGGGTTGGACGAAGGGAGGACGACGCTAGCACATAGTCCTATCGCCGGTCTGAAGGACGGGAGGTCACCGGGGCTGGTAATCTGGAGAAGGGGACAAAGAAAAAGGTAGAGAGGGAGGAAAGAGGAGTCGTCGAGAGGGGAGGGAGATAGAGAGGATGGACTCAGACCAGGCAGGCTGGGAAGTCGAGGGATTGAAGGTTGGGTTAGGTGGGTTAGTATGGAAGGTTCCAAGAACGACAGAGCTCTCCTGAACAAAGGGAGGAGCGGAATGCGTTTAGATTAGGACGCGGTGTCTTTGATGCTTCCCTCTTTTGTTTTGGCCGAACCTTGCCCTTCAAACAGGAGTGAACAGGCAAAAGTGAAAAAAAGAAAAGGAGACCAGGAGAAGAATCAACCGGCTCGTTGTGAAGGAGGAAGAAAAAAAAAAGAGACAGAGGAAGAGAAGAAAGTAAGAAGCGAAGCCGAATGGGAAATTTTGTGTTTTCGTTTTCCTCTGTTTGTAATTTGGTAATAAGTTGACAGTTTTTTTGCCCTCTTTTTTTCCTTTTTACTTACATCCGCAGATCCACCAGCTGGGGACTTTTTTTTTTTTATGAACTGCTACGTTCCCTGGGAGGGTCAAGGTCCGGTTTTGCTGCAACCAGGACTTGGTACCTTCAATTGCTGGTGACAAATGAGGCTGCTCCAAATTATCGTCTTTGATCCTGCCATCTTAATCCCCCGCCATTATTATAGTGTTTGTTATAGTATTCTAGTATTCATCTAGTCCTTGGTCATCGAGTTCCCTCTCGAATCATCATCTAACTAATTAACCAACCAACTAACTCTGCCTTTCCTCCCGATCGTCCTCCACTTTTGGCTGGTGGAGCTACGGGCCTTGGGTGAGATGAACTGGGACCGCTGCACACGACCGACACCTTGACCTTCCCGATGGGTACAAAATGTGAATGGATTGTAACATAGAATAATAACCTTTTCTATTTTCTTACTTCCTCTTATGAAACAGAGCATGAGGTGATTACTACTAATCATCATGCTTTGGTGGTTCTATCAAATTCCAATGGTTCTGGTTCCGAGAATAGTGAACTATCACACTACTCTTTAGTAGTTAAATTGTGTACCTCGGATGGGATAGTCAGCTAGTAGTGACTTAATCAATTCCTAGGGAAGGTATACTCCGCTTGTGATTGTACTGTATAAGATAGTAGTAAAGAATAATAGACAGTGATCCACCCATCAAACTATGCTATACTGTACTGTACCTATTATCTTACCGTCAATGCCGGAGAAACGTATACGAGGTCACCGGCATCATCTTGAACCAGTCGACAAATGGAGACGACGGGAAGAGACTGGTCCTTTCAGCGCGAGATTACTAGTATACCACCGAACGTATCCATAAAAATCCATGACTAGTGAACCGCGCTCCAAGGCACCAGCGGGCGGTCCCAAGAACAAGGAACAGCGGTCCATTTCCGTGGGTCATCTATCACCGTCTCCAGCGTGATCGGTTGGTCAAGTTACTTACTGGTGCTGACGCCGGGCTCTGGACCTGCATCCGTCTTCGATTGTTTCCCTCCCCCGTATCTTATGGCTTGTTCATTATTCCTCGGGTGGCCATCGAATAGACTTCCCACTTGGCTGAAGAGGGTAGTCACAGGTGATAGATATCGAGGGCTTTGGTTTCACTTTGATCCCAGAAATGTGGCCGCACGTCTCGACCGCTCTCTAAACCACCGATGTATGTAGATCGAATCATACCGGTCAACACTTACTCCATATTTTGCTCCATACTGTACTTACTGGAGTAGGAATCAACCCGGACAAGGTTTTGAATGTGAGCAGGTCAACCTCCCTTCCCTTACGAAAGCGTCGATCGAGGCCGGATTGGGCGACGGGAGATTGAGCCTTGCGACCACCGCCAACACTAACGACACTCGGACGCCCTGGGGTTTCTGGTCCTTCATCCTCCTCCCACCACCCCCCGACTCCGGTCACGACCACCACTAAAACTAACCACTAATAGTCAATCCACTGGGGCCCTCTTTTCAGCTCCAGCCTCGATCTCATCCCACGTCTCGCAAGATTGTGTTAATACTGTGTATGTGTGTGCCCGGAATATTAATAGCTCCCCGTAATTACGATCTCCTGGGCTTGGGACCGACCCCAATGACGACATTTGAACCCATTCCCAATTTCCTTCCTCAATTCAGCTCCGTGTCTTCTCCGGCATAATCCCTGGTCTCGCTCCCTTTCCTAACTTAGCTGTCTGGAAGCTAGTATGTCGACGCTATTTACACCCGCTGCAGCTATCCATGCTTCAAACTTCGGGACAGGCGAGGTGACAGAAAACGTAGGCAAATACCAAATGGCTCGTCTCCAGAAACCGTTGAATTTAAGACTCGACTGATTCCAAGTCTTTTCCCTCCCAGTTCCCACACATAACGAGTCAGACTTGTTTAATTTAGTCTATTTCTTGGGGAGCAGATGTTTCAGCCCGCGAGGGAAGTATCTTCTTTCATGGATACTAGTACCAGTAAGAGTAAGTGGTAGCTAGAATGGATACTGGGCAGGGCAAAAGGGTAGGGTGAGCTTCCGTCCCCGAAAGTAATATTACCCGATTAAGGAGATTCACCGCGACCCGCCCGGTGGTTCATTCATTGGGCCACGAAAAGAGGGGACGTGAGGCGACCCAACGCGAGTCTAGACTAAGTACTAGGTAATGACTACTACCTATCTGCAATTCTACTATCTATCGGTTCTCCTGGACGGAGGATTCTAATGCCTGCCGTAACTCGTTTAGCAAGAAGAAAAAGAGATCAATGCTTTAGTCTCTGGCGAACATCATTGGTCAAGCATTATTGGAAAGGGGAGAGCCTATGGTACGTAGGGGCGGAATTCTCCCCGATCGGTTAAACTAAAGTACTACACTCCAGTCTTCAATGGGTAATGCCGTCCACTACTTCCGAACCCAGATTGAGTTGATTCGCAGTTACATACTTACTCCGTCCCGAACTAACCCTACTATTATTCAATATTATTATGATCTTTTTTCTATGTTCTGGGGGCATTGATCTGCTCTGCCGATGCTAATCCAGCCGACTGAGATGGAAGCCGTTTCCGATAGGCCCCAAGCATCCACCAACGATGACTTGCTGTCTGGAGTCCCTCCCCCCTTTACAAGTCAGCAAACAACCATTCTCAGGCCATCGGGGCTGAACCAGTAAGAGCTGCTGCACGCGAGCGACGGGACCTGCAGCAGTAGTTAGACGCCCTGCGGTGTAACCCGCAGTAGTCTCTCCTCCCTCCCTCCATTGAGCATCTGTGATTTCAGTTTTCGAGGAAGCCCCTGACATGATGGTTGATGCAGCACCGGCTTAGTGTCCTGCCAGCCTGTCCATCTCGCAGCTCGTCAGGCACACCTTGGCTGGATTAAGGTTGGAGACATCAGTAAGGAGCAGCACTGCCCAGGGTGATGTTTGGCTCACCCTTCCTCTAATTACAAAAAGGTTTTGCTTTGCTTTCACCCCGTGCAATAGAGTCCTGGATAAACAGCCGGAATTCTTATCTTCTGTGCAGCTAAAGTGAAATTTGGGTGCACATGGCCCTGAGGACTGCATACCTGAGCTGCACCATAGATCTATCTATAGCAATTTCTTGCTCTTCACGATGTGTAAGATCCGGGCCGTGGGCGGATGACCTGACTGGAATGCGGGCGGAGCATAATCATCGATCAATATCTGCGGATCAGATGCACATAATGTGCAGCATACACCGACTGCGAAAGTGGCAAATATTGTGCGGATATTGCCGTTTACATGTAGGATTGTTACCATGGGGATACGGGCCTGGGGCGGGTGCTTTGCAGAGTCAGTGCGATCGATCCTACAGGAGATTCGTAAAGTAGTATGCAGCGAATGCATAAAGCAGAAGGGCTGATGATAGTTCATACAAGTGTTGCCAGTATAGACCGATAGTGACGACTGGCAACTTCATCGTGCGGAGTACTCCGTCACCGAGGCTCTTATTAAAGAACATTTGTGGTTTTTGTAGCCCATGCTGAGTGGCATACTGTAGATACTCTGTTTCGGCTCCATAAAAGAGCCTTTCACAGGATAAGAAGACGGCCTTTTCCATACATAGTGTGAGATGAAGTCATTATATAACCGATGAACATATTTATGTACACCATATATAGAGTATACTTGTCCAAGACCAGGAGACCCCGAAATGATGCATGCGACTACTTGGGATCTACTCATACTTGATACCTGAAACTGCAGGCTCTACACACCGCCACACACACCAGCCACAACCCCGCCAAGATCCACCGCCCGCCGAGAAGAGGAAAGTGAGTGGATTCATCCATCCAATCCATCCATTGTGCTGTGTCAAATCACTCTTTGGCCATTGGGCATCAGTATCCAGCCTTTCTTTCAGCCATAACCACAATCATTTACAACCATTTGCTACAAGGCATAACCAACTCAGCCCGCATGGGTTGTTATACATAAAGAGAAGGACAGCTGGGCCGTCGTTCTTTGACTATGAATGAACGTTCCTTTCACTATCCCGACCCATAAGAATTACCATCTGCAAGCACCTATTCAGTTTCCTCTCCTACACGCCTCGCCGTTATTCCATACAAGCAGAGCAGCAGTAGCCTTAGTGCAGCGTCAGATTCCAAGTATACAATAAGAATCAGATTTGGACCGTGTCTTGCCTAGTCTTTACTCAGACTCTTATCTGAATGGCCTTTCCCTCTCAAAAAGATCGGAGATAATGTCGCCCACGCCAAAGAAAGCCTCCCGCTCAGGGGCCGCCAGAAGGCGGCGTGGGAAACGGAAGATCACCCCGAGATCGCCCCTGTCTATCCTGGCCCAGACTCGAAAAAACAGCGCCGTGAAGAAACGTGATCGCGGCGACGTGGTCAGCAGCAGCAAGACAAAACTTACGGAGCGCAGGAGTAAACCAGGGAGACCATTCAGACTGAATCTCCTTCCACTGTCGACCGAGCCAAGAGAAAAGGTGAGTGATGACAAAAATTGAGAGACCTGCTTCGGGCTTCTCTTCTGCCCTTGATAGTTATTAGTAGTGTTCCCGGTGTTGTAGCAGGGATCCCGATCACCCAGCCTTGATCCTTGCATTGCCTGCATATCCTAGCGCCAACTCGGGGTACCAATTACTGAATACATACTGACACCCGAGCCGTGGACAGAACTGTTTTAGACGGGATCCGTCCCCTGCAAACTACCGATTTGTCCCCAAGGGCGACATCTACATTACTCGCAATTGCCGAAAACTGACAAAGGAGTCTGGCCGAATTGTCTACGTGGTTTATGTGAGGATACAAACCCAAATCATTCTACTACTAGCAGCTTCTTTGTACCCATTTTCTAACCCTTTCACAGGATGATAGAGGCAAGAGCACTCTTGGCCTACGTGTTCCGGCCGATGTTCACACCGCCGTCCTCCAATTAGCGGACGAAACAGCTCAGTCTCGCGCTCAAGCTGTTCAAGTACGTGATGAGAAAGATTATGCGCAGGCCCGTCAGCTCTTACGCGCCCAGTTTCCTTTAATGCCTGAGGAGTCACTGGACACTATTCTCGAACATGCCTTTCTGAAGGGCTCTGGCCGCGTGGGCCGGACGTCCAAATTATCAGATGAAGACAAAGCCAAGTTAGCCGTAGAGGCTCATATCAGACACACCCATACCAGCTATGAAGCACTCCTGAAGGCGGGGAAGACGCGCGGTGAAGCTCGTCAAGCGTCAAAGGAGATGGTCCAGGCTATCAGGACCGCATGGGCAGGTGGCAATGTAGAGCCAACGGATTGCCTGACTATGCGGGATCGAGTGATTGTGATTGATTAATTTTTGCGTGGATTGACTTGGTCTCCAAACCAACGACCTTCAAACGAAAGCGATGCCCTATTAATGTTCATTTCTGGTACGTTGGAGACTGTACACAGATTGCATCAGGGTTAACATTACACATGTGCGAGGCCGCAACACCTCCACGGCTACGGCGTTCTGTTCTGGCTTATTTGCATTGATGCACAGCGTGATGACCACAAGCATTCATGATTAGATTAAGCATAGAGATTAGACACTCAGGTTAATATTAGATCATGCTATTCAAACATGAGAGAGAGAGAGAAACCTCTCTCAATCCACCTTCCAACACACCCCACCCCATTTAGCCCTACTACCCTCTCCCCCCTCCCCCCAACTACCCATGACCCTCACCACTCCCCCCCTCCTCCCAAACCCTCAACCCCCTCGACCTCCACCCAACAATCGGCTCTCCCGGTTCATAAAAGAAAATCTCCAACCTCCCCCCATCCCCATCCCTCCTATAAGGAAAAAACCTTACCTCCCTAACACCCCCCTCCAACTCCAATACCACCTTATCAAGATCCGCCAACAAATTCCCAAAAATCTCCTGCGCCGTATCCCCCCTCGCCGCAACCTTACACAGCACATGATACTTGGTCCGATTAATCGCCTTATTAGCGAAACTCCCCGTCCGGAGAGCGTGTGCTAGATGCTGCTTCGCGGACCGCAGGATGGCGAAGATGCAGTGCGGATGGTGTCTGTTGATTGGGGTGTGGGCGAGAGTATCGCATTCGGGCATGTTGGTGAGGAGAGTCTCGAGTGAGAACCCGATGGTTATGAGGATGAGGTTGTCCAGCGGTGTGTAGAAGAGTTTCTTGTAGTATTCGAAGGTTATTCCGGATTCTTTGAGGCGGAGGCGTCGGGCGAAGATGGGGTCATTGTGGGTGGTTTGGGGAAACGGGGGAGGGAGAGAAGTGGATGGGTAGAAGGGGTAGAGGTGATGGTCGAGGGTCGGCCAGTGGCTCATGTCGAGGTGGGGATGGAGGTCGTGGAGGAGGGTGGGGTAGAGGAGGGTGTCCATGTTTGATTGTTTTTTTTTCCTGGGCCTGCTGAGCAGGGGGGTGAAGGACCCTGAGGTGGGGTGTTTGGTGGTGGTAGAATGCGTTTTATAGGGGATTTTTATGGGTTGGGGAGTAGGTTAGGGTTTATGGTGGGAATGGGATTTGGAGATGGGTTTCTGTAGTTGTTGCGGGAGTCTCCATAGGGCTCTAACTGAGAAGCCTGGATTGCATATGGGTGCCTATGCATGAGCCTGAAGTGTCTAATGGATGCTATACTAGGCTGGTAGGCCAATTATGGATCTTGGTGTGGTCTTCTGTACGTAAAACCATCCATCTGGTCGAGCTTTGTCGGAACTTGCCATAGATGGTGACTTGATAATACACCGTCCTGCTGCTAACACTGAATGGGCCTAGAACATCTTTTCCTTGATTTGGGGGTAGAGCTGTAATGCTAAGGCTCCATGTCATGGTGGCCATATCGAGGTTCTAGGCAGCATGTACTAACACCTACGTTGTCCCTTTGTTTCTGAATGATCCCAAGGAGTATCGGTTTGAGGTCTGACAATACTCGCATGACAAGAGATGTAGGTAGTCTGTGGTATGTAGTAGCAGAGTCTTATTCCAGAGTGCATGTGTCCACCCATATAGCTGAGTGACGCACTCCGTCCTTTTCTTGATATACTGCGTATACCCAAAGGAGCTATGCTTATCATGTTGTATCATCATACATAGAGGCATAAGAGCCGGATCTTCACAACCCACATCCTTGCAGGTTAAACCGCAGAGCAGATGTGCATACTAGCCCTACGGAGAAAATCTCCAAATCCTGCGAGAACCCTTTACGTACTTGATATAGAGAACTCTTGAGGAGATGCCTGAATGGAACCATGCCGCAGAATACCCTGACATATCTCCTCAGTTCACTGCTCATGCTCCGTATCTCTAATCATCTACTGTAATTGAGTCAAAATCACAGGATTTACCCACGTAATTTCTGTTTTTAAAACAGACCAGGCCCGCTCTGGTCAGAATCTCTTCAGAGTATCCAAAAAAATCCCCACTATAGCACCCGAATGCCTTAAAAAAATTGAAAGCCCCTGGTGGGGATCGAACCCACAGCCTTAAGATCTCAGAGTAGCTTCATAGACAGTTAGTAGGGAGGTCTGGTTTAAGGCGTGGTCGGGGGTACTTGCAAGTCTTACGCGCTACCGATTGCGCCACAAGGGCCACTTGTGTGGATCTGCGGCAGAATTAAAAGAATCATAAATATGCTCATGTCTACTGTTAATGATGTATCCTCGAAAGCACATCTTTGAGCATCTGCATGGCTGCATGTGTTCTTCGACATGGATGTACTGTAGGAGATCTATTACATCACAGCATCTGGGAATTTGACCAAAAGATGGGTGACGCAAAGCTAATCTCATGGCAGATCTGGGAATCGAAAGGTTCTATCTGCATACTTCCAATCAGGCGAGAGACAAAGACAGATGCTGGAGCAATTAGTATAGTATATGCGTACATAGCTACATATTAAGATATATCAAGTAGAGGAGAACTCCGTAAAATTCATGCATATCATCTTGGTAAATTTGCTACAATTGTTGAAGTATATTGAATGAAGATATGTCAGTAGTATAGATCAGATCATGTAAACAGACTTCCTCATTCGACCACACTAGGGCTAGCCCCACTCTAGCCCAATGCGGAGCAGCAAAAACGTGACGGTAACTTTTCCAGACTGGAGCCGCTCATGACTTAGGTGCTGCAACTACTACAGTTGAACATCACTGCCACCGTTACTATGGAAGGTGCCGATATTGTTGAGTCGCCGCGCAAGCGGCTCAAGACCGATAACACTCCTATCACCGATGATGCTGCCTTTCCTTCCTCCAACGAGGCAATTGCGCCATCGGACGCCGCCAAACTCTCCGCGGAGGAGGCGAGAGAACTCGAGGTTGGAATCACCGAGTTTGTCAGTGGCGATAATGAAGGATTCTATGGCATCCTGAAGAAGAGGTAAATACTGCCCAAACTCCGTTGATATACAGGCGCTTACCGACCTCTTCTACTAGATATACCGACTTCCTTGTCAACGAGATCGTACCGTCCGGCGAAGTTCTGCATCTACACAATATCCCCACCCCGGAAGCAGAACAGGAGAAGGCTAAGCCCGCGGAAACTCCCACGTCCAAGCACGCAGAGAATGACCAACAGGAGAAGCCAGAAGGCTCTGCAGAGAAGGATGCTGCGCCAAGCGCAGAGAACACGCCCGAATTCCAGATCCCCGAGGAAGACATGACCCTCCTTGAATCCCTGTTCGGCGAAGAATCCACCAAGAAGATTGTATCGCTGAACAAGCGTGCCATCCTCAATCCCAAATCGAAGCCGAGCGACTTGCCCAAGATTCCCACTCTTGTTGTCGATGACCGCGACCTGCGCATTAAGATGCACCAGGCCATCCGTCGCATCTTCAAATCGCAACTCGAGTCTCAAACCGATGGCGAAGGCATGATGGTTATTTCTGCTGCGCCAAACCGGAACAACCGCAGTGCGCAGGGTGGACGCAACAATGCACGTCCCCGCGTGCCGGTCAATTGGGATGAGCTGGGCGGTCCCTATCTGCACTTCACTCTGTACAAGGAGAACAAGGATACCATGGAAGTTCTCTCGTTCATCTCGCGGCAGCTGAAGATTAACACAAAGAACTTCCAATTCGCCGGAACCAAGGACCGCCGCGGTGTTACTGTTCAGAGAGCCTGTGCGCACCGTTTACATGCCGAGCGCCTCGCAAAGATCAACCCTACGCTTCGCAATGCTGCTCTTGGCGATTTCGAGCATTGCAAACATGGCCTTGATCTGGGAGATCTGAATGGCAACGAATTCGTCATCAGTCTCCGTGAGTGCGATATTCCGGGTGTTGACTTCAGCGACCGCGAGGCTGCCATTGCGAAGGCAAAGGACGTCGTGGGCACCGCACTACGGAATCTCCGCGAGCGTGGCTACTTCAACTACTTTGGTCTGCAACGTTTCGGAACCTTCGCTACACGCACAGACACAGTCGGCGTCAAGATGCTCCAGGGCGACTTCAAGGGCGCCTGCGATGCTATCCTCCAGTACAGCCCCCATGCTCTGGCTGCCGCTCAGGAGGGCGAGAACTCGACTGCCATGGTCAGCTCTGATGACAAGGCCCGCGCAGAAGCAATCCACATTTTCGAAACAACCGGAAACGCCAACAAGGCTCTCGAGAAGCTTCCTCGGAAATTCGCTGCGGAATCCACCGTCATGCGTCAACTCAGCCGTGCTCAGAATGACTACCTTGGCGCTCTCCAAGCCATCCCACGTAATCTGCGATTGATGTATGTCCACGCCTACCAGTCCTTGGTGTGGAACTTTGCCGCCGGTGAGCGCTGGCGCCTGTACGGCGACAAGGTTGTGGAGGGTGATCTCGTACTGGTGCATGAGCACAGCGACAAGGACGATGCCGGAGCAGCTGCCGCTGCGGGCGAGGTTGACGCCGATGGCGAAGTCATCATCACCCCGCAGGCGGGAGACAGCGCCTACGTCTCTGAAGGAATCACCCGTGCGCGCGCCTTGACGGCCGAGGAGGCAACCAGCGGCAAGTACAGCATCTTCGATGTCGTTTTGACCCAGCCCGGCTACGATGTCCTCTACCCGTCCAACAAGATGACGGACTTCTACAAACAGTTCATGGGCAGTGCCCAGGGTGGCGGTCTCGACCCTTTCGACATGCGTCGCAAGTGGAGGGAGGTCAGTCTCACCGGTAGCTACCGCAAGCTGCTCAACCGTCCCGGACCCGACTTCTCCTTCGATGTGCACGTGTATAGCCAGGATGATGAGCAGTTCGTTCAGACCGACTTGGAGAAGCTCCAAGGCAAGAAGACTGAGACTGAAGCCTCTGGTGAAGCGACACCGTCCTCCAATGCGCAGGAGAAGCTTGCCATTGTGCTCAAGTTCCAGCTTGGTTCGAGCCAGTATGCCACCATGGCTCTGAGGGAGCTGTCCAAGGGTAAGGTCAAGGCCTACCAGCCCGATTTCGGCAAGGGTCGATAGATGATGGATGTATATATAGTATAAGCTATTTTTTTGTACATACTCTGGGTATAGGTTGACTTGCAACATAAATGAACGCTACGTGATAGGCCCATTTAGTCAATGTCCGTTGCAGCAGATTCAAGTAGTACAATCCATTAGGCAGAGATCCAGTCTGTATGCTAAATGATTATCCCCATACCTAGAATAAGTTTCTAACAGACAGCAGACGCGAATAATAAGAGCGTTAAAGAGAGTGATGATTCTACTCTCAACCAACATAACTAGCATGGGGGGAAGTGGTCAGTGCTCAATCCTCGGGGTGACGTGAGATGAGATGAGGGCTAGACTTGGTGATAATATCATCAAATGGCATATCTATCTCTGTTTTGATAGGAATAGATTCCACTCGAACTTTGCAAAAAATATGCCCCTTTCAGAATATGGGACGATGGATTTGACGAATAATTTAACAATGTATCAATGAGCGAGTCCAACGTCCGCAAGACAGTCACCTCACCGTTTTTAGCTGTACCACGCGGCCACATTCACCTAGTCAAACATCCTGGTCAGACTAAGCAGGGTTTGAATAATTGATCATGCTTCCTTCCTCTGCTTCATCCCCAATACGAGGCATCATCTTATGTATCGTGAGATGATGGATAAAGCAGAATAGAATACTCGATCGACAGACCGTTTCTTCCGCTATCTAGCCCATGTCCTTTTCTTCCCCGGTTACCTCCAAACCAATCCATATCATGCTTACCCAGCCCCCTTCAGCTCATCTAGGAGTCATTGTGAATCTGTCTGTGCGCCGCGCTGCCTGCGACCAGTGTCACGCACAGAAGCTGCGTTGCACCCAGCTCGAAGACTGTACAGTGTGCGTTCGACCCCAGCGTCTGAACCGGCAATGCATCTGGAGTCCTCCATCAAGTCGGTACTAGATAGCCAGGAACATACTCCGACTGTGTTGAGCATAAGACGTGTTTGGGAGGCCATGTATTTCAAGTCTTCATCGCTATTGGTGGCCACTATGACCTGAGGCAGCTTGCTGTGGGATTGAGACCGATTCAAGGAGTCGACAAGGGTTGTGAGCTTCTGCTAATTGCGTCCGGCAACCGCCCATCGAAGGGTTGGTGGAGGGTATGGCAATCCTCTCCGCTAACCATTTTTGCAAAAACCCGCCGGATGTGCATCTCGAGTACATTTTTGCTGAGGTATAAGGAATTATTCTCGAGGAAATGCATATGACGATAAGCACGCTATCCATTGCTCTGTGTCTTGAGCTGAATTTAACGAATCTTTGTTCCTGTACATGTGTTGTTCATTCACTTCCCTTCGGTGCATTTTGACCTAATCGGAAGTTCACCGAAGCCGAACATGATGATATTCATATCATACTAATCCCGTCGACTGGAAGAATGAAAGACGTATAGCTAAGCTAAGTTAAAGTCTTCTCCCTCTGATCAGTCCCTACCACTCCATCCAACCTTTCAAGCTATTATCATGAACTAGCATGAAGTTCCTGCCACTTTAGCCTGCAACCCTCCTAATCGATCATACCTCCCTATGCATCTCACCAGCTCTGAAACGTGTTCTCTTCTTAATGAGGGCTAATGTTTCGATGTAGCAGCCTTCGACGGAGGGTGATTCCTGGCACGCGGAGGATTTCAGAGTGAGCGAAATCCAGGTCTAAGAAGGTATAGATTATGGGAAGGGATGATGTTGTGGTACTGAACCTATGTAAAGCTGGAAGGATAAGAACAATGGACAGCTGACCCCTCGTTTACCTGAATCATTTGCTAGACTACAGTACATACTGACAATGTAGTTTCTTGAAGTGATAGCCCCTTACTGCTATATAATCACGTGACTCGGATGACACCCCCCGACCGGTGACAAACTTCTGAGAGCTTGGATGTTTTTCCCTTCGATAGCTGACTTTGTAGCTGGCTTTGTAGCATTGAAATCTGTCACTCAATTGGGGCATAAATCAGAACATCAGAATTCGACATTACATTACATAACTTTCCAAAGGTCTCATGAAGTTAGTGGATTTGGCAACCGTTTTCTCATGGCCGCAATCCGAAAGATCAGCGAGTCGACCTACATCTTTCTAGACATTCAAGACAACACACTGGATGACATTGACAAATTTTCACAGGGTCGATATAATACTCCCGAGTTAGACCTCAATGCCCAGCCCCCATGCTATGGGCTGGGAACTCTTGAGTCACTCCCCCTTGAAGTCATCCACCTAACCCTCATCCAGCTTGATATGCAGTCCCTGATGGATTTTCGACGCGTCAATAGAAGGGCACGGCAGATTACGGATTCAGTCCCGCAGTTTAAACACATCCTAGCTCAGGTACCAGCTTCGGTACATGCCAGCCTCAGCCTAGAAACGGCTCGATACTTTTCATGCCAGGAACTGTACCGGACGCTATGTACAGCCGAATGTGAGAGCTGTGGTGATTTTGGTGGATACCTGTATCTGTTGACGTGTCGTCGCGTTTGCTTTCTCTGTTTCACAGAGAAGGCTGACTACCTTCCCCTGTCAAGGAAAGATGTTGTTCGTAAATTCGGACTGGGATCTGCACATATAGCGCTGCTACCTCGCATGAGGAGTCTGCCAGGCTGTTATTCACCCAGAGAGATTAAATGTCGGCGGCGAGAGACTCTATTCGATCATTTTGCCGCCCGACAAGCTGGAATCACCCTTCATGGGTCATCTGATGAGATGGAAAGATACACCTCGGCAACGGTCCTCCAGAGACGCGAAGCCTACAGTTCACGATTTTCTCTTCGCAGATCAGCCACCAGGCGCCTGCGGCCGCCCCGATCTGAAGATCCTTTTGATGGATACTCCTCCAATCCCAGGCGCTTCATGGGCATCATACGTGCTCCGTTCCTCTACGGCCAAAAATTATCTCCCGAGTGGGGATTTCACTGTCTAGCTTGCAAGTCTCATCACTATTGTCGACCCCTCCACTGGCGTCGCTTGTACACATGTGAAAGCTTTCAGAGCCATATTTCAGAATGCGGAACGATAATAGGCGGGAAACACGTTGGAAGGTAGCCACAATTAGGGCATTATCCAACAAAAGAGCTCCCTCAATCGGGCAATTTCCTTCTTTGTCCCAAGATCCTTCTATCTGCGCATCTCATCCGTGCCAGGCTTCACCATATGACGGGCGCACATGTGAACTGAGGGGCTCAGCGCTTCCATTCTCACAGGGGAACATTTGACATTCGTGCCTAATCTTTCATCGCATTGTTTGAATTCCTCATATTTTCTACAGCCACATGTATACTTTCGGTAATATTGGGTACACATCTTGGCCAACCTATGTTTGATCAGCAAAACATGGTAATAAATCAGTTGGTATAACCTTACAATTTGTTGTGTCCGGCTGGGATACTGAGTTTCGATCAGGCCAAGTATAACGTTGGCTTATACGCTTCTATCTGGATCAAGTCAGCAAGACTTCTACCATGCAGATAATGTCGGGAGTGCAATGAGCTTACAGATGAATATTCACAAGATCTTTCTGCGTAGAAGATGAGAGTGAGAAAATGATTCTGACAGTCAGTGCAACTGCGCCTTTTATGGCACTTATCTTCCCTCAATGAACTACGCCTTGTAAGCGCGGCCTAGTTAGAAGACCTGATTAAGAACCGCAACGAAAGGCAACCCCCCTTCCAATAGGCAGCGATGATTGTAAGCGCTCAACCGGTGATTCAAGGGCTGTTGTACCACACATTAAGGGTCCGAGCACCGTACAGCGAATCAAACCTCCCGTACAACCGCTCGATCTGTGATCAAGGTGGCCATCAGCCACTTTTGCTTCCTCTCGTTTTAGTTCTGGGCGTCCTCGGCCAATTATATGCTGTCGGGCCCGCACCGTATCCCGCTGCTCGGTTACTCTCACTCATAAAATGGACAACAAAAGTGCAACTACGAATGGATATCTGTCTCAATCGAACGCTTCTATACCGGACAATTGCACAACAGGACTTGTGCTCGGTTTCTCCAATTCCCGACATGGGTGGCCAACAGCAAATCGAGGTACTTCAGGCTGAAGTCGACGAGAATGACCAAAGTTTCTTCCGTCTTTTGGTTAATGGCCGGTCCATCAAGTATATCACCGTTGAGCCTGGCATCTATGACACTGTGGATATGTGTTTCGGTCCGTCCTTGATCTCCAAATTGCCTGATCTTCCCCCTGGCGACTGGAATGAGGGCTTAGTTTCCCGAGACGCAAACGATGGTCAACCGCGCTTTGCATTCACCAAATGGACCCGGTTTCCTGGAGTCCAAAACATTTGGCATGAGACGTTTGTCGACTACTTGGACCTTTCGGTGGAAAGGAAATTGCGGACGGGAATCTATCAAGTCAGATGCCCACAGTACGACGATGCAGTCGTCGCCAAGTTCGCGCGTTTCTCTTGGGAGATCCAGTACATTGAAAATGAAACTACGGCATATCAATGGATATCTGGTCATGACATTGGGCCCGAATTTCTTGGTCACTTAACGGAAAACGGCCGCGTGATTGGATTCCTGATGGGATACATAAGAGATGCGCGGCACGCCGGCACTCAGGACATTGAGAGCTGCAGGGAGGTATTGTCTCGGCTGCATAATCTTGGAGTTCGTCATGGGGATACGAATCCATTCAACTTCCTCATACACGATGGAAAAGCTACATTGATTGACTTTGACACTGCTCAAAAGTGTGACGATCGGGGTGTACTCGTTCAAGAGATGAATGGTTTGGCGGCATGCTTAGACGATCAATCCGGCAGAGGGGGTGGAGGCCTTCTCTAAGAACTGTTGGACGGAACCGGACGAGTTTTTCTTTCATATGGCCTGGCAATTACCTTTGCCACTCGGCAATGGATTGTACATTATGCGTTGAGCCCCAGTATAACCACGCGCGAGCATAAATTGCAGACTTTTCCCTAAGATATTGGGCTTCCTTGGCGGGCCGTTGACAAGCTACCCTGTAATGCCTCATTCGATTATCTCGGAGGAGGAGTAGTAGTAAGTCGGCTTAAAGGCATGAACGGAGCATCAGTATAGGGTTACATACAAAATAGTGCCTCCAAGCTCCGGCTTACACATAAACGTACGTGGATGGTGCGAAAGAATACGAGAAAATTGGCTACGCAAAGATGGTGTGCATGGAGAAGCGGCCATAGTGATGGCTGGTCTTCTAGACCGACATCTGACCTCTTCCATCATGTTTTATCGTGTGAAGAAACAGTGTACAGTGCGACATGGCTATGCAACGATATATATACTAATGATACATGACCCATCAATGGGCCAAGCGGACTGCTAACACATCAGTCAAGACCTCCGCTCAACGGGGCTTGGTGTTCAAAGGAAGAGGCGGCGGCGTCGGGGCTGACCCGGCGACAGGCGTCGAACGCATCCCCGCCTTCTTTGGAGGAGGTGGTGGCGGCGGAGCCTTTCTTTTACTCAATGCATCCGTGTCAACACTGGATGTCGAACTATTTGCATTCGGGTGAGGTGGCACCGGAGGTGCTTGAGTGCTGGGAGTCTTCTGATCGTCAAAAAACTTGTTGACTCGCTGGGAAATCCCGTACTTCTCGTTCAGCCCATTCAGCTTTTGTTTCCCCGCTTGGATCTTGTCGTTATGTCGCTCCCGAAATTCACTGACTGTAGAAGAGCCACTTCTGGGCTCCGGGCTAGATACAGACTGGGCCGTGCTGCCATTGGTATAAGTTCGTGCTGGCGGCGGGGGAGGAGCAGGAGAGCTCGAGGAGGTGGTCCTCAATTGCGAGAAACGGGATTGCAATTCGTTCACCGGTGCTTGACCGACGGAGCCTGCAATTGCTGGGGACGCAGTACCGGGAGAACTGCTATCTCTTCCCCATTGACCGGCTTTATTTCCTATTCCAAGTGCAGGTACTGATACACCAGCTTGGGAAAGGCGGGAAGCAGCGCCTTGGTTTATGTATTCTTCGGCATGCGAAGGCGTCTGAGAATGGGGAGAGTAAGCTGGGGGTGGGGTAGGCGGGTGCGGGGATGGAGTCGAATTGTTGCGAGAAGGAAGTCGCGGCGGAAGATTGGGCTTGGGTCTGGAACTGGGGGGTGGTATGGAATCTGCTGGAGAACCCATGCGTCTGACTGGGGGCGGCGGAAGGTTAGAGGTGTCCAGACCCGTCCGGTTCGCACGATATGGCAGCGGTGGGGGTGCTGGTTTCTGAGCAGCCTCCTCCTGCATTTGCATTTGTTGCTGCTGCTCTTGCATTTGAGCATTTTGACGATCTATCTGTTCTTGTGGCAACGGGGCACCTAATCCTCTCCGATCCGGCGTTGTCTCATTCGGCAGAGCGGCAGCGCCATGATATTTGATATGCTTCGGCGGTGGTCCAAAAGATGCTGGGTCCTTGAGCGAAGAAAGAGGTGCCGAAACATGCTCTTCACGATCGTTGGTGTTGTCCTTCCCCTTTCCCATCCACCCTGCCTAGAATGAGGTAATTTCACATCAGCTAGTGGCCTAGTTGGAGCCGGGGGGGAAGACACTAACCACTTGATTTATGCCTTTGAAGTCATTCCTCCAACTTTCCTTCTTCCCATCTTTACCCTTAGGGTGCCAGCCCTCTTTCATTACCCCCTTGAGTCCACTCATGATCTGTAACAGCGGCGTTGAACCAGCAAATAAGTTGTTTCAGTGGAGTACTTAGGTAGTTGCAATGACGCCGATCCGACCGGGACCGGAGAGATAAGAAGAGCGAGGCAGTGCCGTGACACTAGTCCCTTTTTAGCGGGCGGTCCGCACTCCACCCCGCGCCTAACCGGATCCGGCCATCTCCAATTTCCGGGGTCATGTGATGTTCATTCGCTGGATTTACGAACTGCTTCAAGTCATGCATTGCTCCTGCTTACTCTTCTTACATACTTCAACTGCATAATTCAGTTATTTTCGTCCCAAAAACACACCGGCTGGTCATCTGGGGTATGCGATGATCTCATATCATCCCCGGGGTCTCCTTAGGCCGCAGTATAACTGGCTGTCTGCGACGGTCAAGGATCCTTTGGCCCCCATGTCGGGGCCACGCAACGCTGCTACGTCTCCGGTCTCTTAACGCTACGAACTAATGCGTCGATCAGACTAACGGGCCGATGATTGGAGCTAAGTCACTCCGTCTCAGGGCTACCAAATTCGCGGCCCTATGAGCACCATCCCACCTCGCAGCCAAAGAAAATTATTGTTTGGATGCCTGCTAGGCGCCATGTCTTTGTTATCTCATAGGGCAGATATATAAACGGTCCCGGTCCACGACAGCGCTAGATGGAACCCCCCTCCCAGACTAAACAACCTGTCAATGTCAACGCCTATCGTTATTAGTTACTCCGTACTAACTGAGCCTCGGGGAGGAGAGGCTTGTCCGTTGTTTCGTCTCTGTTGACTAACGGATGCGAGATGCATGCGTGTCGTCCTGGATGGTGGGCAGCGCTTCGTGCTGTGCCGCCAACTTCACTGCTGATTGGCAGTGAGCGACCCTCCGTCCGAATCTATACTTGGTACCCTCAGTAGTCCTTCACTAGGAGCTGCTGCGCCATGTCAGCCTTCCTTTGTGTTAGCTTGGGCAATTTTCTTTCCCCATCTTTATTTCCCGGGCAGGATCCGTGCTTTTCTTTTATTTCTCTCCGTATATTCTCATTTCTCACATACGCATAGGCGCGTATAGGCTCTTTGTTTGCTCTGTGACTGGCATGTCTGGGTGTTCCCGACGTACATTAGTATAGGAATCTTTCTCAACAGAAGCCTGCAGAATTAGCCTGAGGGCTCCCATGTGGTAGGTCCATGCTCATACGTGAATCTCAGGTGTTCCATTGTTTAATCATGGCTATAGTCGAGTCCGGCATATCCCACCTTGTTCAATGAAAGATCGCCCTTGTGTAGGGCCACTACATTCCTTAAGATTTATCACCACTGCCCACCTTCCTTTGTATCCCGGCACGACGCACATATAAAGCCCCCATTGTTCTGCACCACCACGTAGGCGGGATAAAACCAGTCGAGAACAGAATTTGAGCTTTGGCAAAATGGCCGGCATAGGCGGAGGCTCTAACTACAACCCTGGCGGGGAGTCCGAATTCACCACGCAGGACCCATGGGGATCAGAGCACACTACTACAGCAGAGTATTATCCTGGAGAAACCACCAGGACCACCACCCAACAATGGACTCCGATCACCACTACTGAGTCAAGCTCACAGCCCACCACTACCACCGCAACTGCAACCCATTCATCCTCAACCTCCTCGAGTACCTCCACCTCTACAGCTGTCAAAAGCACCAGCAGCTCTGGCAGTTCTAGCAGCAACAACCACACCATCGCTATCGCGGTTCCCGTTGCAGTCGTTGGCGCAGCTATCATCGCAGCCATATTGTTCTTCATCCTAAGACGCAGGCGTCAAAAACGCAACCGCTCCACCTTACCACAGACCAACAACAATCAACCCCCAGTCAGCATGGGCGCAGTCCCTCGCCAAGTACGATCACCTCCACAACAACAACGACCACAACAAGCAGCAAACGGCGCAACATGGGAATTTGCGCCCACAAACTCCCACGACATCCCCTTCACAGGTCCCATCCCAGGTCGTCCTGTCCCGCAAGAACCCGAGCATATCAACCCTACCAACAATCACCCCCGCGACTTTAGCCCACCAAGTACGAATAACCACAACTTTCATACCGCTGCTACCGCCGCTGCCGCTGCCGCAGCAGGAGCAGGAGTTGCAGCAGCAGCAGAAGTCCCCAACAGAGACAACAACAACCCCGAGAGAAGTCCCCAGCCCACCATGCCAGCTGCCTGGCCCTCCCCCGAAGCCAGACTTGACCGTCCAATATCGCCCTTTGATCATCCACTCGACGACGCAGTATCTGAGATATCACGTCGATCGTATACCCATCCTAGAGATATGGACGATGTATCATCTGTATCGTCGTTTGAAGATGATGAGCGAAGGCCAGCTATGCGTCGTTGAACCTGCCTTTTCACTCAATAAAATTTTTTCTTTTGATACCTTTCCCCTCGTTTCCAATTAGCAAGCGATCTTCAATTCAGTTTTGGAAGATGGATATACCAAGGTGCTACCCATTCGCTTTCCATGCTTTGTCTATTTTCCTGTCTTGTCATGTGAAGATACGTACGTGCGTGCATACATACATACATACATGCCCACTCTCGCTTTTGTACATACATGCATCTTGGTATGTGGAATACGGAAACTGGTACTTTGATGGATTAAGAGATGGGGTATTGCGTGTGGAGGCGTTCATAAGGGAGTAGTTGAATCAAAATGTCGGATTGGAAATCGCACATCTTTTATTCCGACACTAGTCGGTGACATACCAAGCTTGTGTCATTATCCAGTAGTACTAGGCTTGTATCCTATATTGAAGGACTATGAGGAGTAATACATGGGAGATAGACCAGAAACTTGCTAGTAATGCTACCGAAAAATACGACGTCGCTCCGTTGAGCATGTACTCTCCGCTAATGAAATGATGTGTGCCATCTAATCCTAGTGTTAACGGGATACAGTAAGCTACGACCACAGAAGCTGCCAATGCTCGAACATACGCCAAGGAGTCGATACATCTCCCTGATTGTGAACTCCAGACATGACGGCATGACTTTGATGATCATCAGAATCATACGAGAGATGTGCGTTCTCGGCCGTCAGGCGCAGAATCCTCATCTACTGACAAACGTCTAACTGGGCAGCTTCTCGTATAAACCTACTAGAGCTGTACCTAGGGCAATTCCTGCCAGGCAATTGCGTTTCTACTACAAACAGTTCTTGCCAGTATCTACTGTCCTTCTAGCCAATGAGGGCCGGATTTGTCGAGTCAATGATGGTTGGGTGATGTCAGACGCTGAGTCAGCACCACGAGTCATGGTGCAGTCACGGGATCCACTGCGCTGCTTCTGGAAGGCCGGAAATCGAATTGTTGGAGAAAACCAAATCCAAATCCTTAAATGGCGTGGAATGGCTGTCACTTCCGCTGGTTGATGTCATACCGTTTTAAGGCAACTCAATTCCTTTCCGGAGTGTTGTGCTAGGTGATTGATAAGAAAAGGGAGTATATTGGGGCAATGGGAGATGTTGTACTACTTTGTTTTCATGCGGTTGAGAGCAATTGCGGAGGGTTGATTTGTTCGGTTTGTTTGTCGAGGCGGAGAAATATTCAGTAAATCCGGGCCGGTCATCATGTGAGTTGAGTGGGAGGGACAAGATCTTATATCATCTCCAACAAATGCAGTCAGCTTGTATAGGATGGAGGATGACTTCCTTCAAGGGGGAAGATCCCCCAAACCCCCATGCAATTCCAATGCCAATCCATCATCATCATCATCTTTATCAGTATCTTTCACAAGCATGCCAGACCTCTCCAGTAACCACTTTGTTGGGCCGAGGCTTGAAGGTTGGCCGAATTCCCAACAAAACGCTGCGCGGCTCCACTCGCCGCGATCATCGTGACTCTCATTGATCCACGGTCCAACTGCAATCCGGAGATTGACTGACCTCAATTATGAATTAATCACATCGGCCTTGCTTTAACTCCTTGTCACCAGCGATCACCGTTCGTTCGACCAACCGTTGCCTATCCTCCTCCTCCCTCTCCCCTCCTCCACGCTCGCGTAAGGTTTTTGGTCGCGCCTTACAATTGCTGCTTATCCCCAGTTCACAGCGGGATTTGCGCGCGCTCCCCTCCAGTATCCAGTTGTCCGAGTGGACTTGCTTGGCCTGGAAATTTTCCTGGTGATTTTCTTCTCTCGGCTCGGGCTAATTGAAGTGTCCCACCATTTCTTCTTAAAGAGTCGCCGGCCAATTCTCATCTTCTTTCCCTCCTGATTCTTCCTTCAATCTCCCATCCGTATCTTTTCCCTTATCGTCGGGTCGTCCCAAAGTCGCACGAAATCGCGTCCCGACCATGTACGACTTCACCGTCCACGGCGAGGCGAACCCGGCCGTCATTCGCATCGGCCTGCCTCCTTCGTCCCTCTTGAAATTCCCTCCCAGCGAGCTCCCAGCAACTGTCCCCGCCCCTGTGATCTCCGAGCCGACATGGAACCAGCCCTTCAACATCCCCCCGACGCTCTACAACCAGCTGTTGGACGTGCGCGTTCCGATCACAATCGCCAGTGTGTACGCTGTGACCGTGGTCCTCGTCAATCGCATCAACAAGAGCCGGGGTTACAAGCCTTATGGATTCAGTCAGACGCGTCTCTTTAAGCTGTTCGTCATCCTTCACAATGTTTTCCTGGCCATCTACTCGGCATGGACTTTTGCGGGCATGATCCGTGCGTTCCGCAGCTCGTGGCCCAGTCGGGATGATCCCAACTACGTCGCAGCTGTTGCCGATACGCTGTGCAAGATCAATGGGCCCCGTGGTTACGGTAACGCGGCTACGTACGACTCTACTGTCGACCAGTGGACTTTCCGCAACCCCGAGTTCAGCCTGGCTGCAGGCGGTGTTCCGGACCCCTCTGATCTTGGTCGTCTCTGGAATGAGGGTCTGGCCTTCCTCGGCTGGATTTTCTACCTGTCCAAGTTCTACGAGGTCCTTGATACCGTCATCATCCTGGCCAAGGGTAAGAAGAGCTCGACCCTGCAGACTTACCATCACGCCGGTGCCATGATGTGCATGTGGGCCGGTATCCGTTACGTCGCAGCTCCTATCTGGATCTTCACCTTGGTCAACTCTGGAATTCATGCTTTGATGGTATGTGACGTCCCTCTCGGGTTGTTTTTGACTTGTTGCTCATATGTTCTGACCGTCCCATGCAGTACACCTACTACACTGTGACTGCCCTGCGCATTCGCGTCCCCACCGTGATCAAGAGATCCTTGACCACCATGCAAATCACCCAGTTTATCATTGGCTCCACCATGGCTGCTTCCTACCTGTTCTTCAGCTACACTCTTCCTGTGGGCCAGACCGCTCCGGCCTCTCCTGTTGACACCCCGACTGTGCCGGCGGGTACTGCCGGCGCTGGACTTGTGCCATGGCTCAAGAAGCTCGGGTTCCGCGCTGCGGGCGCGGAAGGCATTGCTGAGAACGTGGGTGTCCCGGAAGCTGCTGCTGGTGCGCGCGTCCTCCATGTCGGACCGATGGTGACCTGTATGGACACCAGCGGCCAGGGTTTCGCTATCTGGCTCAACGTGATGTACCTTCTGCCTTTGACCTACCTCTTTGCCCGGTTCTTCGTTCGCTCGTACCTCTACCGCAAGGAGCCCGGTCCCCGTCAGCCGACTCAGTTGCACGCCGCTGAGAAAGCCGGAATGGATGCCCTGAGAGGCGTGAGCCGCGAGATCCGCAAGGCCGTCGAGGTCAACGGAGAGACCAGTGAAGCTACCGAAGATGAGGCTGTGAACAAGATCCAGGCCCTCCGGGCACAGAAGAACCAGCAGAAGCCTGCTGAGAACTCTCCTATTCGCACCCGCGCAACTGCTGCCAAGCAGAAAACGCGTGTCGCCAGCAGTGATGCTGACTCCGACTCGGGGTTCTCGACCGTCAGCGGCAAGAAGGGCGCGAAGAAGGCGACTAAGGAAGAGCTCCAGAGCTCGACCATTGTCGTGGACACCAAAGACTCCAACCCCTACGAGGTTCTGGATCGCTCTGCCTAAGTCTTCGGCAGCGCTGATTATGGGTGACTTATCTGGAGCCTCGAATCAGTATAGAAGGATAAAACTATTTTTACGAAGATCAACTCAAGGCGACATAGCCCCTGTCGCCTCGGCCCGAATCGCGAAATCGGCCTTCCATCATGGCGGTTCGGGGATGTACGATACGTCGGTCGGTTTCCCTCGGGATTCATCGACCATCCTGCAGAGGCAGGACCCGCGGTTTCCCCCCGCCGGGCCCGGGTTGGTTCCGGTCTGATGGCCCACGGTATCTGGAGTGGTCGCCGTCAGGCTAGCAGCCTATCCACGGGCCCGGTTACATACGGTTTCTTAATGTACTTTGCTTCTCTTGGACAGCTTCTCCTGGATTATTGTCTTCCCTGTTTCACCCCTGCTGTTCATAATCATTCCCCGTTTATCTTGTGATAGATCCCTACTATTGTGTGTGTACATACTTCTTTTTGGAACCTCATCCACCGTTGGACATGGAGGCTGTTGGTTTAGGTGTCGGGATGGAATTGGAAAAGTTTTTGTAATTTAGTCAAAGAAATCGTTTGGAATTGGGCAATCATATTATCTTATTTAGATCTCAAACTATGATCTCGTAACAATGCAGCTCATCTGGTGGTGGTGTCGCGGTCATGTGCGCGCTGGGCTCTCTTACTGTGGGCTAGAATCCTGCACTCCCCCGTCATCATCTCCATCTCGAAATTCAACACGGCCCCTATAATACTAGCTGTTTCATCAACGAATGACCTCATTTATTGAAAGACTATCTAGCTCTCCCTTTGAACCTGGAAGTACGTTGACAGCTCTGTCCTTGGGGTTTCTGGTCAAGCTAACTGGTGTTGCTTACCTCGGCACAGCATCTCTGCGTCAGACAGGCATCGATCAAGCCATCCGATTCCCCCACAGGAAAATTGCACCCCGACAATCCCTCTGAATGGAGGAAAAACCCGGCCTGGTTTCCCCACAGACTAGTTCCACCCCACATTGGCTGACACCTCCGCCGGACTTGTGCAGCGCAAGCTTGAATCTACAATGGTTTTGGTCCCTGGGTGTACTCCACCCCGAACCCTGTCCCGGGCTCATTAAGTTGGCACTATCGGCACCGTTTGATCATTGGTTCTTTGGCCTCCATGTCCTCTTGAACGAATGGTAGCCTAGTACTATTCAAATTAACGAGTATTATGAGTTCGCTTGGCAGTCGTTGATTTCATCACAGAGCCAGTTGTGGACAGTGTCATTCGGAGTTACGCTTACGCTTTCAAGAGAGACTTTCGGAAATAAACCAGGGCTCATGGGTTCTACGCCACTAATTAGGCTAGACGGCGGGGCCTGAAGTCATGGGAGACGAGATGTTAAACATTTTTCCTCAGTTGAAGGCGGGCTATAAATTGAATCTCCTGGCCCGGAGTGTCAAAAATGGGTAATCCTTACAGGCACGCATTCCTTATCCTCCATCAGGTCAGTTCAAGGAGCAGCCATGACGCGGATAACCAAGTTATGCGCTCTTTTACTCTCCAGTACAGGTCTTCTGGCCGCTGCCCAGAACCAGACGGAAACTGGATGGCCGCTCTACGATGACGGTCTGACCACAGACATCCAGTGGGATCATTACAGTTTCAAGGTCCATGGTGAGAGGATCTTTGTCTTCTCCGGTGAATTCCATTACTGGCGCATCCCAGTACCTGGCCTATGGAGGGATATCCTTGAGAAGATCAAAGCTGCAGGCTTTACGACTTTTTCAATCTACTCGAGCTGGGCGTGGCATGCCCCGAATAATCACACGGTCGACTTCTCCACCGGTGCCCGCGACATCACACCAATCTTCGAACTCGCAAAGGAGCTTGGGATGTACATCATCGTTCGCCCGGGTCCCTACATCAATGCAGAGGCCAGTGCGGGTGGCTTTCCTCTGTGGTTGACGACTGGAGACTATGGGACGTTGCGCAACAACGATTCGCGATACACGGAAGCATGGAAGCCATACTTCGAGAAGATGACGGAGATCACTAGTCGCTACCAGGTTACGAATGGCCAAAATACGTTCTGCTACCAAATCGAGAACGAGTATGGCGATCAATGGCTCAGTGATCCCAGCGAAAAGGTTCCTAACGAGACAGCCATCGCCTACATGGAGCTTCTTGAAAGCAGCGCTCGCGAGAATGGCATTCTCGTACCGTTCACCGCAAATGATCCCAATATGAATGCCATGGCTTGGAGTCGCGATTGGTCCAACGCTGGAGGCAATGTCGATGTTGTGGGCTTGGACTCCTATCCTTCGGTAAGTGGCTGGTCGCGATCGAAGCATGACTTAACTGACTTTCCAAGTGCTGGACTTGCGATGTCAGCCAGTGTACATCCACCAATGGCGAGTATGTAGCCTACCAGGTGGTCGAATACTATGACTATTTCCTCGACTTTTCGCCGACAATGCCGTCTTTCATGCCTGAATTCCAGGGCGGCTCGTACAACCCTTGGGCTGGGCCCGAGGGTGGCTGTGGTGACGATACTGGAGTGGACTTTGTCAATCTTTTCTACCGGTGGAACATCGCCCAGAGAGTCACAGCCATGAGTCTCTACATGTTGTATGGAGGAACGAACTGGGGAGCGATTGCTGCGCCTGTCACAGCCACTAGTTACGACTACTCCTCCCCTATCTCTGAGGACCGCTCCATCTCATCCAAGTATTATGAGACCAAGCTGCTCTCATTGTTCACGCGCAGTGCACGAGACCTGACAATGACCGACCTCATCGGTAACGGAACGCAATACACCAACAACACTGCTGTCAAAGCATACGAACTGCGGAACCCTACAACCAACGCTGGATTCTACGTCACGCTTCACGAGGACTCAACTGTCGGCACAAACGAGGCGTTCAGCCTGCGCGTCAACACATCCGCAGGCAACCTCATCGTTCCCAGACTTGGAGGCTCAATCCGTCTTGATGGCCATCAGTCTAAGATTATTGTTACCGATTTCACCTTCGGGTCGGAGACCCTTCTGTATTCTACTGCGGAAGTCCTCACTTACGCCGTTTTGGACAAGAAGCCCACCCTCGTCCTTTGGGTTCCGACAGGCGAGTCTGGAGAATTCGCAGTGAAGGGCGCAAAATCTGGGTCTGTTGTATCAAAGTGTGAAGACTGCTCAGCGATCAACTTCCACCAACAGGGAGGTAACCTTGTAGTCGGATTTACTCAGGCTCAGGGAATGAGCATCGTTCAGATTGACAACGACATTCGGGTGATCATACTGGACAGGACCGCAGCATACGAGTTCTGGGCCCCTGCTCTAACAGAGGACCCTCTTGTTCCGGAGGACGAAGCGGGTAAGAAAACAAAACAGACTCCTGTATTCAGAGTAACGTGCTAACCCACGAGTAGTTCTCATCCAGGGCCCGTACCTCGTTCGTTCTGCTAGCGTTGAGAAATCAACTCTCGCAATCAAGGGCGACTCTATCAACGAAACAGCTGTGGAGATCTTCGCGCCGAAGGATGTCAAAACCGTCACATGGAACGGCAAGCAACTAAAGACATCCAAGTCCTCCTACGGTAGCCTCAAGGCCACTATTGCTGCGCCTGTATCCATCCGATTACCAGCTTTCACTTCCTGGAAAGTCAACGACAGCCTGCCGGAGCGACTTCCAACATACGATGCCTCCGGTCCGGCGTGGGTCGGTTAGTACATTCTTCACTTCAACTCCTATACCCCGATACTAACCTCTATCCCAGATGCAAACCACATGACGACCGCCAACCCCAGCAAACCCGCCACACTGCCCGTCCTATACGCAGACGAATACGGTACGCCTACCCTCTTCCTCTATACCTAACAAACAAACCTAATAAACTTCCCCCAGGCTTCCACAACGGCGTCCGTCTCTGGCGCGGCTACTTCAACGGCACCGCCAGCGGAGTCTTCCTGAACGTCCAAGGAGGCAGCGCATTGTAAGTCCTTCCCTTCCCCCATCCACCTACACCCAGCCCTCCATCTAACAATAAAACCAGCGGTTTCTCCGCCTACCTAAACGGCCAATTCCTAGGCTCCTACCTCGGCAACGCCTCCATCGAACAAGCCAACCAAACCTTCGTCTTCCCAACCAACATCACCCACCAAGCCACCCAAAACACCCTCCTAATAATCCACGACGACACCGGCCACGACGAAACCACCGGCGCCCTCAACCCACGCGGCATCCTCGAAGCGCGCCTCCTCCCCTCCGACAACACCACGTCCCCCGAATTCACCCACTGGCGCCTCGCCGGCACCGCCGGCGGCGAATCCAACCTCGACCCGGTCCGCGGTGCCTGGAACGAAGACGGGCTCTACGCAGAGCGAGTCGGATGGCATCTCCCAGGCTTCGACGATAGCACATGGCCCACAGTCTCATCATCAAGCCTATCCTTCACCGGCGCAACAGTGAAATTCTTCCGCACCACCATCCCATTGAACATCCCACGAGGCCTAGACGTCTCCATCTCATTCGTCCTGGGCACACCAGACAACGCACCGAATGCGTACCGCGCGCAGTTATTCGTGAACGGATACCAGTACGGACGGTTTAATCCGTATATCGGCAACCAGGTGGTGTTCCCGGTCCCCGTGGGGGTGTTGGATTACAGTGGGGAGAATACGATTGGAGTGGCGGTGTGGGCGCAGACGGAGGATGGGGCGGAGATTACGGTCGATTGGAAGGTGAATTATGTGGCGGATAGTTCGTTGGATGTGGCTGGGTTGGAGACTGATGGGTTGAGACCGGGGTGGAGTGTGGAGAGGTTGAAGTTTGCTTGAGCGATGTAGAGAGAGAGAGGTTTAGGGTGGTGTAGGTAGAAAAAGGGATTATTGAGGTTTTTGTTGTGTGTTGTTTTTAGTTCAATTCATGATTTGTATCATATTGTATCTTTATTTCTCATGTAAGCTTTAGGTTTTAGATCGAGGGGTCTTGAAAGTTCTGGTGGGATAGGGGAAAGGTGTACGGGGTTCCTGGTATGTCGTAGTTGAAATTACGTTTTGTTTTCAGATCATGTCTTTATTCAAGTAGTCTTGGGCTGATTGAGGGGTTTTGAGAGTTCTGGTAATAAGATAATAGGTCTTAATTGATGTATTTGGGGGTATGTCGTAGTTAAAATCACATTTTGTATTCAGATCATGTCTTCATTCAATACCCAACAATAGATAGGTAAAATAACACATCATAATGCATCATGCATCGTGCATCGTGCATACTCGTCATGATACTAGCTAGCCAACTAGATGACCCAAAATCTGATAGGAATGCTGTGTGCAAATATTTACCAAAACCATAACCATAACCATAACCCGCTCGGGGTATATAAAGCAACCCATAACAATCCGATGTCGTAACAAAACAATCTAATTCTAAACCAAGAAACGGAAGCCCCGGGAGCTGGCTTGGCCAGGGACACCTCCGCCATCGCCCAGGCCCTCACCCCGATCGAGCTTCTTGTTCAGTCGGACGAGGATGAAGCGGAGGGCGGTGGCAGACAGGATAGCCACGAAGGCGGTGACACAGTTGACGGTCATAGCAGTGACTAGTATTACAGTTAGCGTCTTGTTTTCATGGGATAGTAAATCGGTTGACGGTACTTACCGAATCGTGGCGCATCACTGTCCGGGTACATGTAACTGGCATAGATACTACTGGCATTACTGACGCAGTTGATACCGGCCAGAGCTGCGGCACGCTTCGACGCCGGACGAGGGAGAGTGCTGGAGATCCAACCCAGGGCTACCACGTAGCCAGTGTACAGGGATGGAACCATCAGCATCATAGAGACATAACGGGGAGCGATGCTGGTGGTGGTGGCAGCGAGGATGAAAGACGCTACGGAGATGTATAGGGGTAGGGTGATGTGGAAGTAACGCTCGCCAGTGCGATCGGCATGCCAGGCATTAGCAAAGGCACAGATGACAGCCAGAACGTATGGGGGAGCGGTGAGCAGAAGCGTCTCGATGTTGCCGTAGTTGAGGGTCTTGACGACGGTGGGGAAGAAGTTTGTGACAGAGGCAGAGGAGACAATGCACAAGATGAGTAGCATCTAGATGTGTAAGCTGAGAGAATGACAATGTCTTTGTGACTAGGGTGCTTACAAGAATCCAGGTCTTGATATCGGTAAAGGCCAATTGCACACCGTGGAGGAAGGTTTGCTGTTCACTATCCACCCAGTCGTCCTCACCGATGTCTTCCTCCAGCCGCCAAGCGGCCAACTGCTTCTCTTCTTCGCTGAGCCAGCTGGTGGTTCTGGGGAAGTTGGGCAGAATGAAGATGGAGATGGCGGCAACAACGATGGTAATTGCACCCTCGATGATAAAAAGCCAGCGCCTGTTACTCTCAAGTCAGCAATGTTCATGTCTTAAGTGTTTACCATGGAACTGACCAAGCACGAAGACCCATCTTGTAATCCATGTTCTCAGTGATACCAGCGGCAATAAGTCCAGAGAAAGCTCCTGAAATCAGGGAACCCGAGTAGAGGGCTGCAGTGCGGAAGCCGAGTTCCTTGCGAGTGTACCAGGCACTGAGGAAGTAAAGGCAGCCAGGCTGGAAGGGGAAAATAGAAGTCAGTAAGGCGCCTTGAAGTAGATTCTTTCCGTTTAGGCAGACGTACGAAGTAAGCAGCTTCAACAAAACCGAGGAAGAAGCGAACTACGACCAAGCCGGCATAGTTCTGAGCTCCCGCCGTGCACGTAGAGATAATACCCCATAGCATCATAGCACCCGGAAGGTAGAGGGCAGGCTTTCCGAACTTGTTCAGGAGCAAATTGGAGGGAACTGGTACGGTCAGTATCTGCTACTCTGCCAATAGAGGTCTGCACCTACTTTGCATCAACAGATAACCCACAAACAGGATACTGACACAGGTCTGGTATTCCACGCCCTGCAAGTTCAAGTCGGTGACGAGACCAGCGAGTTTGGCAGCAGCCTGATAGCAACCAGAATAGTGAGCACAGGATTGCGTATATCGATAGACTTAAGCATGCCACTTACAATGTTATTCCGGTCCAGATAGTTAAGGATGTACATGATGATGATCATGGGCAGAAGACGCAGGTCAATCTTGCGGACCAGGGCCTTCTCGGCTCTCTCACGCTCCTCGGGGGAGAGACTGGCCACATAGGCCGGGGCCTCTTTCTTGGGGTTGGGTTTGTCCGCATTGGCCACTCCATCGGTCACGATCTCGACGTTGTCGACATGGCTCTTGTCGAAGTCCCGTTCGACATCATGAGAAGTTCTGGGGGACATGATTGTCTCCGATGGTCTGACACTGGCCTTCTATGAGGCAGAAGGGAGGGAACAATGACAATGACAATGACAATGACAATGACAACGTGAGAAGAAGAAGAATGGATCAACAGGAGAGGGGGGAAAACAGTCAAGTAAGGGGAGGGCAAGGGGATCAAGAGATAGGAAAGAATTAGGAAGAGGAGAGGGAGAAAGGGAGGAGGAGTAGAGTAAACCACGGGACCATAGTGCCAGCTGCAGTCGGGACCAGGGGACCTTTTTGATGTGGTCAGAGAGTAGAGAACCGAGCGATGACGACCCGACGAGGTTCCCGAAGGATGGGGAGACAGACGGGGAAGAGAAGCCGCAATGGCAATGGGGATCGGGAATGAAGACATGGTCGAAGACTAGAAACAGCCAACCCCGCCAATGGGGAAGACGGAAGCGGGGAGAGAGTCTGGAGATGAGATCAGGATCATTAGGGGAAACCGTCGGGACTGGTGGGATGCCATTTGTGGAGAGGGCCGACTGGCGTGGGGGTGAAATAAGAAGATGATGATGATGATGTTGTTGTTGTTGCTGTAGTATGGAGTAGACAGAGAGAGAGAGAGAGAGAGAGAGAGAGAGGGAAGAGTAAGAGCGTGGGAGGCCATCAGCAACATTCCGTGGGGGTTCCCGAGCGAGGGTCCTCTTCCTGCTCTCCACTTTTCTCTTTCTCTTCACTCCACAAGACACACCTCTACATCTCTTCTTCATCTAAAATCCCCGAGAAATGAAGAGATACATTTATCCATCGGGTAAGATCTAATTCTTACTCTTTGCAAACAAAAGAATTCTCTTCAATTTTGACTCAAAACGTCTACCTTTTCTTGAGTAACAAAAAAAAACTGCAAGGCACATACAGTCATCCACAACCATCCCGCAATCCTCAACCCCAGACCGATCCAATTCCCCGAGAAAAACTTAAACCAACTTGGTCGGTGCCAAGGAACACCGGCCCGAAAAAACAAAAAAGCTCGCTTTTACGGTGTCGACCCCAGGCGGAAGATCCCTACCCTCTCAACCCCGGCTCTGGCTTCAACCGGTCTTTTCCCAAAGGATCAATCATCAATCATATACTCCGTACTTCCTGATGGATGGATGCAACTCCACCATGGTGGATATTAATTGGTCATACGGGAATACCACTACCACCACCCCCTCTTTCCCCTTCCTTCACGCACGAGAGTCACCGCCGGTTTGATTGATCATCAGGTCAGTCAGCAAAAAACCATCTTCGTCATCAATGGTAGGTTGGAGAGTTTACCGGCGGATGGACCCGACATTCAACGAGAGAGAAGAGAAGAGGCCATGGCCATCGAGAAAGAGGGATTACTTCCTTGCTGGCTTAGCGACACGGGCATATATCGCACATGCCGGCTAGATCATCTATTCGGCCCCCCGTCTGCTCCCCGCCCCCGAAGGAGGAAAATAATGGAGAAAATTCATTCTCAACGCCACACACACAACGCACACACAGATCAGGCCATGAAGGTAAGCAGTAGCCAGGCCAGCCTGTCCATGGTTCACGAAAGTAACTACCCGGTTGGAACAACCAAGCAGTACCTTACTTCGTAATGTACCTGATCCATCCACCATCCATCCATCCATCGGGATCCCATAACAAGTCTATCTACTAGTAGCAGCCGAGTCTACATCTATCTACTTTTCACCCGAATACCTACTACTACTCCCATATCCAACCCATCCCAACCGAATAGCTACTCTACTACTCCGCACATATTTACCTCTTCAAAACTAAGATTCCACCCGAATAGCCAAGCAAAGTACCACCCAACTAAGCAGACAAGGTATAATCCCCAGGTCCACCCCTCGGCAAAATACTCGATTTGCCAAGCATTTGTTTCCCCCTAACTAACTAACCTGAACCCCGGCAACAACATGTGGCAGCTGATGCCGCAGAGACTTTTCTTTTTTCCTTTTCCCTTTTCTTTTTTTTCTATTTTAATTTTCTTCTTTCTCCTTCTTTCCCGATTATTCATTCTCGTCCCATTGGCTTTTACCCTCGGGATCTCTCGCGTGGTACTACTATCGGGACCGGGGCCGGGTTTTGCATGCTCATCCACTCATACGCTTTCCATTGTAGATGAAAGCGTGGGGGTTAGTTAGTTAATTAGTTACCTACCCTTCCTTCCTTCTCTTGCCTGGAGGCCTTTTTTATTTATTTGGTGGCTGTCGCTGTCATCTTAATCTAGTTCTATTTTTTCTTTCTTTCTTCCTTTTACTTCATTCTTTGAATAAGCAATACGGTGGCTATGGTCTGAAGCAGAATTACACTGTCTCCCTCCATCCCTCTCCCTATGTCTGACAGAGCCAGATCATAATGGAATTGTTCAGAGGCTCGAGGGCTACGCGGTTCCGAATTCATCGGGATACACTTCTACGACCTCCGACCGATGTCTGCTGACTTGCCAGACAACCACCCTCAAAACTAGAATCCAGCTATATGTAGTCCCAGGGAAGCATTGCGTAAGATAGGGCGAAGAAGAAAAAATTGCATTGATATTGCCAGTCAATGCTGTGATGATGGATGGTGATGATGCTGCGAGATATTCACTTGTGTACCGGTCTCAGAAAGCTGTACACGGACAACACGTCGATAAAAAGGATCGGTGCTTGCAGGAAATAGAAAACAGCAAAAGAACGTTTCACAATGAACACTATGAGACAATGTGCAAAGAGATGCTGCCCAATTTTCACGCTTGCAGAACAAAACGAGACTTCAAAGAGACGGTGTGGCTTGCATGCAATGGTCGGCCAGGAATCGGGGCTCGAGGGAGAAAGGAAGACGATTAAAGAGGAAGCGAAAAGCACGAGCTGTGACAGGCCGCCGAGGGAGAACGGAAGCGCAAAAAGTAAATCGGTGCCCAAATCCTGGGTGCGACGTAGATCGAAGCCAAATGATCCGGAACCGGGTCATAGGCGATGCCTCCCTTAGCCGATCCACTATTCTTCATTTGCTGTAGTAGAATCCCCATAAATCTCCATGCGCAGAATAACGAAAGAACACGACACAAGACCAAGACCTGAATGTTGCTGTCGCCATAACTCCCAGAACGCATAGCAAAAAAACACAACAAAGGGGCGACCCGGTCACGTCCATACACTCGACGGACAATTAGACACCGAGTCAGCATGGGACTGAAGACGGAAACCAAAAGACTCTCTAGCGAAAAGGAAACAGGTCTAGAAGCCACCAAGGCTCAATACCATGCCGTTGATAGATCCAACACTCCTCCTAAGGGTAAATAACACAAGACACGCAATAAGAACGCCATTCGAAATGCAGCGGCTCAGAGAAAGTGAGTATAGATTTTTGACGTCTCGTGGACCTCCATCTCCTGCGGCATAGTTAGCACTCGATCGACTTCACTTAAAAGGGGTCGATTAGGGACGAGTTCCTCACCATTTTGAAATTGTTCAGCTCCTCCTTGATTTGTTGGGCAAGAAGGGGAGTCAACCGGTTGCACGTGGCGATGTCACCACGTCGATCGTACTCCCCGCTCGGCCATGTCTCGTGGAACTGGATCCGGGGACTGAACACCAGACTTTTCGGCATCACAGCTTGTGGGGTAATAGGCGCGCTCTTCGATTCAGAGGTCTGGAACCGCCCTTCTGAGAGATAATCATCCTCGCCAGCAATTTTAACCGCGTCGGTTCGCCGATTGCCTGACCGTGTCTGGTCTTCAGGAGTGCTGGGAACGCTAGAATGCGGCGAGTCATTGCCGTTCAAGTTTTCAGATGATTTGAGCACATATGTCTGGTTAGCCGGGTCCGAGTAGGTCTCTATGTGGGACGTTAGTACGAGACATATCACAAGTAAGGATCATATCATGGTAACCAAGACGTACTCTTCAGTATGCCCTTCCTCACGGCTGCCAGAACCTCCGCTCGCTCCCTGTCTCCTCCGACAATGCTTTTACGCGACTTGTCCAGGGCACCATCTTCATGGGTCACGGCGTTCGCTGCATCGGTTTCCACCTTAGAGAGCAACGAGTTACCAAGAGAATGGTCTTGCGAGTCTGAGGTGACGGCTGTGCTTTTCCTCTCCGCTTCAATGTTGACCACGGACAGCTGGGGTGCCATGGGCTCAATCATTACACCATCGGTCGAAGATGTGCTCACCACCGATTTCGGGCGGAAAAGCCCCACCAATGATCGCGTCGATCGTTTCATTCCCTTGCCCATCTTGCGTAGCATAATAGAGGCGGAGGAGGCTGTCGATGAAACGGAAAGGTTGTCGGTGGAGCTGTTGAATATACGACCTTGGTGATGTGAGGAGTAAATGCTCTCGCCCAGGCCGCTCGCTTCCTGTTGTTCGGCTATGGCTGCCTGTTCTGGACCCAGTTCCTCTTGCAGCAATTCCCTGCGAGCCCTCTCCGCAGCCATCGCTTCCCTTTTGTTTTGCGAGGAAGCTTTGAGGAGCTCGGATGCGCTACCGAACGAAAAGGCCCTCCTCAGCCTGGATTTCCCTGGTCGCTTAGGGTCGCCCTTTGTTATTTCGGCAAGACGCTGGGAAGCGAGACTCTCCGTGGGAGCAGGGTTTGGCGTTGTGGAAGGCTGGGATGCTTTGGGAGTCGGGGGCTTAGAGTCAACCTCGACCGGCTGAGACAGCGGTGAGGGTTTGTTCGGTCGCTTGCTGTCATCGGTCTTGGGACCGCTCTTACTGGAGGATGATGCAGATTCGCTGTGTCCTGCATCACGTACAGATGAAGTCGAAGAATGGGCGGACGGAATGCTCCCCTGGACTTCTTTATGAGACTGTGCCGATCGGGGCCGCGTGCTCTGATCGAAGTAGTCATGGCCACCTGCTGTCGGCGTCGGTGATGATGTGGGCAAGTGTAGCTGCATATTGATGAGACCAGCGTTATCAATGTTTCCCCAGCTCCGGCGCCTATACCTCTTGGCTAACTCTGTCTGAGGCTTATCTGCGCGCGTAGTATCATCAGCACTGGGCACGCGGACATGCCCAATGCGGCGGGGGGCATCCAGAGACACACCCGCAAGGCTGGGAGTACTCATGTGGAGGGCACTGTCGTCTGTGGCTAACGTTGCAGAACGTGCAGGTGCCGGTCCGTTAGGCTGCGTGGAAGCGGACTGGGTGCCCGCAGCATTTTCCGGTCGCCGGTTTCCACGACGATAGCGGTCGGGGGACGGACGGGCCACAGTTGGTGAGGATATGTTCATGAAATTCGAAGAGGAAGGTGAAGGAAGGTTAACTGTGGAGAGCGGGCGCAAGGGAGCATCGGTACGTATTTGTCTGGTCGGAATCGCCGAGTCGTCTTTCGACATGTAGGAATGGACGGAGGAATTGGAGGAAGAAGTGGATACAGAACCAGCTGCAGGATGGGCGAAACGCGAGTTGACTCCGACGTTGGCGGGACTTGCAGGCCCCTGAGGCACCGAAGGGGCTGAAGATGTGCGATGCTCTGGCCTCAGATGAGGGGACAGTGACTGACGGGCTTGCATGTTGGTTGAATTCAAGGGGTTTGGGGTGCTGGTGAAGGCGTAGGGGGCCACGACCTGGTGGCCCACTCTGTAGTTTCCCGAACTGCCGTTGTTGTTATAGGGGTTCCAGGACATCGTCGAGTTCCGCGGATTTTGTTGTTGCCCGGGTTGCGAGGAAGTTGTGAAGGTGCCCGAAGAAGAGGATGGTCGGGTTTGAAGCACAGAAACCGTGCCACTTTGCTGGGGGATTGTCTGTACCAACGCAGCCATGGTGTTCTCCTCCACTACCCGGAACGAAATAACATCCGACGCGTAGCTGACAGCGTCTCCGGGGAGAGATGTGTCGACAGGTAAGCTCGTCGACTGTCCGCAGCGCCCAATCTAAATGAACCAAGCCTAACGTCGATCAAGTCTGGAGGAGAGGTAACAAGGGTAGAAAAAGGAGACAGATTGTAAGAAGGCAACAGGGGGAAAGTCTGTACTACACACAGTTGTCAGTTCAGGATTGCACAAGAACAAGCCGGTTCAAAGGCTAGTTGAACTCTCGAGGACCGATGTTTCTCCAACGCGAATGTGGTTGCCGTTTCGAAAGGGGGGTGTGCAAAGGCAAGCGGCGGAATGGGGTCGTACCTGTTTCGCAGGAAATATGTTCCCACCGAATTATACTGATACAACAATTAAGGAAAAGCGTTCTGTCGATGTAAAAAAACGAATGCTGACGAGGACAAAAGAAACGAAAGGCTCGGGATCAGGCGATCGAAGAGGGAGGAGAGCTGGCGACGAGGTACGACGTGCGGAACACAAGGCTCCAGGGATGGCAGAAGCTGTCTAGAGCGGTCGAGCCATGTACAAGAAAAGAAAAGAGAAGAGGAAAAAAGCAGAGCTAACAAACAATGTTGAATAGAGACAAGAAGGGAACAATGCCAAAACCAAATAGGAGATCGAGAAGGAAACGATAACCAGATCCTAGGCACCTTGTCTTCTGAATCAAGCAGAAGACGGGCCGCTCAGGGGGGAGGGGAGGAGGGAGGGATGGTGAGAGCCGGGAAGGATGGGAAAATAATAGCAGAGGATGGGTCGGGAAAGGAAAAAAAAAAAAAAAAAGGGAAGAAGAGCAAGAGGGGCTGAAGGTGTGGGAGGGAGTAGAAGGGGAAAGGGAATAGAATAGGGAGGAGGGAGAGATAATGGGGGAGAGTTGAGAGAGAGAGAGAGAGAGAGGGGAGGGAATGATGGGATGCTGCGACTACAACTTTCTCACTCTCTCTTTCGCTCTCACCTTTAGGGGAGACCGACTGACTTGACAGGCGGAGACAAGCGGACGGGATTTTCCAGAGAACGCGAGAAGGAACGCCAGGCACACACCCTCCCGAACCGTGCCCTGTATTTCCTTTTTACTTTTTGATTCTTTGGTTAGTATTTCTTGATTTATTACTTTTCTTTTTATTTCTTTTATTTTTTTTTTTTTCTTCTTTCCTTCGTATGTCACTTTTTGTTCAATCCAGTGATGATCCTTAAAAATCGTCCATGTGTATTTAGTTCTTTTTCTATTTTGTTCGCCTTTCTCACGTTCGCTTTCTTGTTCAATCTAAGTTCGTTGAACCGACAAGGAGCAGAAAAAGTAAAGAGATCAATTTGGGGGGCCGCCCGATTAAAAATCCACGAGGGGAAACCCGATGGAAGTGTATTGTATGGACGTAGTATGCAACGTACGCATAAGGAAAGAAAATCTTTTGAAGACTCTGATCTGATCTCAAAAAGCTCACATCCAAGTAGGGGTGAGGTATTCTACGATGACTCTTATTGCAGCTGCGAGTCATACCAGAAAATACAAGGAGAACTCCCCATAATCATATCTTCCATCATACTATTATTATTATTATTATTATGAGTATTTCTTGAAAGACAAGGAATGAGGGGGATTATGGTAAACGAGCATTCTTGCTCGGTTCGAGAGGGTGACCCTCCCTTCACTTATCGTATCATCGAAGCTAATATTATCAGGTAGATTAAATGTTCGAACGTCTCCTGAATCTCTTTCCACTCTTTCTTTTCTCTTTTTCTCACCTTCTGCATCAGTCAACCACTCTGATTCGACCAGCTAGGCGGGTGAGACTAAGACACCTTTGGGGCTGTACGGTAAGTCCGGTTCCATATTGGTAACTGGTACTAAAGTTAGGCTGGGAAACTAGCGGGTTGTAGTTCTGCGGCCGTTGTTGCCATTCGGTAACCATCGTACCGCACATACGATTCGTCCCCAATAATACCTCCATATTACGTTAGGAGCGGGTCAACCATTCCTCCCCCCCCCTACAATGGCCAAACCCGGCTCCATCCTTGCGAGGTAATCGAAGGCGACGCTACTTGAGAACTTGGATAAACGATGTGCGGGTCTGACTGACTGAAGATGTCTTTACATTCGCCTCATCGGCCCATCTTCCCTCGTTTGATAGGAGATGTTCGTTGTGGGGGATTTGGCCCTCCGACACGGAGAGTACGTAGTAGTAAAAAAAAGTAGCTGGACCTCCTCCTACTTACATTACCAGATCTCTGTAATGGTTGGTATTAGTGATTAACTGCCGAGTACGCGCAATAAGTAGTAGAGAACTAGAGAGCCGCCTCCTTATCTCTTTTCTTTTTTTTTTTTTTCTTTCTTTCTTTTTTATTTTTTACTTTTTTGGGAGTTCGGTGCAGTGCTTTCTTCAGATCTTTGGTGTGCGGCAGAAATCGATAATTGATACCAGAAAGTATTAATTACTGAAGAACAGCAGAACGTGCTGAATGCATAAGACCATAATCAACTGGAACCAATTAGTACTGTCTAGTAACCTGAATAGTCCAATCGGACGAGCAAATTGGAAGCTGATTTGCGACCACACGCCTGCTAAATCTCTTAGCTGTCACGCCATGACTACCAAATGGAGTCTGCCTCCAAGGAACTGAACCCAAGCACGGAAGCTCGGAGAAACAGCCTGGAGAGAGCTAGTAACTAGTAGCACTTAGCTAACACTATACCACAGTACTACGTACTAACTAGTTACTTTTGTATTATTTGACTACTTAAGTAGTAGTAACAGTCGCTAGGTAACTAACATTGGTACCTCGGCCGCTGGCACCACGGATGACTAGGCGATCGCGTTTGCGAATAATACCGATTAATGTCATTATTATTATCCTTCTTATCCAAGGATAACGCGATGCCAAGACTGCAACAACAAAAAGGTTGCCAAGTTGATTCTACCAAACTCCAGTCTCTTCTCGAGTCTCCTGATGAAACGAGTCAAGATTTTCGACGATTTTCCTACAATGATCTTAGCCAGGATCATCGCCCACCCCAGATTCTTTGCCCAACGCACAAAGCATGACGAAACATTGAGGGGGATTCGCCAATCCCCAATTTCCCAACCCTACCTAGACTAATAGTCTCTATGGACCGTGTATGGAGTACATGTATCAGACTAATGATTTAATCTTTTATTTTCCTACATTACCAGTGACAGGAAAACTCTCCTGGTCATGTCCCGACTCAGGGAATGCTGATCTCTAACCAACCAGTGGAAACCTCCCGTGAGGGATTCCGCGGTTCAGATTGTTCCACCAAGAGTAACCTAATCGATGGCCACGGTCCGTGTCCCCCCTCAATGCCGTGAAGTTGAAGTGACCGGTATCCACGGAGTTTTGTCGCAGCCTCCAACATAACACACTCTCACACTCCCGGTTGTGTACCATGGGAAGGTTCAGACTCCCGAATCAATGGATGAGAACCTTATTCACTCTCTTACTACGGTTGTGTACATGATGTCAGCGATGATACTCGAGACTGATAACGCATCTTCTCATCCCTGAGACCGATTCAGAATCCATCTACAGCAGTGCGGAGGATATGTTGTGCTGGATCCTCAAACCCTATGGCCACCTGTTTGTCAGCTACAAGCTATAGCCAAGAAAGAATGTGTGTGTCCCAGTTGGGTGCGCGGGGAGAGCGCAATAGACTTGAATTGGATCTGAGTGATCTGAGATGCCGGGTCAATTGCAAACGAGACTGATGTACAGTCAATCTTCAGATTAGAATTTGGACTATTGATGCAGTGCAATGCAATGCCCAGTATTTGACATACCAGTTTGCTTCCAGTGACACGATTTGCGGTATCTCCCCGCTTTGAAGATATATCATCATCATGATGGAGCTTGGTGATTGTGCTTACTACTGAAGATTACTGAAACAACACGACGGAGGATTCACCTGGTCAAGCAACGGTGCCCGTTAGCACAAAAAGGAGAAAGTGAAAAGCTCTCTTCTACTATACTTCTCACTAGTACTACAGAATATTGATGCCGCAGGTCGGTAAGTATGCACTATATTCTTCGGGGGGTTCTGGAATCGGTCAATGCACTCGAATCCTAGTTGCATATATTTCGGCACTGCCTACCCTCCAAAACACCACGACAATCGTGGGCTTAGCGTACTTATACTTTGTATATAATCAATAAGCATGCAAGCTGAAACTATGAAGACTTGCTACACGTAAAGATGGCGAAGCGAGGAGAGCGCAAAAGATTCAATAGCTTAGCCACAAGGGATCCCATCCGCCGTATTCCAACCTACTGGCGACTGTCGGTGAGCAACCCTGCCTGACTGGTCTCACTCAGAGAGTGACCGCCTACATACAGTTTCCATTAGGTTGGGTCAATGTCTGATCGCACGTGTTGGGTGTGTAAGCTACGGCCCAAAACCACACAGGCCCAAATGGTTATCTCGATTGACGGATGATGAGGACGGTACATCAAGCCGGCTGATAAGTCGCGGGCGCGGTTTGACTCGGTGGTGGTGCATGCGGAGATTGTACTTAGTGGGAAGGCCCACCATTACTAAGTACTAAGGCACAAATTGTCATCCACATTCCGCCCCTTCGCTACCAGCTTGTCAAGATCATCTACAATTTCCTGTCTGACTGTTTCAAAAAAACAAAAAGGCAACTGCCATCGCTTGACTGGCATCGATTTTCAACGGTCGTCGCGAGAAAGACGGGGCCTGAGCTGCAAGTTTCCCAGGAAGTGGAAATATCCTCCATCTATCGTCTATCCCCGGTTTAGTGCCATTGCAGATCCCCTGTAAGGAGTTCCCGCGTGATCGACAAGCAACGTCGCCATCTCAACATCTTATTCGGGGCTTTGCCTTCCAACCGCGTCACTTCCATGCTAACTTGACAGACGGGCTCCGGCGGGCGCATATCATCGCCTATCCTGCAGTCTAAATTATGGTTGGCGTACCAGTGTACGGGAGGACTTGCTTCTAGTAACATCCATTCTTCCATTTTGCAGAGGCGAAGGAAGAGGGAACGTTCTGCCGTAATCAGATCAGTTCGTTAATTCACAACAGTAGTAGTATGTTCCGATGCCGCAGTTGGCAAGCACGGGCGATTCTCATTCGCGTGGTTTCCCTTCCACTGCATAAACCATGGATCCTGGGCCAAGTTTGAATTTGACGAGTCAGCGAGTCAGGAAGCATCAATTTCAGCTCCTCTTTCCAATGCAATTTCTCCAGGATCCACTATCGCAGAGTACTCCGTACCTCGGCGAGAAAAAGATACTTAAAGTGGGAAAGCAATTTTGAGAAATTATGCATTGACTCGATAGCATGTTGCCTGAATGCTCATCGAATTGCAAAGTACGAAAAGAAAAAAAAAAGTGGATATCTTTGGGTCCGAATTATACACACTACTACACATTAACCAGACGAACATCATACGGTGCGGAGAGTGTCCTCCGTAGCATCGGACGTCAACCGCGGTTCCACCGTTCTAACCGACTATCATTCAGTCGGAACGAGGTTCATACGAATGCCGAACTGTCGAAAGCTGGGTCAAATACTGTGCCGTTATGCTACTAACACTGATAGTATATTTGTTTGTTATTCCTGGATGCTGGACTGCTTATCCGAACATCCGAGCAAAGGCCGAAAGGGAAGCATGTCATAGACCCATCATGATGCCACCAATTAATTAGCTAATGATAATAGAATACAAAATGGTCAAGGGAATGCAATGGCTGGCCTGAACGCCATCGAACCGACCGACCAACCTACGCGGGGTGCCTGACCATTGGTTTGCCTAATGCTTATTTACACCACTCCGTACCATGTCAACGGCTGTCAGTTACCCCAAGCGGCGTCATGGTCGACCGTTGTGTTAAATCAGTGGCGCTTTCGACTAGCTCACGTTGACGTGTATCTCAATAGCGGGGACAGCGAAAATGCGGAGTTGAGAGATCCAGGTCCAAAAAGCCAGATATTCTGACAAGGTTCCTGCCATTGGATGGCCCAACCGCACGGTCCTCTCTAATATATAGCCCAGGAGCCTTGAAACCTGGGGAGTAACCTGGCACGGACATGTTGGTAGCTACGACGCAACCGGAGTGGTAGATGCTGACTCCTCCATGGAGTTGATGGACGAGTCTCCTACCGACGGATTCTTTCTCGATGACTGCAGTGGTTGAGTGTCTGCAAGACATTAGCTATAAGACCCAACATACTCACCCAGGTGAGAGATTGAACCATCTGATTCACCAAATAAACACTCTCTATTACGCTATTGGTGGCTATGGGCCAATTGCTAGGGACTATCAAAGCTAGCACGAGCAAAGCGCTTGAATGTTCCAATCCCGCCTCAAACGGCGAATCCCTTATATCCGGGGAAACCAAAGTGTGGAGTACATACAGTAGTTAGTCACTAGTGGGCAGCACCGAAGCAACCGTCTAGTCTACTACTGTAGTCTAGCCATGCCATGGATCGCTCGCACGCAAACATGTCAGGTGGCCTTTACACCATGACTGCTAGTATTACAGAGTAGTACTCCATAGTATCAAGCTAGTAAGGAATAGTAAGAGTTCATCATTGCGGACATGGCTCCTTCGGACAGTCATCGGTCGGAAACGGCGCCTCATTCTCAACCCAGATCTTCCTTCCCCTGGTGTTATCTTGGGGTTCAGACATCGTACTTTTTAGGCAGAAACTGGGAGCAATTACTCCGGACTCCGTACTTCACCAGCTTACCCTCTTTGGGTCCGGTCGCAACCATCCAGGGGCTAGATAATATAGTATTGTAGTATCGCTACACCTATGACTACTAACTAGTGAGACGGTAGTAACTAGTCAGCCTGGGCTTTATATCCGAACCTCCTCAAAAAGGTAGGAACCGACCAAGCCAATCATTCTCCCTCGTCCCCCTTGAGACCTCCAGCTAAATCCCGCATTATCTATCATTCGGGCGCATACTACTTACCGGCTTATCACCAAAATGGTGCCCCTCAAAAAGAATAACAACACAGTAGAGAGTCAAAATTGAAGGCAAGGGATAAAGAACCATCATAACGATTATCCCTCACCAGGATAGACGATAAAATCCATGATTGGTCACAGGAAAATGAAATTTCCCGGCCCGCCCGCCATTTTGGTTTCTGCGGCCGAGATTGAGATCCCCTTCTCCTTCCTCTAACTAGAGAAATTAATATAATTGTTTATAGAAATGGTAGGGCCTTGATGCCTGAACTTCCCATTCCTTCCTAGTTCCGCTAGTTGATCGAGCTAAGCAGGACACATCACTCTGCATTTTAAGTATCGACCTACTGCTGCATGTTCTCGCAAGCATTGTAACCGGGATATACCTGAAACACCGAGTGACCCCTCTGATCTGTCCTGGCATAATAAGCCGTTTAACGATACATTGTGTTTGTTTTTCTTTTTCTTTTTTTTTTTTTTTCCCTGCAAGCTGCACGGTAGGGGGAGATAAAGAGAGATACTACCTTGAAAGGGGGACATCGGTACAGGGTACTCCGCACTAACTTGTCTGGTCGTTTTCGTTGTTGATATTGTTGTTGTTCCTTTTGCTTGGTGTCCGTGGGTTATAATTTCTACTACTACTACTGGTTCTGATGTGGTTCGTGTGCCTGTGCCAGGAACGGTCATCTGACTGGATGTCGTATCTCCCTCACTACCACCACCACCAAGAACTAAGACATTGCCAGCAGTGAGACCTTCCCGCCAAGTATGATGTTCCGTTTGTTACCCCGATCGGAAGTTCCTTAACCATCTAGTTTCTATCTATCATTAGTCACTAAAAGAGAACCAGTGGAGCACCAAGAACTCGTACAGTAAGAAGTCTACGAGAGAAAAAGAAAAAAAAAAGAAAGCGAGAAAGAAAAAGGAATAAGTGGTGTAACTGCGGCAACATGATTCTCGGGCCAAAAAGAAGAGGTTAAGCCATTAGCGGAATCTGCATGTCGCTGCAACTGGAAAGCCACCAAGCGGGGTTTGTGTTGCCCGGTAGGAAATCCATTCGTTCTTGGTGACCTTGGTTTTTAAAGCGTTCTCTCTTCGTGCTTACTGCAGTCGCCTTGTGAAGAGGGGCGGCGGCCTACCGATTGTCTGCCGACTCTGAATCCACACCGAGTTTGTCTGGTGGCTGGATGGAAAATGGAAAGAAAGAAAAAAGGAAAATAAAAACCGAAATCTACTGTTGATAAGACGAAGCCAGATACAGATACTAACTTACAATCCTTGCACTTGCCTGGCTCTTATCTCCAATTCTTGACAACATCCAAGGTGATCAGCAAGTGGAGCTCTAATGATCGAGGGCTGGCTGAGATCAAGGATCCTTCCAATCTCCATCCAACATGCTGATTGATTTGCCCAATGCTCGTCGGACCTTGAACTTATGCTCAGAGCAATGAATGAGACGTGAGATGCCGCGCACGGGATTATCTCAGACAAATATTCCTATCTCGACCCACTGCGGGGTCCACGGGTTTCGGGAATAGAAGGATTGAGGAACCGGAACCCTCTTTATGAACTGATGAGGTCTGGCGATGATAAGTCGATATCATACCATTGCGTGATCTGATGTTGTCCGTGAGTTGGATTTGCAACTTCATTTGCTATGCGAAGCTATTAATCACTCACCGTGTCGCAATTATTCCAGCACTTGCTGCCTCTTCAATGACTACTCCTCGTCTGGAAATGAGAAAGGCTTTGCTTCAGCTACAAGTGGGGATGCTACTCAGTGGAGACCCTCATATTTTTGGTACTTAATAATAGGTCCTTGTCGCTGATTTCGCTTCAGCTTTTCCGGTATTGGTGGGATAGCGTGAGACACGCACGTTCGCTCACCGGTGTGGACATTCTGTACATTGGATTAGTCCATTGTGCGGACAATAGTAACGAAAATAGCAAACTAAATGCAGGATGTTTATCTCTTTCTTCCTCGTACGATTGGGGCTCATACTGCATTGCTCCGGGATCAGTATGGTAGGCCAGAGGCTTGTCTGATCTTGACAACCTTGCAGTATCTACGTATCATGTAGTACTCTGGAGGCTGACCTGGATGTATGGTTGGTAAGCATATATGACCTATGATGTGATTAGAATAGATGTATACCCCAATACGTTTTCCATAACCTTACTTCAAAAAGGATGAAATTGCGGACTGTGACTTATACACATAAACAGGCTCGTGCAACCCGTTTCAAATAGTTCAGTACTTAGCTGCTCATACTTTTACTCACGATCCGCTGGATATATAATCTGGCATCCTATCTGCAGAATGGACACAAGTTGTATGAATGATAGAGGCACAAATTCCCTCAACTCCTGATAATGAGAATTTAGGACCATGTACACCAATACAATATTGAACTTGTCCCATGATATGTAGTGTGGAAGGTTTCTACTATCGTAATATCGCTTAGCTCAGAGAATAAATGCGCACGCTGCAATATTAATACTAGGTGCCACTTGCCAACTTGACATTTCATACTAGTAGTATATTCTAGGTATACATGACATATTACTATCCATCCACCGCATTTGCCCACCTTCCAGGCTCTCAGATGACTTTCGAGAGTATCAATCAGCATCACCATCAGCAGCAGCAGCAACATGTTTGCCTCCTACTCAAACTGCCCATTTGCATCGATGTTTATAAGGTCATTGTCTGTCTTGTCCTTCACTGCGTCGACCCTCACCTTCACTACGTCGATAACACAAGATGCCCTTCTTTGTTTCCCACCAGCTTTGGGATTCCTACTCCATACAGAGATGGGAACTTCTTCTAGATGCATTTTCATTTTACTTCATCTCGTCCATCCTATCTTGACTTCCCCCGGGATACTTCTCATCAACCACATCCCCTCGTGTGCTTCAACCCAGTGGTAGCAACACCAAGTCAACATGACCCAATTGGTTGTTCACTGGTTCGCGTGCAATCACTTCTACCCTGAATGGAGGAACACCCCCATACCTCCTTGGGCATCTCCTGGAACTATCCTACGCCCTACAGCTGCATTACACGGATACGACTGCACCGTTTGTCTTGATCCGCCAAGCAAGATCCAAGAGGCACGAAAGTCCGTTCTGATGACCGCTGCTGCCCTCTCAAAGATTATCGACATCCCCGTTAACGATGGCGGATTCATGCACGGGGTCATTCGATTCTATGCCCGAGGCGACCATCTAAGATGGCTACAGCCGCCTACCCCTGATGCGCAACTTTTGGCACCCGACCCATATTTGCATGCACTGATGATGGAATCGTGGAGGAACACATTGGGCGAGTTGTACTTCTGGACCAGACCTGGTTATCTCTTCGATGTTGCTCTGGCTGAGGTGAAGCGATCGGAGCCAGATAACTACGAGCTCCTCAATTGGTCTGGGACGAACTATATGCCTATTTGTCCGTACTATTACGTGTCGATGTCACCAATGGCGCAGCCCGTTGTCAAGCCAGTGCAGAGCTCTTATGATTCGGCACAGAGATCTTCCCTGGGATCACAGACTTCGTCCAATCTAGTACAGACACCTATGAGAAAACCAGAGTCTAGTGTTGGTTCGACACAGTCCTCTTTCGATACAGCCCGGACTACTTCTTCGAACCAGAGTCTCTCTTCCCGCGTGAGCCAGAGTCCCTGCCATGAGGACATCATACAGCAGGTAGGTACCCAGAACAATACCACTACGGTTATGCAGAACGTCCAGACCTCCCAGGTGTCTCTGCCCTTTGTGAGGATGGACCCCTCCGTGGCCCTAGATGATCCGTTCGTTGTCGAGCCTATTTCGGTATCCCCAGACTCATATACTCAGATGGTTCCATCACTAACTGTGTGGCAGGGGGAGGGTAGCTGGTCAAGGCAAGACGACCATATTGCCGACCTGAAGCGCCAACTCAGACTACCCGGGCCAATGGTGAGGAATGTATCACCAGACCTTGGTTCCCCGACACCCTCAACTCCTGAAAGGATATCTGCGAGAGAAATCAATCGAAGGAGAGATTCGGAGAAGTCCTACAAACCCACTTCGCTCGCCAATGGTACTTCTGCATCTTGCGATGATGATGAAACTTGGTCTATGGAAGATGCCTCGGAATCGTCTTTTAAGGACGCAGTTAACGCTCGTTCCGAGTCTGCATCTTCCTCCGCTGGCAGCCCCGTAGTGGCTTCGAAGAACAATAACAATCAAAGATCGCCTGTGTGCAACACTAGTGATACTCCACCTATCACATGCACAACCGTCAATCCCTCCTTACTTGTGCTTGAGAATGGCCTCAAGATGTATCCCTCTATTGAACACTCATATAATGTTGCTGCAATCAGACCTCGATCACTCTCGCCAGCAGAAAATCCCGAACATGAGCGTCAAGTTGGCTCCCCCAGTGGCAAGGATGCGGAAGATGCAAACTCGCTAGCTTTTAATATTGGAACGGAGAACGGCTCTAATACGGATCTATTTACAGCTACTTTGGATCAGTATACTGTAGAGCAGCTGGCGGCGCGGCAACTCACAAAGACTCCAGAATTAGAAAGCAACCCGAACGAATATGGCTTTGGGTTCGGTTTTGAACACAATTTATTTGATGGATTCAACTTTTTGCTGCCCGAAGAACAAACTGAAATACCTTTGGAGTCGAATATGATGATTTGAAGAAATAATTGCTGGTGCAGCCAAGTGAGAGGAATGCAGCCTTGTCCTTCTACTCACGATTTCATGATATCTATGCTTCTCTTTGGGTTCATTTGCATTCGCATCAAGTCTGTTTTTCATGCTTCATCGAATCTTTTTCCATTTTTTCATTCGCATATGTACATATCGTTCTTTTTCGTCCATACTCTTTTCTTTCTAATTATCTGCTGGGGTTATTTCGGATATCGGGTCATTGCTTCCTGAGGGATACGGAGTGAATGGCAAGAAGGGAGTCATTAGTTTCAGTTTTATTGACGTGATCTTTTTTCGCAATCACGGATTTCTTCTGACTTTTAGCGAATAGCGAAACAATTGCACATCAAAACCTCGTTCTATAACATCCAATTGTAGTCATGTGATCTCCAACTACCCCAGAACCACGTGCCGACGGCAAGCTGAATCGGCTTATGCGGGCACTGCATAATTACAGGGAGTAAGCAGCATAAAAATGGGGCCGAGGAAGAGAGATTGTAGTCTACCCCGGGCAGTTCCGTACCATACCGTAAGGGAAACGATTGGTTGCTCCTGGCAGAAAAAGCAACCCGCGGTACCAATAAACAGCGGGAAACTATTACTATCATATCACCAGCCACATGTTTCTCGGTTCGTCCGAGGCCAGCCCAGCCCGCGCGGCAAAGTAGCAGCTACTACTACTTAGTTACTAGGACTTTAGCTCCTCCTTTCTTATCCCCATCATTACTACCACACATCCCCCCCAGCCCCCTCCGCTCTCCCCTCCCTAAGACAGAGACTTGCGATGTGACTTGCAGCTCACCGCGACCCATCCCAGTCTATGCGCCACTATTAAGCCCCAAGTTCAGTGTGATCGCGATGTCCTTTCCTTACTCCCAGGATGCTCGCCGCCGGCGGGTCGGAGCCGGCGCCGGCTTCAGCTCCACTGGTAATCGGACCGTCCTGGGATACTGGGTGCCTCTTGCTGTTACCGTGGGCATCGCAACTGTTAGCATTGCAGCCTGGATCTGGAGCGAACGCAGCGAGGACGATGACGATAATAATAACAATAACGACCGCGATACTACTACTATCCCCCCTCCGCACGATGACCGCTTCCGCGCCCCCGACGGTTACCCTCATGGCGAATATGCGGACGATTACGCCCGTTCAACCGCTACGGATATACCAGGGGATGATGCTAGCATGATGGCGCGCATGCAGGGTGCGCTGCGCCGCACTCCTAGTCCTCAGCAGATCTTCGATGGCGCTAGCAAGAAGGTTGCTGCGGGTGTCGCTGCTGCGGGAGCTTTCGTGGGTGGTGCGCTGACCTCGATTCGTGAGGAAGATAGGGGTGACTTTGAAGATCATTCTCGCTGGTCGGAGGAGGTTGCTTCGAGAGCTCAGCGCGCGGAACAGCCTGCGCCAACTATGACGGGGGCGTTGCCGGTTCGTGATGTTGGTGTTGGCGGCCCAGTGTCTGCTACGAAGAAGAGGACTGTTGCGATTGTGGTCTCGTCGGAGTCTGCGCAGGTGGATCCGGAGGATATCGTTTCTCAGCACGTGGTAAGTCTTGATGGTTTGGTGTAGGTGCCAGGGCGGGTTATGCTAATGGGCTTTTGCTTTCTGCGCAGTCTATCCTTTCTCATCTCCCCGAACACGTCAACCTAGATACGGCCAGGGTCTTCATCATGATCTATGCCCCCGGTCTAAAGCACGCCCCGAAGCAGGGAAGCTCCTCTCAGCCGGACTTGTCTGTTGCCTCTTCCTATTCCAACATCGCCCCCGAAGAAGCTGTTGCGTCTGGTGAGCTTCCAGAAGGAGAGTCTCCCTCGGAATCTCGCCAGGTTGATGAGGAAGAGGGCTCTACACCAATGTTCAAGACGATGTACACTCAGGCGCAGGCACTTGTGGAGAAGGAGAACACCATCATGCCCTTCAGCACCGCGACAGGGTTTGTGCATCTTCTTCGCCACCTTTCTCCGGAGGTAGTTTATGTTCAAGAGTCCCTTACCGGGGAAGCAGGAGAGCATGTAAAGCTCTTCTCTGGCTGGGTTCGGGATACAGTCATCGTCGTCGGAGGCGAAATAGGTCACGGTGGTCTTGTCGACAGCGACGATGAGTCTGCTCTTGCAGACAAGGGCGAGAAATGGTGGCAGAAGGAGGGTGTCACTGGCATTGGCAAGCGGATCAACGTGGTCGATGTCCACCGCATTGGTGATGATTGGAGGCGAAGGGTGTCTGGGCACGACTAGAGCAGAGTCCAGCCGTCCGGCGCCATTGGGGATATTGGTGTCTCAGCGTTGGCTAAACGTCTCGGTTGCCTTGCGTATAGGTGTGCCTTATGTTATTTTGATGAACCTTCTCTTTTCTTGTTATTGATTCCCCAGTCTTGATGAGATGAAGAGGATTTGCTCTTCATGTTGTTTACCCCTGTGTGAATATTGATTGCATGATGACCGCGAAGCATGGTCTGTTTAACTTCTACGGAAGCGATATGTTGAATGAAATGAGCCTTTGCACATAGCAGTGAGTTTACTCGTTAACATCCTCAGGAGTACAAACTCTGTATAAAGTTTCGTCATATGTGGTCAATACTTATCCGGTACATGATGTATGTATGATACTCATGTGTTGATAGCCATGGTGCGTAGTACTTAAACGACTCATCCACCACCTAATTTCCGCAGCCAACACCACACATTCAGTTCCAACCGAATAAGCTGTGTATTCCCAATAATTCAGCAATGGAAGATGGTATGTGAAATGAAAATCCCCATGTTATATATTTGTACTTATTACTACCTGCACTCTACACTTTTCTAGTTTGCATGCTTAATATGTTATATTTATGCTTCCAAAACCCTTCCTTCCTATTTTTTTTTTTCTTCGCTGTTCATTCACTTCCCATATCTCTGCCTCAGGTTCCTTATAATATTCACTTTCTTTACAATCTTTCAAACACTTCCTACACACCTTCATTCCTCGTATCTCTCCTACACAATCTTCACGGGCTTATTTCATAAACTCATACTCACACTCCTCTCCCAATTGTCCCATATTTATCTACTCCACATCCAGTCCACCCATCCTGATAATCATTCTCAACCATGGCTTCTTTGAAATCTGACATCTTTTCGGAGCCACTTCCAGGTCTTTCCCGTCATAGCACATCAGATGATCCGCTTATCAACGGAATTAGCGCACCATACAATATTCTGGCTGATTTGCCATCCTCCTATCAACTGCGCACATATCAGTCATGCTCAACTTCGAAACGGTTACAGACTGCGCTGAAGGCCATTTACACCGAACTGGAGCAGAATGGATGGGATGGAAACCAATGGCTGGTTCTCATGGGCATGCCCCAAACGACCATCGACAGGCTGAGCGAAGCTGATCACATACTGCCCGATATTGGAGTTCGGTTCATGTGGGAAGCAAATACAGGGCTCTTCAAGGTCGTACCATCTGCTTCACATGATTTCACTACGACAGAAATAATGCGTTACATCGAAGACCAGAGAGCTCAAATGGGGATACCACTAACAGAAGTTTCCTGGGGGGGTACAGCCACAAACCCCGGTACTGTTTCGACACACGGCAAGCAACCTGACCATAGCTTTTACCCTTCGAGCCGCTCGCCTTCTTTTGGCCAGCTAAATGGATGGCCGACACTTGTTATCGAAACTGGTGTCTCAGAATCTATGGCAAAGCTCCGGCGCGACGCAACCTGGTGGTTTCAGAATTCTTCTGGAGACACTAGAATTGTACTTCTTGTCTCGATCAAATCCAGGAGCAGAGAATTACGCATTGAGAAATGGCAACTTGCCCCTCCCAACATAGGTAGACCGGGTACTACTAGACAACTTATCGACCAATTACGCCAGCAACCCGACCAAATGCCACCTCTAGTCCAGCAGCCCGCAAATATGCAGCTCGCATTTTCTATTCAGGAGGTAGTCATTACGCCAACGTCGATAATCGGACAGCCTCTTGTGATCCCATTCAGGGCTATATTTGATCGGCAACCTACTGGAGCCGAGCGAGATATAGTCTTAGATAATGTGGACTTTCGCGAGATTTCACGTTTCATATGAGTGATAAGTACAAAGCCACGTTGGTGTGTTTGTTTCGTCCATCATCAGCCTGCTAAGACCTCCAAAGCCCAAGGGCACCCCTGAGTCGCTAACCGCAAGATGCTCTCCACAGAGCCCCAAGGGCCACTACTACGGTATTATGATGACTATACTCTCTACAGATTGCCTTTTTGTACTTAGTTTCAATCAAACTGCCTAGATATTGAATAACACCGTAGTAGTTGGTCTTCAGTTTATGTATCGACAGTAACGAATCAGGTGTTAGCCGTCACTTGAATGACTTCTAATTTCTCAGAATGGAAAGAACACAAATATTCATCAGTAGATGAATAGAAGATATAATATCTGGAATACTCCATATCGCAGGCGCGCGGCACTAAACCCAAAGCGATAATCAGGTGACCCCGACCTCCTTCACGTCGCCCGCGGCTTGGCATCATACAAACTCCCTTTGCAGAGCCACAACCGACCGTCGACCGACTCTTCCCACTCGCTCCGAGCCTCCCCTGCCTTCCTCGCAGGTGTCTATTCGATGGACTTTCATACCCTTTGTCTGTAGCGACCCGCGCTTTGTGCAAGTGTTCGCATTGAATCGGGCCAGTTCGTTGTCGTGCCGCCCCCGATCTCCGCTCCCCACATGTCTCGCGCTCCGGCTGTATCATCAACCACGACTCACGGCCCTGTCCTCATCCTTCCTGGATCCGGTTCCCCCAAGGTCGCATTTATCAGCTTGCGACCATAATCGCGCCGCGGTTCATCTCCGAGACTATGGCGACCGCAATTTCGAAGCCGACCTCGCATACCCCTAAGATGAAGCGACCGCCCCCGCCTTTCGTCCAGACCGGAGTGAACGGAGTCAAGTCTCAACAATCCTCCTCTTCTTCTCCCCCCTCCTCCGCGAAACGTCTGCCCGGTTCGAATCAACCGGCTTCAGCAAGCTCCGCCGGCGGCCCGACGTCAAATGGCGTCAATGGCGCGGCTAATGCGGCTGCCGGCTCGAACAAGGCTACTCAGAATCGACCTAAGAAGGAAGCGCAAAAGCCCGGTGACCAGGCTGCGCGGTTACAAAAACCATTGTTAAGGTCCTTATCCATTGACAATGATCGTCGCGCAGGGAACAGGTGTCCCGAACCATACGGTAAGCTCTCAACCCGATCCACATGCGGAGCCCCTGCGTACTGACCATCGGGTGCGTCATAGTCAAAACGTCGTCTTACATCCTCAAGAAGTTCTCCAAATGCCCGCCCTCGCTTATCCTCCACCTTCACCCAACACATTTCCGCTTCGAGCAACAAGATGGAAGCTTCCCTTATAATTCCGAGATGAAGGTCATCATTGAACATATTCGTGCCGGAACCGTTCCCCATGATATGATGGAGGAGCTGTTACGGGCTAATGTCCGATTCTATGAAGGCACGCTTCCACATGCCTCAACTTCACCTCTATCTGGTGGACTTGGCTAACCTCTGTAATTCACAGGCTGCCTCATCGTTCGCGTGGTCGATCACAAGTCGGTGTCAGCCCAGGCCAGGAAGTCGACTGCGCCGACTTCCAACGAGAATAACACCCCGTTCTCGATTCATAACTATAACGAGCATGTTACACCATCGGCTTATGTGCCCTACCCAAAGCAATCCCAATTAAACTCCGATAAGCCGGCCGCCAAGGCAACCCCAACCGGAAATCAACCCGATGCGAAAACCAACGGCGAGCAGTCCGGCGATTCGGAGAATCGTGCAGAGGAAGCTACATCGAACTCCGCTCAACCCAAGCAGCCTCCAAAACCCCGAGTTTTCACTACCGTGCTCCACCCGACTCCACGTTCCTTGCAAGCGGAACTCACTTTGCTTGCCACTACACCCGATCCCAAAGCGGCGAAACAGTCGACATCAAATGCTGCCTCGCGTCCTCAACAGTCCTCGTCTACAGCTCCACCATCTCCAGGAGGGTCATCCAATCAGACCGAGCGTGGACATCCTGCAAAACGACAGAGAATGTTGATTGAACCTCAAGAGTTTCTGGAATGTGAAGCGAGATTGACAAGAGCACTGGCTCCACCTCTCTTCTTGGATCCTGTCAACAGTTTCGACGCTGTGCAAGATCTGCTGAAGGTCATGGAGAGCCCGCTCCACCGCGATCCGCCACCCTCACCAAAGAGGAGGAAGCGTACCGTGGCTGAGCTCGCTGCTGACGAGGCGCTGGCTGCCGAGGAAGAGAGATTCATGCTCATCATGGATGAACGACTGGAACCTACCTCCTCCGGTGGTGCTGGAGGGCCGAAATCCGCGGTTGTGGATGATACGGGTGGTGGTGCACCATTTGAGCCTCGCTTCTCAAGGTTCAAGACGCTTGAGAATATCCGCATGCAGCATGAGGAGAAGGCCAAGCGCGAACATGAAGTCAAGATGAAACAGGAGTTGGCTAAACGACAACAGCAAGAGCAGGAGAGGGAGAAACGTCGCCAACTGGAGCAGCGACAGAATGAAGAGCACGCTAAGGAAGAGGCTCGTAGACAGCACTTTGCCGCGCAGGCTCAGGCGCAACTTGCGGCGCAGCAGCAGCAACAACAACAACAGCAGCAGCAGCAGCAGAATCGGCATGTCATGGCGCAATCTAACGGGGTTAGCCAAGCGCCGCAGTCTTCGCCGGTGGTCCGTAATCAGACACCTCACAACACCTCTTCGCCTGTTGTTGGCAACACAATGGCCGCACAAGCAAGTGTTCCTATGAGCATGACGCCTTCTATGCAGGGAGCAGGCAGCCCCCCGAGGCCGCCATCTGCATTGCAGCACGCCCATCCTACAGTTATGAGCCATCCGATGGCACCTTCCAGAAGCCAACAGGGACAGAGCCGACACGGGACACCACAGATGACTCAAGGAACGCCAGCAATGTCTCATGCTACACCTATTATGCGCAATGTAACACCAACACAACGTATGAGCCACGCCAGCCCGAGTCACACGACGATGGCCCCAACACCGGTGATGAACCAGGCTACCATAATGGGAACACCACAAATGGGAGGCGGAATGGGCCTCACACCTCAACAGCAACAGCAGATGCTATTGCAGCAGAGGCAACAACTTCTTGCCCAGCAAGGGCATATGGTACAGAATCAATTCTCGCCCAAGCAAGTAGCTCAGATGCAGGCCAACGCACATGCGCAGCAGAACATTCAAGCCCATCAGCAGCAGATGCTACAAGCCCAGCAGCAGAATTTCCAGGCACAGCCCAAGTTCCCGAATCCACAAGCCTATCAGGCTCAGTTGATGCGTGCGCAGCTCGCGCAGATGCACATGGCTCAGCAGCAGCAACAGCAACAGCAACAACAGCAGCAACCGCAACAGCAGCAAGGCCAGCAATCACAGAATCAACAGGGACAGGTACACCAAAACAGCCCACATATGAACCCTCAACAGCAGCAAATGCTAATGGCGGCGGCTCAGGCCAATGGAGGTCATCTGCCACAAAATATGCAAGGAGTAAATTTGGCACAGAACGTCATCACTCCACAGCGCTACCAGCAATTGTTCACTCAACGATTGGTACGGCTTAGGCAAGAAATGGCGGCTCGATTGATGCCACAGTACGGTTCACCGTCTCAGTTCCCACCACATATACAACGACAGTACACCACGGGACTGGAACAGAATGCCAAAGCCTGGGTTCATGACATTGTTCGACGAGAGCGCGAGCTGATTCAGCAACGTGCCAACCAGGTTGCTCATGTTCAAGCTCAGGTGATGCAGCAGCAACATCAGCAGCAGCAACAGCAACAAAACATGATGCAGAACGCCCGGGGAAGTAGCTGATTTGCTTTACCTTCTTTTTCCTTTCATTCTAACTACAATACGCCGCAGGGCTATTCTTTCATCTTTACCCTTTTTCTTCAAACCTTACCGTTCTTATACCTTCTATCGGATTTGGACAGCGCATGGCGCTCCCCACGAACCTCCACGATTATACATTGGGATTATTCTGTTCTTTTTCTTCTTTTCAAGTCCCCGCTTATTTTTTCTTCATTTCTGAGACTGTGCATAAGGTATTGGGAACCAAGGCAAAAGAGGTTGGCGTTTTCATTTTTTGTAAGACTTGGGCCTCCTTTTCTTCTTTTTTGGTATCCTTATTTATTTTGCTTTGCTTTACTTTCCTTCTTTTTGTCTTCCTGGTTTGCGCTTGGCGATTTGATTTGATTTGCTTGTACCACACGGGAATGGACTGGTTGAATTTAGGGGAGCAAGGAACCGACTTGATACCATTTTTGTACAGGTGTCCCCTTTTGATTTATGCTGATGTTGACGTTGATGTCTGATAAGAATCGAATTGAAGCGAACTGATATAATTTTGTTTGTTATGAGTAAGAACCGTCTAAGTCGACAGGTAGCATTCATCTAAGCACTACACCGCCCCCTTCACCTAGAATAATGGCTTCACCATCGACAGAAGCGATAAGGGGCAATACACAGAAAGTTAAGCTTTTTGGGAGGTTGACGGTTGAGTGAGGGCTGGGACGGTGGAAGAGGATGTAATGGATGATGAGAGGTTTCAGTTCAGTTCATTCATATATCTGTCTAATGACCCAGAATTGCGGTGAATAATAGCATGTATAGGCTGGGTAAATATGCCTAGTAAGTAGTAAGTAGATACATTATACCCACACTGTACGATCATATGGTTAAGTGTGGTGTGATGAAGAACTTCAGCAATCTAGAAGTCACTACACTCCTTACTAAATACTACTATAGAATAGTGATTGAATCATATAAATCTAAGCAGAGCAGAGCAGAGGGGAGCTAGATAGTAACTAAGTATTTCCAACAGTCTACTAGTAGTAGTAATCAATCTATTGCTCTAGTTATAGATTAGATAGTATTATCAAAACTACCTGTAGGAGTATAGTATAGTATAGTATAGTATAGTGTGATCAATGGGGATATCAATTCAGTGTTATCTGTACTAATTGCCTAATGTGGAATACTACTCACTCATACATGGTGTTATCTGAGTACTTATTAATCTCGTTATAATTTGTAGTATCTTCAAATCGGCTAGTTAAGTTACCCAAGGGGTGGTGGGGGGGGGGGGGGGTGTGGTAGTACAAGCAGAGCAGGATGAGGCTGTTAAGTCATTTAGTGGACATGGAGATACAGAGCAACAAAATTACATGGTGTGGTATTCCATCCACCTTTTCCTTTACAGAATTATTTAATAATGGATATGGCGGGAGACATATAGAAATATGGACAAGGACAGAGGCCAGGGAGAAGGAAGAAATAATTATTCCATCATTCCATAGAAACAACTGTACGATAAAACTGAAATATGTGGAAAAGGGGCCCATAAAGCCATAGATAGATAAAAGAGGCATATTGCACAGATGAACCTTTGGATTTTTTTGGTGTCTTTTTTCTCTTTCCCTTCTGTTCCTTTTATGTTTCACCCTTTCCCTTATTTTGTCTGTTTCCCCTTGGTCGTTTTTTGTTTTCACATTTGAGATTCAAGTTCATACACACATGCAAGCACACACAAGACGCACTCTTTTCTCTCACTTCTCTCATGCACACACACAAAACTTTCATTTTCGTTCTCATCTCATTTGGATCCCTGGATTTCGACTACCTAAGTTGCTAGCGAGAAAAAAAGGGGTGTTGGGGAGGGAGGGTTTATGGTAGTGAAGGATCATGCGTAGAAAGAAAAGAAAAAAGGTGTGGGGGAAGCATGGGCATGCATGCATGGATGCTAGCCTATAAATGCAAGTTTATGAGGGAAAAAACTGCATTTATTTGCCGCCAAGGCTGGGGAAGTTCTTCTCGTCGACGGCGACAGTGGGAGCAGCAGCAGCAGCGGCAGCGGGGCGCTCGGAGCGGGGACCGTTGCCACGGCCGCCACGGCCACCACGGGGACCACCACGGCCACCACGGCCACGGGGACCAGGGCCACCAGTGCGGGGAGCCTCAACGAAGCGCATGTCGACCTCGAGGATGTTCTTCTCCTTGCGCTGCTTCTCGCGCTTGGCCTTGTCCTCCTTGCCCTTGATGTAGGCATCCTCCTCCTCGGAACGCTTGAGCTCCTTGGCGGCGGCCCACTTCTTGTCGAGCTTGGTGCCCTCGTTGGGAGCACGGACGGGCTTGGCGCTCAGGTCACCCTGGGCGGCCTTCTCGGCAAGGTACTCGGCGTAGGACTTGGACTTGTCGGCAGCCTCCTCGGGCTTCTCCTCGCCGGGGGTCTGGGGCTCGGTCTCATCGGTCTGAGCAATGTTCTCGCCGGCCTTCTCGTCGTCCCAGGTCTTCTCGCCGCTCTGGTTACCCCAGCCCTGGTTCACCTGCTTGCGGGTGTCGCTATCCAGTTCGTCAGTTTTGATCAAGTCCCAAAACTTCTTTTTTGCCCATCTTCATAAGGACAAAACGTAAAGGGACAAGGCTTACGTCTGGCCGGTGCGGGACTGGCGGTCGTGGCGGACACGCTCACCACGGTCCTCACGGGCGCGGAATCCGCGCCGTTGGGCGTCCTTCTCATCGGTGGGCTTCTCGCGGTTGTTGTTTCTGCCGGCGTTGCGGTCACGGAAAGCTGAACGCGATCGAAATCAGTCGGAATGGACTTGCCAGGAACCGGAACCCAATGTAGATGGAAATACATACCGGCCTCGTTGCCAGTGGCACGGCCACCACGGCGAGAGTTGTTGTTCTCACGGGGCTGGGCAGGGGCCTCCTTGGGAGCGTCCCGCTTGCCAACACGGGGAGCGGGCCTGTCTACGGCTTTCGTAGGGGGCTCGGGAGCTCTGTTGGGGTCGAGTTCAGGGTCATTGCCTGTAGTTGCGCAGCGCGAGCAAAAGCACGCTCGAGGTTAGAAAATGATGTAATCCCTTCACGAATTCGAAGTGTAGATGGATCGACGACAAGCGAAAAGAGAGACCAAGGCAAGTCAAAACACGATAGGTAGTGCAAAGTGCAGGATGGGACTCAGGTATGGTAGGTAGGTAGGTAGACAAGGGAAGGGCGAGAATTACCAAGAAGCTCGTAGAGGTTCTGTTATAGTAGATGATATGTTAGCCATCGCATTCCTTGGATGTTTGAAGCTGTTGCTTTCTCTCCCGTCTCATCTGCCGTGGTGGTGGTGGTGATGGTGCGAGTTGGTGAGGAGCAGGATAGATTTGTGCAATATTCCTGCCGTCCCCCAAACCCCGCTCGTTGCAATGCAACTGCGCTCCCAACCCAATCCCAGCATTCTTCCATCAATCCAGCCCGCAAATCATTCCTTCCCCCAAATCGCGGATTTCCATCACCCTCGCACAGCAACAGACGGAGAGAAAACGAGAGCCATTCTCTTTTCAAAAGCAACGCACCTTGGACCGGATCTCCGCCATGACGCCTGGTTTTATGCGGGGCCTTCCGGGGAAGGCTTCTCTCTTATCGCAACAATTCGGTCCGACGGAGCGGGCGGGGAGAGTCGACACAGGCAGGAACCTCGACGATGAACGGTATCTGACCTCTCCTTTGTTTAGGGGGGATGGGATAGGATAGTGGTTGGAGTGAAGGGGGTTGACTGGACGGTGGATGGAGGCGACGTTTGTGGTTGCACTCGCCCGATCCGGTAAGGTGCGAATTGCTGCTAAGCGAATCCGGGAATGCGACCTGTGATTGGTCTACAGCAGCTAGGGCTTAGGGTAAAACACCAGCGGATGACGCTGAGATGATGCTCTGCATCGCTGCCTTCAGTTCGGCTTACGCTCGACAGTATGTAGGATGGTTGGATGTTGCTTTTTTTTTTACTCCTCTTCCCCTACAGCATTCTGGGGGTGATCTGTAGATCACTGCCATCCCAATTCCATTCCCCTCCTTTGTCATACGTCACTACTCCATTCTCCATCCTCTTTTTTCCTCTCTCTTTCCCTCGGCCGTTGTAGCTTTCCCCCCATTGCCGAGCTCCGTACTAGCTGGTCACCTGCCACTCCAGTTACTTCCCTATTCGAGTAGATACCTTCCCCTAGCTCTCAGAGCTCTCCCAAGATGGAATTTTCCCACATAGTAGTATCTCCAAGAAAAAGTAGCAGCAAAAGGAACAGAGGAATATAAGTAGAAGCAGAGAAGTAATAAAATGATTCATGAAGATGAATAGAATAGAATGCAATGCCGCAGGGATGCAACATAACCCAGACCAGCAAGAAATACATATGCAAGCCACCGTTTCACTGCAGCCCAAATCATCACCAGCACCATAGCAAGAAAAGAAAAACATCATATAGCTATGTCCGCAAGAGCTGAGAGTAAGAAATGCGACCCAATTCGAACTGCACCGCAGTCGCCCTCGAGCCCATTATACCAGTCATGCATGTACACAAAGAACCATGTCCCAACTTTTATCGCGGCCTTTCTTTTTACTTTCCCTTTTTACCCTTCTTTCCTCCACTCATTCCGCGGTCAAAGGAACAAACAGCCAACCGCTTTTTTTCCAGTTTCAAAGGCGTCAATCAATCAAAAGCGCCACAGCAACAGCAGAACAGCAAGCGAACCAATATAAACAAATGGTATCAACCGCAAACGCCAGGCAATGCTTCAAAGTTTCAACTTTTGTCTTCCAGTCATAGAAGAAATCTATGAAGGAAATCCGTCAAGCGTGTCTCTCTCTCTTCCGACCGTGGTATCCCTCGAACCGAAAGAGGGAAGTCAGTGCCGGATGTGAGATTACAAAACAAGAAACAAACGGGTTAATGGCGGGTATTATTCTGCTCGTAACTGAAAGGAGTCTGGAAATGCATGCTAGCACTCAGTCCAAATGGATCGGCATCCAGCATAGGTTCATAGTTCCCCATGAGGTGATTCGCATTATTGTATGCGCCATTGGCTCCCTCTCCCGCATGTTGGGTGTATTGGTTGAGATTATGAGCCCCCATGGGGTGAGAGCCCGCTGGCACAGATGCGGCATTGTTGTAGCCGGAGACGTAGGGTGAGGCACCCACGGTGGAATCATGTTCCTCGTCAATCATATCGGCCTGGGCATCGTACTCCTGTTCTATGCGGACATTAACCAAGAGTTCAATACCACCACGGACCTGGAAGAAAACAACAATGCGACAATGGAGTTAGCTTACCCAGTTGGTCATAGTGCTTCTGGAATGGCGATGGGTAGTACGCGGAGGGGACGCGGGGAGCTCGGGGATTCGTACCACCCGGCATGGCGGCCTTTGGGTCGGTCGACTCCGGCTGGCCGATGCTCATCGGCGGCGAGGTTTGGCTGATATTTCGCGAGTGCGACAGCATCTGCGAGCGCTGCTGGGCCTGGGGATCCACCCCAACCGGCGACATGGCTCCCTGGAAGGGGAAACCGGGGGATTTGGCGTGGGACGGAGAGGAGACATGGGACGGAGGCGTGGCCTGGAACTGTGGCGACGGAATACCATACGCACCATCACGATGTTGAGCCATGCCGAAGGGCTCCTTGGGAGCGATGCCAGGATGCCGTTGAGCCGAGGTTCGGTTTACGGCAGCACGCTCGAGGGTGGAGGGAGGCTTCGCTGCCATTGGGGTGGGCTTAGCGGCGCCCGCGCCAGGGGCCCCGGCCTTGAGTCGCAGCTCTGCTTGCACATCGATTCCTACGGTCGGTCAGTATCTCACGTAGGCGCTTATCAGGAAGGGGGCTTGCAGGCTTGCAGTTGGGTATGCGAACGGGGGAGACCAACCTTTTTCGAGCAAGATACGTTCGAGCAAGGAGTTCTTGTAGCGCAGCATCAAGCATTCATCAGCGGCGCTACGATGATTCTGCTGAAGGGTCTGCAGGGAGTCTTCATTGCGCTTAATGGTGGACTCGAGCTGGCGGATGTACTCTGTGCGACGCTCACGGAAGGCGGCCTGGGCCTGGCGGTTGCGTTGCTTCCGCTCCTCCGAGGTAGCATAGATCTGACGGCGGCTGTTAGCTTCATGCCGGGGAAGGGATGGGATCAAGGGTCCAGATAGATAACAAGATCGATAAAGGCTGAAGAGGGGAAGGGAGTAATAAGGTGCAGAGGAGATAAGTAGTCAAGGGGACAGCAAGAATGGAGGGATATGACAGGACGATAAGGGATGAACAATCGCAATGATAAATGATAATAATAAACGCAGTGCGGGGCCCCGGACTGGCACGCAGGGACAAATCACTGGGGGAGGAGCAGCGATAGGCACCAACAGCACAGCCAGTGATGATGCTGGATGAACACCAAAAGACGTGATGGATGTGATGATAGATAGATAAAGGTAATAGAAATGAGATAAGAGAAAAACAAGCAACAACCACCACGAGGTATAAAAAGCCAAAAGGGTCGGTTCGATCTGGATCCGGGGTAAAACAATAAAAAACAGAGTTGAGGACAGCCAACCCTCGAAGAGTTCTTACGTACTGGTTTTCTTCCCCCTTTGCGCTTCTGAGTCTGGGTCACATCTTGCATCAGAATCTCCCCCTCGGCCTCAGGTGTTGACACCGCCGAGCTGATCGAGCCTTCAGGCAACGGCTCGGTCTTGGGGACAACCGGCTCAGTGGCCGGGTTGTCATTTTGTGTGGAATTGCTTGTCTCAACCATGGAGACCATTGGATTTGGCTATGTATGAGGAAGGGGGGATGGGAATTTAGCCTCGTTCTTTTCTGTGTTTGTTGGCCGTTCTTGTTGCCTGTCCGGATTGCCCAAAAGACAGGTCGGTTATGGGAAATCCCCCCTTGCGTGCTTGGTGGATGGAGAATGACGCACCCAACAAGAACAAAATCCGGGGGCGTGGGATATTATAAAATTAGCAAGGAAAGAAAAGGGAACAACAACAGAAAAAGAAAAAAAGGCAGATGACGACGGCCGGGATCGAATATCAAAAGCCTTCTTCTTCTTCTCTTCTCTTTTGTCTGTCTCTCTCCCAAAGACCGGGCTAACAAGACAGCGGACTTAATTTCCCCCTCACACAAAATAGACGCGGTGAACGATCACGAAAGACAAAATGGTAATAGAATACACAGCAGGTAAAAAAGTTAGCCGGCGGGGTTATGGAATCTGATAATTCAGACGCAGGAAACGCGCGGCTGGGCGGCAGAAAGGGACGTGCGAGGGCTGGCAAAGGGTCGCAAGGAGGCCAGCGGAAGAGGTGACATAAAGGAAATTGATGATGGAATACCCAGATAGCCAGCAGGTTCGGAGGGAAAGTAGGAGAGAAGCGCGAAGGACAGTGAGAGGGGAAGGGTGGGAAGGTGAGAGTGGGAAAGATGTGAGGTAAAATTATTTACTAAAAAGAACGGGGATGTTATTAAAAGGAAAAAAAAGGTCGAATAAGGGCCTTCTTCTCTTGGTCCAAGCCTGGTGGGTTGGAAAATTCGAGCAAAGAGTGGGCAAAAATAATATTTAATGGGGACAGCAGAAGGAAAGGGAAAAAAAAAATAAAAAAGAATTTTATTTAATTTTTCTTTTGGCTTCTCTTCGAACTTTCCTTTTAGGTCAAGGCAGAGACTTTCCCAGGGGAAAAATCCAGCCCATCATCCCCATCCACTCCCTCCATCCACTCACGCGAGACGGTGCAATGAGTGTGAGAGGGGAAAATGGACCGAACGGAACGAGCTTCGGTTTCGCCGCCGCTGGTCAAAACTCTTTTTGACTTTTACACTACTTTTTTGACGCCTCGTCTGCTCTTTACTTTTTTCTGCTTTTAAACAACTGATGTTCTCTCGCGCCCGTCCGGTTTCTGTTTCTTCTAGTAGTTCTAGTAGTAGTTCTACGCATTCTTCCCTGCCCCTGCTTTAGTTTCTGTCCATCCAACATCACAAGAGCCACTCTCCCCTCATTGCCCAGTTACAACCCCCCCGCCTCCCTCCCCTCTCCTCTCAGCTTTTCTCACATACACTGGCACTTTCTTTGCTTTTCTGTCCACTCAGGTCCTCGATGCAATTCTTCCCTCCTTGCTAGGAGCGGTTTTCCTCGGCCACGGCACCAACTTGAGCGAGATCCACTGCAAGGTCAGACCCAGCCGAAGATCCGCCCAGGGTGAGTCGTCAAACTCGTCACTGCCTCCGTGGTCCAAGTTACTACTTATGCCCTATTCGAACGAGCTTACTCAGGTGGTGCTGGTGGTGGTCCGTCCACCAGGCGATGCAGGCTCCGAAACGGAGTGGAGAGCAGGAGAACGTGTCGTTGTCCTTTCTTATTCCTTTCCGCTTCTCTCGGAAGTGGCTACTGGGGGTGTGGATGCGAGCAACCTTGAAAGCAATGCCATTGTTGCGTCGGTTCCAGCTAGCTCAATCTGGACCAGAAATGTGTAGTATCTATTGCAGGCGATAAAGTAGATGCAAGTCTTTTCTCCTATCGACAAGTCATGAGCAGACTTCCCTGCCCCTTTCTGGTGGGCACGTTGTTAATATCTTCATCATGCCGCGGAGATGTTCCGGCAGGTCAAGACAAAGTTTTCCGTGGTTCAGCTGGGGCGGATTCCTTGTCCTGCTGTCGTACGAACTCGGGGGTCTTGCGTGGACACACCAGGTTCCCCTTCTACCCTCTTTTGACTCCTCTTTCTATTGAAGGCGGTGGGTTCATGATTGATTGATTTATTTGAACCTCGGTCTAAGTACCGTGGCAGGAAGTAATCCGACAGTCAAGAGAATTCTGGTAGTCTAACTCCACGAGAGAGGTCGTACGAAATGCCCAGGACCCTTGAAGGAGGAAGAAACAGCGAGGAAAATCACGCAGATCCAGCCAGACCAGACCCAAACGGGACAAGGTGAATACGGCAAAGTTTCGTCCCTGACCCCGTGACCAGTGGCCATTTGGGGGCATAATACGGCATGATGACCATACGGTACCACGAATCCATCTCGACTAAATTACCTTTCTCATCCTCCCTGAAATCTCTCAGGGTCTTGGATACAACATAAGATAGTCTGATCTGTCTGGTCTGTTCGGAATCCCGAGGATAACCATTTGGATGACAGTCCTTGGCATGTCTGCTAATAGAACCGTCGGACTAGAAGAGACTTCCTTCTGGATGCTTTGTGTATACAATGAGAGCACCTGATCCGACAGCCGAACTTCCGGTTTCCATTTCCCCCCTCAACGCAAACCAACCAACTAATCCAGGATGTACCTGCAGGACAGCCAGACTAGACAGAAGACACTATGACTTACTCGGTTTAATACTACTACTTGTGGGATATAGTAGGAGACTGCCGATGGAAGGAGGTCTCCGCCAGCCAACCACCTCCAGGGCCTCGCCTATGTCCCGTCATCGTACGTCGCTCCGAAACTCCGCCTTCAGGAAGAAAAGGCAAAGTGACTGTGACTTGACATCACGAGGATCCGCCACGGGATCATCTGAGGATGATGGGCTGATCGGAAGGAATTCCAGTGCCCGTACGTACCTGTTGCTGTTGCTGTTGCTATTGCTGGGTGGACTTGCGGCGACTACCGATGAGCAGCAGCAACTATTGACCAGATCCTTCTTGGCAGACTTGGATTTGTTGTCGCTGCTGCTGCTACTGCTGCTGTTGCTGTGTTTGGAAGATGAATATCAGAATGGAGAGAGCGTAGCCCTTCTGTACTCCGTAAACAGAACGTATCTCCATCGGAGTAAATCTGAATCCAGACCGAGTCAGTTGTTCGAACATGTTAACTAGTAGTTAAATCTCCATCAGATCTGCCGGTGACAGCGCCTGGACCCTGATGTCATTCCCAGGTCTTTCCTAACTATACTCACTCACTCCCTACTGCTCGACTCTATACTCCTTCTTTCACTCTACCCCTATACAAAATCACATCCGTTCATTACAATTCCAAATGTCAATACAATTACTCCAAAGAATGAATGCCATCTTCAATCCCCCCATTCACCATCCCCTGCGCGCAACTCCGAGAAACCAAAAAAAATAATAACCGCGGCGATCGGCTTTCCATCGGCTCTTCCCCCACCACCAAAAAGATGGACTGACTGATTATTCATTCCCTTCGTTTCTTTTTTCACATGAAGACCGAAAAAAAACTACATCCTCAGCTCTCCATCATCATCCACCCCATCTGATCTAACTCCGCCTGTCAGACTATCTGTCCCCTGCATCTTTGAAAAGGAACAACACAAGAGGCTCACCTGCGCGCCGATGCAATCCGCCTCCGCCCGCCGCAATCCAGCAACTGCAACTTGAACCCGCCGCATCATTTTCCCCTCTTCCCCCCCAATCTCCTCCCCCTCGGCTATTGCGATCATCAGTCATGGCCTCCTCATCGGCTCCCTCCGCCAACATTGGCGCAACCCCCCAACCTGACAGTCCTGCTGCTCCCACACAGATCCCCGAAAAGGTTTCTGCGGATGACCAGAAGAAGTCCGCCACGACGACTGCCCCGAACAATGCCCCCTCAGCAGAGAACCCCGCGCAACAACAGCGCACGAACAACGATGACGATGACGATGACGATGACGACGAATCGGAATTTGATGAATTAGATGGTAAAACTACATACTCTTTCTCTTCAATCCCTATCTATATCCTTAACTAACAAACAATGTGATATAACAGAGGTCCTCGACGACTTCAAACCCAAACCATCCCCCGCCCCCGCTAAACCCGATGCCGCACAACCATCTGCCCCCGATGACTTTGACGAGGAGGCTTTCCTCCGCCAACTCGAACAAGATATGGCGAATATGATGGGCGGTGGTGGCGGCGCCAGCAACGACGCTGCTGCAGCTGCGGCTGCGGCTGGCGCCACCGATACCAACGACGGAGGCCTCGACAAAGACGCCGAGGCATTCGCCAAGATCCTCGAGGAAAGCGGAGTCTCGCCGTCCGACTTTCTGAAACAGCTCGTCGGAGACGTCATGATGAAAGGCGACGACGATAACAGCACTACGGCCGCCACCGCGGGCTCTTCAGCAGCACCAGCACCAGCAGCATCATCAACGCCATCAACAAGTGGCACCGCAGCACCTGAAACCTTCAATGACACCATCCAGCGCACAATTGAACGGATGAAAGAATCCGGCGACAAGGCCACAGCGGCAGCCTCGGAGGACGACATGTCGGATGATCTGGTAGCGCAGCTCATCAAGGCGATCGAGGCGGGGGCATCGTCAGGCGAAGGTGGTGACGAGGGGGATCTGACGAAGATGTTCATGGGCATGATGGAGCAATTGTCGAATAAGGAGATCTTGTATGAGCCAATCAAGGAGCTTGATACGAAGTTTGGGCCGTGGATCAAGGAGAATAAGGGCAAGGGAAAGGTGTCGGACGAGGATATGGCAAGGTATGAGAGGCAGGCTGGAGTGGTCAGGCAGATTGTGAGTAAGTTCGAGGAGAAGGGGTATTCGGATGAGGATCCGAAGTGTAGGGAGTATGTGTGGGAGAAGATGCAGGAGGTAAGCCCATCCCATTGCGATCATTTGTCGTGCTGTTCAGTACTAACTCGGGGTCTAGATGCAAGCTGCGGGTAACCCGCCTGATGAGCTGATTTCTGCTCCTTGGATGGAGGATCTTAAGGGTCCGGGTGGTGGTGCCGGCGCGGGTGGTATGCCTGATTGTCCGCAGCAATGATGAGTACTAGTAGTAGTAGAATATTAATATATATACTCTTGGGCTGAGGGATAATATTTCTGTTGACCCAGACTCAATGTCTACTATTGTACAGAACCTGTTGGAAAACAACTTCACCACCTAGGATAGTACTTTCAAATCCCGTAGTCTCCCAACCCTAGGGCCAAGACGCATAGTCATAAACCCAATAGAGCAGAACCAACTACTACTCAGTTACTGCTGACTACATACAGTAATACTATCAACAGATGCACCAGACCCCATAACAGCATCGTCAATACGGTAAACAAATCCGAACACCCGGACATCAACGTTTGAGGCTTCGAGGGTTACTATACTGTCTATCCGGATCACAATAATCATCAACCAACGGGAGCGGATCTTGACCATGGCCATTATGCATGATCCTAATCGTCTCAGCAATCTGTCCATCCAACTCCCGTTTTCTATAAATCCTAGGGGGGTTTTCTTTTTGATAGACGTAGGATATAAACGGGTACCAAGGTCTTGCATTCATGAGCAGTCTGATAGTCATACTCGGTATTATTAAGGTCCACCACAAAGTAGGAGTGCTTTCCAGGGTAGATGTTGACTGCAATGAAACAAGTCTTGATATTTGCATTATATTCATAGACGCAATTCTGGATTTCTGTAACAAAGGGGCGTATAGATCCTAGATAATCTTTAGGATCGAGTATGCTATTTGGAGTATCACCGAGTATTCGCATCGGGCCGCCTGTGTCTTCAGACTGTCGGAGGAACTCGAAGAGAACTCCGTGGATTTGGTGGAGAATGCGGTCGCGACTAACATCTGGTGTTGAGGCATCCATGATGGAGTGGGCGGTGATGATAATGAACTATCCGCGTTATTGAAAGGGGTGATAAGATGATGGGGTTATATGGTGAATGTTTGTTGGCACTCTCCGATACGTCTAATATGAAGGATGAAGGTGAAGATGAAGAAGTTCTTAGATTCAATCAAGGGATGTCCATTGATTTAGGAGGGAAGGGAAGAAGGAGAAATAATCTTCCGTGTTTCTCCTTTGTAAAGTAGGAAGAGTTGAAGCAACCAACCAACCGACCAACAACCCTTTGCAAGAGTACTTAGGGGTGAAGGGTTTGTATGTAGGTAATGATTGGCTCGAAAGGTATCCGATCACTCGGAATCATAGTATCTGATTCTGATACCTCACGGCGAGCCCGGATTATCCTGACTAGGGTGAAGGGATCTTCTCTAATTCAAGTAAACCGAGTTTATTATAGACTTGGTTGAGGGAGCTTGGACGATAGGTGATGATCATTCATGTCCTTAAGTAGTACTGGACCGGGGGATGTTGGGGTTGTGGGGGATAAGAGGTGTCAGAGACGGAACGGAACGAGTACTAAACATACTATGGGGCGGTAACCCATGTCCTGACCCATCAGACTTGGGAGTTATCCAAAGGGCGAATAGGCCGTCTTGGAATTAGGGTTGGGAAACTTCTATGAGGATAGTCTGTAAGAGATACTCTACTATTATGTAGTAGTGATGGTGGTAGTAGGAGTAGTAGTAGTAGTAGTAGTAGGAGTAGTAGTAGTAGTAGCAGTAGTAGTAGTAGTAGTAGTAGTAGTAGTAGTAGTAGTAGTAGTAGTAGTAGTAGTAGTAGTAGTAATTACCCTCAAATTTAGCGCGGCTATTGGCACTCTGCCCAGTCAGTAACAGCCAGATAGACTACTTATTAAAGATACTCTTCTAGTATGTCTTTATACAATATCTCTATCAGAATTATAGTTCTATTTTCTATATTATACGGCGTCTTAGCCCTAGGGTTCTGGAGACTACGGGACTTGAAAGTACTATTATGGAGCGGGAACCTGAGTCGAAGCTCTTGGGATACATGACCATGTCCTGATCCATTAGGCTTTAGAGTCTTCCAAAGGGCGAATAGGTCATATTGGTAATAGGGTTGCAAAACTTCTATAAGGATAGTCTGTAAGAGATACCCTACTATTATGCATATAGTAGCTTGCCTATCTATACTACAACTAAACTGAGGCACATCTATGTGCTAAGCAAAACACTTGATTCTAAATATATGGACAGACTAGTAATACTACTAGTACTATCTTACTGGTGATGTATTTATGCTGAGAATTGACTATATTGGACGATCTGCTAATTAACTACTATCCAGATAGCCAGGTGGGTGGGTAGGTTATAGTACCCCATATCATTATAGTCCCAATCCATGAGCACAGTTCAACGCCAGACCATATCATAGCATACCAGACCATGCTTTTGCCCTGTCCGTAACAATCAACGTGATACTAGTAGTTACAACAGTCCCATCGACCCGCGACAAGACACTCCCATATCGATATCCGATACAGACACACGCACAGACAAGACAACAATCATGACATATCCATATCCTGACTATGCGCAAATCCCCCACTTGACCCAGGGATTTCAGGACCACCATCATGCCCCGCTAAATCCATGAATAGATCATCGTATTCTTCTTCATCACTAAATGAGATGTTCATCCCACCATTACCTCTACCAGCAGGAGCACCTGAATCAAACACTCCGTGGTGAGGCTGCTGTGGCTGTGGCTGCTGGTTCAAATACTCCAACCGTTCCATTTCGGCCGCTTGTTCTTGCAAATACTCGTCTAGAGCATATGCGTCTACATCATCTGAGCGAGCAATCGTTAGCATCGTCATATCATCATAAGACGTCTCAGACAAGGAAGAAGTCAAACATACCATATCCATTGGCATACCCCTCCTCCTCTTCCTCCTCAACAACACCCATCATCTCCTCCGCCCTCCGTCTCATCACCTCCCCCCACCTCTTCTCCTCCGCCACATGTTCCATAAGCACCAACTGCTCGCCGCGATCCCCAAACCGCCCATCATCCCGATCCCGCTTCACGCGATTCAGAAACACATTCCGGCGTGCCGAGGGGGACGCACTTGATTTTAAGTGCTTGGTCATGGGGTTGGAGATGTTGTTGGCATAGCGGTGGGCATAGTTGGGGGAAGATTGGATATTTCTTTGTCTTCTTGCGAATTGGTGGTGTGATTGTTGTTGTTGCTGTGGTGGCGTCGGGGATGGTGGTGCTGATGCCGATATGGAGGGGAGTTTCGTGGGTGTTGGAAGTGTGAAGGGGCTGGAGGGGATGTTGAATTGGGTGCTGTTGTTGGAGGTGGCGGCGAAGATGTTGGGTGTTGCTGAGGGGGTATTTGTGAGGCGTCGTGGTGAGAGGGGAGATGGTCGGGTAGGTGTGTATTGTTGGTGCTGCTGTTGAGGTGGTGGTGGTGATGACCCTGGTTGTTGCTGCATTGGAAGGGGAGCGAACATCATTGTGAAAGTCTGTAGTTGATTGATTGAAGTAATGCGATTCAGCCGGATGGGTGGATAGAGGGTATGTCAAGTCGTAACGCGTGGAGGTAGTGAAGATATCGTTGTAAATATAGAAATGGATTCCTCGTCACTCATGCGACAAGGACAGAAACAGATTAATTGTTCAGTAACCACAATTGCCACTCAATCGTATCTATCCAGTTGACGATAGTAGAGATGGTTGTCCGGAGAGACCAGCAATGGCCGCGGCGGAACAACGTGAAAGGCGGCAGGGATTCGCGAGCGCGTCCGACACGACGCCACGTGCTCACTAGTCTTCTTCGGGATATATAACATTCCTCAGGCTGTCAGGCACCACGGCACCTTTGACCCCTCCGCTGTGCGACGCATCATATGTAGACGGACAATATGATTATGCGGTCTTTTGCATCGTACATTATCATGATAGATATATTCCGAAGGTCTTATAGTTGATCGTGCTGTTGTACCACTAGTGTCGTCGTAGGTCGAGGAATAGGTGTTGGGGTGTCTGATCGCTCATACTCCTTATTTGAGGAGTTATGCAATCAAGATAAGTATATTGGTAAATGGCATTGCTGAGTGTTAATGTGAGATAGTTGGATCGGCTTTACATAATGCAAGTTGACGATAAACTCACATTGCAGGATCGCATGTTCCTGGCGCACTGTTCACTACCGGCATATAGTGTGGACCAAGACATGTCAGTGATTGTGCTATTTCCTACCGAGGTCGTCTGTATTAAACATGGTGAGAAGGCCTGAATCATCAAACGCTACGATGTATGACCTGCATAGTGAATAGGTAACTGCACGTATGCAGCATATCTAATCTAGCAAAACTGCCATGACATCATTGACAGTACAATTACTGCAGGAATCCTTCTCAAGTCATTTTTTTGATTAAATACATACAATCGAAAGCTTTTGAAGGCTGAGATCGGGGATCTGCAATCCACAGCAGAGACAGAGACGGGACAGTTTGCCGCTCACCGCTCCGCCAGAAAAGAAATCAAATGCTCGAGGGGGGAATCAAACTAAATCGACCAACCATAAATGCTAGGACAAAATCGCTGTGCTAAGTAAAAGGAGCGTGATATCGGTAAAGACCCGACGTATGGTCTATCAGAGCGAGAAAAGAGCGGTAGCTTCTTGAATGCAAAGCAAACAACCCAAGATAGCAGTGAAGAAACAACAAATCAGAGGATTTCCTCTCCACAAGCGCCAACAATAACTGCGTCATAATCGTACAAATTTACAGTCTCAAGAACGGTATCAAACCAGACCATATGCCTTCCCTGTTCGTTACCGCAGGATAAACATAGGAAAAGGGTGGTGTGTTCGTATCATAGACAGGATGCCGGGCTGGCTTAGAAGTTTGATGCAGCGTTGACAGGTCCAGGGTTGTGATACTGGTCAAGCGTGGTCTTGAAGGGCGTGCCACCAGCACCGGGGCTGGGTGCCTTCTCGCGAGCACCCGCACCGACTGCCGTGCCGCTCATGAGATCAGCAGCCTCGTCGTTGTCTTGCGCAGCCTTACGAGCGTGGATCCTCCAGCCAACAACGGCAAGGGCACCGACGATGATTGCACCACCCACACCGACCACGACACCGATGATGATCTTCTTCTGAGAGGACGAGAGACCAGAGCTGCTGTTAGAGTTATCAGACGAAGTGCCGCTCAGACCAGGACTGCCCGTGGAGTCAGCACTGGCGGGAGTCGAAGTAGTGGTGAGAGTGGTTTGGACGGGGGTTCCACTGATGGTCTCGATAGTCGTGACCGTCTGCACAACCGGGGTTGCGGTGGTCTGCTGGGTAGTGCTTTCGACGGTAGTCTTGCCATTCTTGTCCGTTGTAGTGACTGCAGTTGTCTGTGCATTGTTGTTGTTGTTGTTGTTGTTGTTGGATGATGTTGTCTGTTGCGGCTGGGTGGTTTGTTGGGGTTGCTTGTTGGTCGTGGAAGTGGTCTCTTCCGAAGTAGACGACGTAGTTGTAGGTTCACTGGTGGTCGAAGTGCTCTCCGACGTCGAGGTAGAGGACTCGGACGTCGAGGATGATTCACTAGATGTGGTAGAAGGGGCCTCTGTGGTAGCGGCGGCAGCGGCAGAGGTGACGGCGTTGCCTACACTCGTGACTGCAGCGCTCTGGCCAGCGACGACAGCCACGAGGGACAGGGAGTAGAGGAGGAACGAAAGACGAGCGGCTCGCATGATGGGCACGTCAGATGAGATCGATCAGTCGGACTCGGGGTATTCAAGGCGTTCTTTCGAGGCTTCCAGAGCCAACACGGATGAGGCAGGAGGGCAGTGGAGAGAACCGACACCGGGGAGGCGAGATTACAATTCCAACGCGACACGGAGGTGTCCAGATGGTGAGAAACGATCGTTTGGAGGGTTGAGAATCCGGGGGGGACAGCAGGAGGACAAAAAGAGGCTGTCGGAAGATATGATTCACAAGGAGGGGTTAACGAGTGACTGCAGATATAGAGTTGGGTGTGGTGGTGTGTGTGGTAAGAAGACAGGAAAGAGCGTAAGGAGGCGGGATGGAGATGAAAAGGGACTGGAGATGAAAGAGAGACGGAGAGAGGGAGACGAAGGGAACGGGATGGTGGAAGGGCACTGGCCGGCTCAATTGGGGGGGGCCACCAACGGGACTTTTGGCTGCGCAACACCAATCCCAGCGTCGTGCCCAGGAGTCGGCGCTCTCTAGCGTCGGCGCTAAAGAACATGCCAGCCAGTCAGCGGCTGCCAGTTGAGACAGTTCTGCACAGGGGCGCCCCTCGTTTTGTGTTTTTTGTGTTTTTTTAGTGTTTTGTTCTTGCATTTTTGGGGCGCCTGACTTTCCGCCCAGTATTTGGTACTGAGTATTATGGATACTATGGGTATTCTTCTTTTTCTGCCCGTTGGCTGTCACGGCCCTTGTCTCGGACTACTATGCCCAATACGGTGCTTTCTGGGTCGTCCCGATCCCACTCTAACCTCCTAGTGAGGTACCTGAGCAGTAGTGCTCCGGCTTGGTCGGCTAGAGTGAGGAGCAAGCAAGTCCATAGTATGGTAGATCACAAAGCGATCTTACAAAATTAATGAGTTCCATAATCTATTAGAGTAATTCTGGTACACACGTTGCTATTTTAAGGCATGTACCATGGGTCTTTAGGTACCGGTTAATGACCGTACCATAGAAAACAACTTTGTTCCTTGGGAGAAATTACCTAAGATTCGGCACTAACCAACAAACAACAACACCGAATCAACAATAATAATCCACAATTTTACTATGATGACTGGATATGTGTACATTCTATCAATTTTTATGCTTCTTGATGTTGGGTGGTCCCTTTCATTGTATCCGCGTGGCTCCGGTTCGATAGTAAAATAAGGAAGAAGAAAAGAAAATTCTGTAGTTTCCGAGCACCCACCTCCTCGGTGTTTTCCTGGGAATACGCACATACGTACATTCTCTCTCACGTGTTTCAATCCGAAAGAAACAAATCTTTCCATCTTTCCAAACATGGTCATCGACGTGTGCCGGCTCACCCGACTGCAGCAGCTGCCCGCTTAATGGGCGCTAGGGCGGCAATTGGGCCGGTGACTCCGTTCCCACAGCGTTTTTGCTGAGCTGTCTTTCCTTATGGCGATACCAACGGGGCTTAGTAGTACAAAGTAGTCTCCTTCACCGTAGCGTTATCACTAAGCCCCAAAGACCCTGCATCTTAAGGGTCAAACTGGTCTTGTTCGTAAATGATTCATCCTTCATAAACCTTAGTCTGGGTGCCACCCGACACTTTCATAATAAAACTTGATTACTGCTCTCCATAAGACCAGTTAATAATTATCTTCTCTCTCACGGTGAGAGAGAGGGTTAGCTAGCTAGCTAGCCACTTTCGAGTTCGAGTCGGGTGATCGGCAGCATCTGACGGTTCTAGATTCCTCTGTGCTAATTACCAAGTACCCAGCTGGCCACCCATACTAGACTACTACTCCTCATTAGACATGACACGGCGCTCTGGAACGTTGTTCTCATTAGACTCCATATTTCTGTTAATTAACATACCGTGGGGTTGACGACTTCTTAGTGTGGTCTTGGTCTCGCAGGGTTCCAGTGTGCGTGTGTTGTGTGTGTACTCATCGAGGTTACGTATATCTCCTCAATAGTGCGTGTGCCTAGACCGTTCCCCATCATACCCTTTCTCCCTCCCAGTAGGTAGAATATTACGGGTCGATTCGGGTCTCTGCAGCCACTCCGTCCGCCAGTTGATCGCGTGGCAAGGATGAGTGATCTCGCTTGCTTTTCTCCTGCCTGCTTAGTGATCGGGGTTAGTCAAGGCGTTCGTTATCATTCCTTTTGCTTCGCTTGCATTAGTTGTCTGTCTACCTGGTATGTAGTCAGTTATGAAAATGTGCATTGACTCAGATGGGGATATTTCGACGAGGTTAGGTTACGTAGGTATTTGCGTCTGTAGTATGTACGTATTTCATAACCTCTGTATTCTCTGGTCGCACAAGTAACACCTCGCCTGCATATGCAGGTTACGCAAAGAATAAAGTAGCCCTGGCAGCGAGGACACACACACTCGTGCCGGGGAGTCCCTGGGAATCGGCCCTTGAAACATACAGGTCCTGCCATCCGGATTTCCCGATATTTTGTACACATCACATGGGGGATAAGGTTTTAGTCGTGCCTAGCCATGGCCGGCTATGACCAAGGGATAAGATCTTTTCTGCCTATGTAGAAGGTTTGGATGATATAAGCGATGGATTTGCTAACTAATTATTTGATATTCGGTTACGTTCGACTCTATTTAAGACTATATATGTACGCTTCGACATTTCAAGGCCCAACCCAACAGTCCAAAGATACACGGTTAGGCAAAGCGGATGAAGCAATGGTAATCGTTCTCCGGATGGAATGAGGGATGTAGCTCATGGTGCAGAAGAGCTACAGCCCAATCTATATCCGGTATACCAGACGGTATATTAGACAGATCAGGATGGACAAGCACAAACAACAGAGAAACAGAATATAACGGAGTATATGAATATTGATGGGTATCACAAGTCATAAAAAGCAGGGCTGTCATAAAAGCCCGGATGAAAGAAACTCCACCTTCTCATCAATGCTTTTTGCGGGGGTTGCCTTTCATCTGGTCCTTCAGCTCTTCTTTGAAGTACTCAAAGAATTGGCTCAACTTCGAAGCTAGAGTGAGTGGCAGGTTAGTATCAAATGATACTACACAGCTACCATGACCGGTTCACGGTATGGGCGAAGTTCATACCAGACTTTCCAGAGTCAGGGCCATGCACCTCTTCCAGTGGGACACCCGTCTTCAGGTGATGAACCTTGCGGTGAATTCCCCCAACCAATTTATGAAACGACCGGCTGGCCAGCAGCTATACGTGGCAACATGAGCATCAAGCTCAAGGACTAGATATGATCATACACCTACCCTAGAGGTAAGCCATTCCTGTATGAAGAAGACCGTTAGTATGGAGGGTTGTGTGCGAGATTCCAGACACAAGTGCCTCATACACACCTCGAGAGGCCGTAGCAGAAATGCGCTTTTGAGAAACGCCCGAAACATCTTCAATGTGGACTACGTAGATCAGGTGGGATCCGTGGCAACACAAGCTAGACTAAAGCTTGAGTGCAAAAGGGATGAAGCCAGCGCACCGTGGGGGGGCTGGTGAGAAGCGAAAGGGAGAAGAAAAAACGCGTGGTTGCACCCTTGAAGAGAGAAAGAAAGGCGACAGTGAGGTCCAGCCACCAACTGAGTTAAACCTGAGGCTGGTGACACAACTGGGAACTCCACCAATCAGAGGTAAAGGACACGATACTCCGCCCGCGGCAAAGTGTCTCGGAGAAAGCGATGATCCGGGCGGATTAAAGGGATGGAAAGTGGATAGATCGACCGCCTGAGGCCGACCATCATGGCTGACGATGGCCGGTTGGATGAAGATCTCAAGGCACCGCTGGAGATCTGAATCATGCCTCGGACGAAGCATGGCTCTGAATGGTGAATGCAAGTACACTTGTACTATCTGTTCCTGAGAGACGCTCTCCTGAATTACATCATTCTTTTGCCATCCCCCAACCCTTAACTAAAGCATGGAAGCCGTCGTAATGCGCAGTAGTAGTTAAAAAAAAATAATAATAAAAATACTAATAATCTCCTGAAGGGATCCATACCGTCTGGACCCCGAATAAATCAGAAGAAAAAGAAAATTACCAGGAATGAGAAGGATCTCTTCTTGTTCGATACATACAAACTCTGCTGCCAACCTGCCAGAGAAACATCTCCTATTCTAATATTTTTTTCTTGGCTGCCCAATTCTGCTTCTTTTCTCTTCCTTGTATAACCCATACTTATTCTATTAGTCCAAACCCACTCTCCTTAACAACCTCATTGTTCTAATCTATTTAATGACTTGACTGATTGGACTGCTGGCCACGTCCTGAGGTTAAAAGACCCCAATAAGACGAGAGAGTGCGGGGAGAACAGCAATTGCCAAACGGTGTCGCGAGGGGGTCTTGCATCAAATACTCTCCTTCTTTTCCTGCTGCTGGCCGGACCCTCTCGCCTGCTGTTTCCCCCGGGTCGCATTTTGTTGACGAGGTTATTACTTCATTTTCACTGACCCGGTGGTTCTCCCTGTTCGTCCATATTTTTTTTTTTTTTTCTTTCTGATAATCACCCAATCTTTTCTCTCCTCCTACACGTTGCAGGGGTTGTGGGCTGCACGAAGAAGTTGGCTGTCGGGTCTTGTCTGCCGGCCGAGTCATCTTCCATACTATTATCGACTGCCAGGCAGTCTTCCTATTCGGCCGCGCGTTGTTCCCGTGAGATCCAGAAATCTGGCCAAGCATAACATTACGTCGAGGGGCAGCTTCCACAGCTGTCCCGATCTGTCCACGCTACAGATATCATCCCTGCCGCATCCCCCCAACGGCGCGCACGAGGATCCGCCCGACGGCATCGAGGGGGAAGTCATCACTGCCCCAACCTCCCGCTCGCCCTCCCCCGATACCTTCAGTCTACGCAGCGGCCCCCGAAAACTCGCAGCGACTAAGAAGCGGGTCTCGAAGAAGGCGCGCGGCGTCCTGGGCAAGGTTCGGGCCTTCCAGAGGATCGCTGCGGCCAAGATGGCTCATCCCACCATCAAGATCGATACCAGCGTACAAGCGACCAAGCGGTCGCTTCCCGAGGATAATGACGATGGCTTCGAGATTATAGATGGTCCGGAGAACGACGATCCTGGCCTGGAAGCGCGCGATAATGAATCGGTTCCTCCATTTCTCTGCCAGTCGGTCCTAGGTCAGTATGCGCCCGCCTGGCACTTCACCCCGCTTGCTGCTTCTGGGTCTCCCAGTCGTTTCGGGCGCAGTTGAAGGAGTTGCACCTCTCTAAATATTGCCTACGGCCTGACTAATATATCTGTCTTGTGATAGAAATCCATCAAAAATTCGAGGAACTCGAATGGATGCAGCGGACTCGGATACACGAGGGGATGCTAGCCAACGACCCCTCACACCGTTGGGCGCTAGAGGGAGACCCCGAGGTCAGGGCAAGAAACCGATACGTGAACGTGCAGGCATGGGCCAACTCCCGCATCCATCTGCGGGTGCCAGAAGGGGAATGCGATTTTATTAACGCATCGCCGATTGTCCTCGAAGACTCAGTCTCGCAGGAGGAGCGACGGTATATCGCGACGCAGGTGGGCGCATATATTCTGCTGAGGGTTGAAGGATAAATGCTAATCCGCTGCTATGTAGGGACCGAAGCCGGACCAGCTATCCCACTTTTGGCACATGGTGTTCCATGAAAGTGAGGATGTAGGCGTCATCGTCATGCTCACGCAGACATTTGAGGCGGGCAGAGAGAAATGTGCCCAGTACTTCCCACTGGACCGCGAAAACGCCACGATGCCCCTGCGACGTGAGCAAGACCCGTTCATGAACGACAACCATCACCAGCAAGCCGATGAGGACCTTCTAGGCTATGTTACACTGCTCGAGACTCAATGGGATCCCACATCTCGCTCGGAAATCCGCAAACTTCGGCTCACCCTCGCCACCGAGTCGAAGATTGTCTGGCATTTTCTGTTCGCCGGTTGGGAGGACTATTCCAAGCCCGAGGGCGATGACCGCGATGCGCTCCTTCAGTTGATCAAACTGTCCGGTTCGAAATGCACCCCTGCTAACCCCCGCATTGTACACTGCAGTGCTGGTGTCGGCCGGACAGGCACCTTTATCGCGCTGGACCATCTTTTGCAGGAGCTCGAGTCCGGCCAGTTACTAGAGGCGACTGACCCCGACATCGACCCTGTCTTCGAAACGGTCAACCAAATGCGCGAGCAGCGAATGATGATGGTCTATAATGAGATGCAACTCCAGTTTATATACGAAGTCCTACGGGAGCAGACCGATCTCAAGCTCGGAAAGACTGCCGTGCCCAGCGGGCGCAAGTCGGATGAGAGGTCAACGAAGATGGCCAAGTTGTCAACCGACGACAGCTACCGACCATCCTCCAAACCTGAGCTCGAACCTGCTGACGATCACCGATCTACTCCTACCCGGAGCTGGTCGGGCACCCCCGAGGTTTCTGATAACGAATGAGGCTAGGGACGACCGGTTCCCGTCTCAGACAACATTATTATATTACCTTCCCTCGTAGTATATAACATTCTAATCGCCTATTGATGTTTTTCTTTTGCCATGTTTGTCGTTTTTTCTTTTTGCCATGACTAGTTACGAGTTCTGACCTGCATCTTCAACATGCATTTGCCCTTTGCGCCACCCTGCATACTATGTTTCAGTATACGACCTGATGCTTTTATTCCTTCAGTGCCCAGGATGCTTACATTTTCACGAGCAAACCGTCCTGAACATTGTCATCCGAAGCTGATGTGCTTACTCCCGCGCGATTATCTCTCTTCAGCTTTCATTCTGTTTCCCCCCCCTAGCATTAGAACTGGTGTACCATACTGGACTTGTGGATCTGCCTGGAAATGAATAACGATGCATCTGTTCATACGCGTGCCCTGAAAGGTCCTCTCTTACACACCCTACCAGAATACTATCTACCATCTGATCTACCAACCACTCAATATAAATCAAAGCGTTCTTATACTATTAAACGGGAAACAAAACCCCCCCCTCTCCTCATCTCTGTTATCCTATGTACATCATAATTCCCACGGAGGGATTTATAGAGCAAAAACCAGAACCAGACCCAGGAGGAGTAAGAATAGAGATAGCTAGATAGTTAGGGTTCGTAGAGGAGAGACGCAGAAGATATAGAGAAGTAAGAAAACACAAAACAGAATGTAAACGATCAACTCAAAACGCCGGTAGATAACGGGTCGGGTCATGACACGGTCGTAGCGAGAGTAGTAGTAGTAGCAGGTGTGAATAGATAGATAGGTATGGTAACTTTTTTCCTTTTCCTTTCGTTTCGTTGCCTTTCTTTTCTGCGTAGCGTAGTATAGCAATCGTCGAAGCGGGCGGGGTACAGATAGTCTTCCCTATCATGTGGAGGATGGGTTGGGATTATATCGGGGTGTCGCGGAGGGGCGATTGGCAGATAGAGAGTGTATGGTAAGCGTGGTAGAGAGCGACAGGTGGTGGTGGTGAGCGCATCAACGCCGAGTGAGCGTATACGTCGCAATCACATGCTGGGCAGCGATGTCATTCTGCTGGGTGAAGCAAACTTCACGGCTTGAGAGATATGAAGAGAATCATAGTTGATAGGTAGCTAGCGAGGTGCAAGATCCAGAGATCTAGCTAGCTAGCTAGCTAGCTAGAATGCGATTTAATCACTCCGCTTCTTCCCATCTTCAGCGGGCGACGTCCTCTTGGAGGTATCAACGGCCAGATCTCCGGACTCGTCCTCCTCATCCCAATTATCGACAGCGTTCTCATCCCAGTTGTCTACCTCCTGCTCTAGGCTCATAACACCTGTCTCCTGGGGTCCAAGACCCTCCTCGTCGCTGTGGTGGCCCGTCACTCCGAGCTCGACATCATTCTCTGTGCCGTCGCCGCCGAGGGAGCCGAAGCGCGCCTTGCGTCGCCGGTCGAGCATGCGCCGGTGGTACCAGCCGCAAAGGCCGACGGCGCCGAGACTGCCGACGATGTTGGCGAGAAGGTCGAAGGCATCGAAGGACCTGCCGTTGGGGAGGAGACCTTGGATGATTTCGGAGCCGATGCCGAGGACGAGAGTGCAGACGATGAGGGTTAGGTGGAGGGTGCGACGACGGGTGGTGTCGAAGATCCAGTAGAAGACGAGGGAGAGGAGGAAGAAGGTGACGACATGGAGGAACTTGTCATTGGGTTGGAGTTGGGACGGAAGAGTGGATGATGTGCTGTGCGGGAGGAGACCGATGTAGGCGGCGAGGATGAGGAGGAATAAAAAGGCGCCTGGTGAGAGTGGTGTTAGTGGTACAGATTATGGTGGTATTTTGGTATTAGTTGGTGTGGTGTGGGAAGCTGGTGAAGCTCTTGATGTAATCGGATGATTAGGTATCATAGAGCTTCACTTTTGGCTTCGGAAGAGGGTGGAAACGGGTGGGAAGAGCTCAATGGATGGGGAAGATCGGGGGGAAAAGACATACCCGCGAAAGGGTATCGGATTCGCATGATGGGCGATCTGGAAGGAGATGATTACGGGGAGGGAGTGTAGAGAGAGGAGGGCGTAGAGGGAGAAGAGAAAAAGGCCGGAAGAGGGAAGACTGGATGATGAAGCGATGAAGATGATGGTATGTCATGTGGTTTAGTTACTTTACGATACAGACAGACAGACAGAGACGGCGCAGCCTCAGGCTGAAACTGGGTTTATTGTGGTTGAAACATCCTCGGGAAACTCCCTGCCATTCCTTCTTCTTTTCTTGTCCCCATCGAGGCTGAGTGTTGCTTGTTCCCCCGTTCCAAGTTTAATTCATTGACGGGTTATTGCTCGCCTTGTTTGATTTTATTCTATTATTTAATATTAATGCGGATTCACTTTTTGTCGGCTCATTCCTTTTTGTTATTAGTGTTATTCTGTCTCATTATTATTACTATATCTTCCCTTCACAACTACTACTAGTTACTCTGTTAGTTGCTTTGCTTTGCTGCTGCTGCTACTGCTGGAGTCAACGAATTGCGCGGTTGGTCTGAAGCTGCGGTCGCCGTTCCGCCTTCACGCAACCAACTTCATCTCATCCGTTCGCGCAGAGAACCTTATAAAGAAGCCCTCCAGTCCCCCATCAAATCCCCCACTATTTCATCACTTGGGGTCTCCAAATCATCGTCCCTCATTTCTTGACCCCTGTACCCTAATGTATATGTCTTTTTCAGCGTCTCAAAAGACCCCCTTGTACCCTAGCTGGAACTGATCCGGACCGTGGAGAAACGAGCCCCCCTCGCCCGCCCCAGAACCGGGGTCTTGGAGCGAGCATGTCGCTCGGACACCACCACGCCTGGCTCCCCCCAGGTCACCTGCGCCCGCCGGATGATTTCCATGATGCGCGGTCTGTCAATGGCTATCCCAAATCTTTTTCCGGTTCGCGAACCCCCCAGATGCGCGCTTCGGCCGACGCCGACGGGTCTCACGCGGGCGGTCTGATATCAGATGCCGATATTGCAGGCGACGAGGACCCGCGCATCGCCATGTTCCGAGATCTGTACAAACGCAGTGAGGCGCAAATAAATTCTCTCTTTGCCAACCAGAAAGCTGCCGAAGATGCCCGCCCTGCGAACGATTCCGACGAGTCCCAACCCGAGAGCCAACGCGCCGACGAACCCGCTCCGCCCCCGGCGCCCCCCAAGAAGCCCGCCAGGAAGTTGGATGATGATGACTACGATGAGTATGACGACGAAGATGACGCTGAAGATACCGAAGCCGCATCTCCTCCTAAGCCCAAGTCTCTCGCTGCCTCTCAGCTACCTAGTAGCTTCCCATCGCCTAGCCGACCGCCCAGCGGCTCCGTGTCGGTCGGGCCCGATGCGCAGAAGGAGCCCAAGAAGGAGACCTTGGAGGATATTCGCAAGAAGCTAGAGGAAGATAAGAAGGCGACCGAGGAAGCTGCTAGGAGAAGTTTCCACACACTCTTTTATACTTTAGAGAATGATAGAGATGCCATGTTGGACCAGCAGCGGCTAGAAGAGTCGGAGCGACAGGTAGAAGCGGAAATGTCGGGCCAGGCGAATGCGGGCAACAATGCGAACCCAACCTCCAATGGCTATGGGTCGCTGAGTAGCGCGAACCTGGGCGCCTCGAGCCTGACCCTCAAGAACCTGATCGCAAGAATTGACATGAAGCGGAGTTTGGTCCAAGCATCTGACGCGGAACTCCGAAGCCTGATGAGCGAGGTTCGTAAGAACCGTAGTAAGTGGGCTAGTGAGGACAAGATTGGTCAAGAAGAGCTGTATGAAGCTGCAGAGAAAGTGCTTAGTGAGCTCAAGGCGATGACTGAGCATTCAAGCGCCTTCTTGACTCGGGTTAATAAGCGCGATGCGCCTGACTACTATACAAGTAAGATACTCTGACGGACGAAGAACCACGCCGTGTGTCTCGTTGCTGACTCCCTGCGCTAGTTATCAAACATCCCATGGATCTAGGAACCATGACGAAGAAGCTGAAAGCGCTGCAATACAAGTCGAAGCAGGAATTTGTCGATGACATCAATTTAATATGGTCGAATTGCTTCAAATACAACACCAACCCAGAACACTTCTTGCGCAAGCATGCTCTATACATGAAGAAGGAGACGGAGAAGCTCGTCCCTCTGATACCAGACATCGTCATCCGAGACCGCGCCGAGGTCGAAGCAGAAGAGCGCCGACTGCAGATGGCCGAAATGGACGGCGCCGAAGAGAGTGACGACGAACCGATCATGTCGTCCCGTGGTCGCAAGGCCCCCGGCAAGTCATCATCGAAGAAAGGCACTGCGCCTGTTCGAAATACTCCCAGCGGATCGGAGCCTCCTGGTCAGAGCTCTCAGCCTCCGGGGCCGGTCCGTTCGGACTCTGATGTTGTGATGGAGGGGACTCAGAATGGGCTTGTAACGCCGCCGCCTGGCACACAAACGCCATCTGACCCTGCGGGCGTCAGCTCTGGTGTACCTGGAAGCCAAGGTGATGCTATGGACATTGATGGGTTAGTCCCGACAAGCACCGCGCTGAGCGCATTGCCCGCGTCTGGTGTGGATTCCGAAGATCCCGAATACAAAGTATGGAAACAGGTGACGAAGAAGGATCGCGCCCTCATTGCCGCAGAGAGGCATCGTCTCTTCAAAGGTGACAAGCTCAACTCCGATGAGCCAGCATTGCTCCGTACTAAAGCGGGCATGCGGCGGTGGATCAGAAACCAAAAGCATAATCTTGCAGAGAACGACAAGGCGCGCGAGTCAACAGGACAAGGCATGGAACCTGGCGCCGCGGGTGAAACGCTCGCAGAAGGTATTGAAGTGGATGAGGATCGAGTGATCCCCGACTATTACGATGTCATGTCAGGGGTTCCCGATCTACCCTCTCAGCTACTCTGGAAGGAAGACTCAGACGGCAACATTGTGGATGCGTCCGAAGAGTTTTTGAGGATCCTCCCGCAAGGCTCATTCACTCAACCAGATAGTAAGCTGGCCCGCAAAATGGATGCAAACATGCGCCAAATGCAGGAAACGCGAAAGGTCTGCTCGAAGATCGGCATCGTCAAGCAGATGCAACTGCAGTCTCAGGTAAGCGATCTCTCGAACCATAATTTCCCTTGTCTAACCCTCCAAAGATGTACCAGAATCAGTTCCAGAAATACCAGCCGGAACCCTTCGTCGAGCAGGATGTGTCACCACATGTGATGAATGACGGGGGTCCTGTCATTGCTCCTTGGGTTTGCAAAGCGGCCTTGCAGCGTTCCGTGGCGAAGATCTTCTACCACACTGGCTTTGAGGAGTATCAGCCTTCGGCCCTGGATGCAGTGACTGATATTGCCTCCGACTTCTTCCAGAAGATCGGCGAAACCCTGAAGTCGTACATGGAATCCCCGAAAGTCCCGACTACCGACGCGACCGAGGCGACGGGTACAGCTCAGTGGAAGCGAGCGTACACGGAGCCGGAGATCGTACTACACACTCTCTCATCTGTTGGCATCGATGTAGAGTCTTTGGAGTCGTACATTAAGGACGATGTGGAGCGGCTCGGGACGAAGCTTTCGACAGCTCATGACCGGCTGCGCTCGCTGCTGTCCGAGCTCCTGCGACCTGCACTTGCAGATGGCGGGGAGGATGGCTCCAACGCATTCCACGATGGCAGTGAACAGTTCATTGGCGGTGACTTTGCAGAAGATATCGATGAGGATTTCTTCGGGTTTAAGGAATTGGGGCTGGACAAGGAGTTTGGTCTGGCCACACTCAGCGTGCCACTTCATCTCTTGCAGAACAGGATGTACAACGCTGCGCAGGCACAGAACACCAGGTATGTTTCTCTTATTGTATCGACTATTGATTGCTTGATACTGATGGGTTTTTGCAGTGCTGCCCAAGCCGTCACTCTCTTCCCCCCGCCCGCTCCCTACCCTCGCATCACCAATGACTCTCTCGCTTTGCAAATCGGGTTGGTTCAAGAATTCTTCAGCTCTAAGCTCCAAGCAAACAACAATGAGCCTTTGGTCGAAGATCTTGAACTACCACCGAAACAACGACCCATGGCCGCACGACCCCGTCTGCCCGCGTCTGGCAAGATCCCGCCGCCTTCCGCTCCTTCAGGCGTGACCACCAGTCCCCAGAAGCGACCCCTCCCGCCCTCCGCATCGGGGCAGTCGGGCGCTAAGTCTGGGACGTCGGAGCCGAGTAAAAAGAAACTCAAGAAGAACGGGCCTAGCCTGGGCGCTCCCGACGCGACAGCTGAAGGAGACGATGCCGCCGCCGTTGGAGTAGATGGTACCAAGCCGTCGAACGGATCGTTGTTTACGGCCGCTTCAGCGGACGAGCCCTCTGCCCAGGATGCAACTATCAAGGGCGAGATGGAAAACTCGACCGCGCCAGAAGGGACTGGTGCTGAGCATCAAGCCCCAGCTGGGACCTCAAACGATGACCAGAACCCTAACCACGACAGCGCTGCTGCCCTACCAAACGGAACGGCAGATGAAGCGTCATGATATGATCTGTCCTACTCATTCCCCCCGCACTGTACTACCTCACTATACCATGATTATTCCCCTCTACCTCTTCTACCACTTTTATTATTTCCTTTTTCCTTTCGTCTATGTCTTCTTTGCAGTATATTATATCGTCCACCACTTATGTCTTATCTACCTTTTTTACCCACTTTTGTTACTTCTTCTTCCATCTCACTTGTTTTCTCATTCTCTTTCATCGCCTGTTTTCACTCTTGGATGATATATAGTGTGCGATATGTGGCGTCGCGCTCTTTCTTTCCAGCTGCCTGCCTTTACCCGAGCCCACGTTGAGTTCGAGTTCGACTTCGAGTTCGAGCCCCCTCTTGTCCTATCTAATCCCAGCATTACCAGTGTGCGACAAGAGAACAGAACTACAAGGGGGAACCACACAAAAAACCAGATAAATGAGATACACAAATACAAACGATGCATCCTTGTTCAGTTTACTTGCCTTCGTATACCGTAACACAAGATAATGCATAGCTGTTCAACGTAGATAGAACATAAGAACAGGGATTAATGATTTCCTTCCATTACGATCTGGGCTGCATCTGCATCAGCCTTTTTTTTTTCTTTCTTGGCTTGGCTTGTGCGTTGCTGATTGTTCTAGACTTGACGGGGTATATTCTTCTGTAATATTCTCGATTTTAGATCTCACAAACAAACGCTCATCTGGTACTACCGTGTAACGTCAACCCATTAAGACGGTAAGTAACTAGCAGGGTAACACAAACACAAGACGAACAGACAGGCACCACCAAGATATCTACCTCCGAGATGCAGCAGCAGCAGCATGCACGCATGCATACATGGCATGATTCCTATCCATCTATCTATCCTAACACATCCCACCTGTATCCGAATATACTATCTATTATCCTATTCCTAACCCCTGCTCACTCGGATCTATCAACCACAACTACAAACAACATCCAACCACATAACCCCAACAAGTTGAAACAAACACACAACTACCTCAATCTTCTGCGACCGTAGACCCTTACTACTGTGCAACATCCCCACATTCCCCACTATCTCATCCCATCTCATCCCAACAATGCAGGGAAGGCAGGCAGGACCTAACCAACTTACCAAGCTCTCGAAAAGTACTCCGAAGCATAAATCATCTCAGCCCTCTATAGTAAGTACTAATACACTTCATATAGAACAGGATTTAGTATGTTCAAAATTCAATGCCACGCAAGTGGGGGGGGGGGGGGGGGGGGGGGGGGGGGGGGGGGGGGGGGCGGGGGGGGGGGGGGGGGGGGGGGGGGGGGGGCGGGGGGGGGGGGGGGG
>BTWD01000060.1:0-220472 GCA_036986335.1 Aspergillus sp. AS01
AAACCCTAAAACCCTAAAAACCCTAAAACCCTAATAAACCCTAACCCGACTGAAGGCCAGGCGCATGGTCCAGATTGCACACGCAACAGCTTGTACAGCAGAACAGGCCCAGGTTACTTACAAATAATGGCCTTTTGCACAAGAAGGTTTGGTATCAATAGACTTATACAGACAGACTAATCAGCGAGCTGGACTGTGTCCTATATATAACCATTATTTTCTATTATAAGAATCTTTAATATAGTCTATTTACCGGCTGTCTGCAAGATCTGCTGGATACTATTTTTAATTAGACCTGTAGTTCCTGTAGCTGTATTTTATTAAATCATTTAATAAGTAAGTATTCTCCTCTCTTTCCTGTTTATTTCTTGCAGAACTAATATAAGTCACTTATATAATAGCTATTCAATATAATAGAATCTGTCTAGACTTTTATAATTAATACAAGAAAACTTTGTGATATAATTACTTATACTAATATATAGCTAAGACAAATACTGGGACTTCCTCTCTAAACTAGCCAGTTACAGATAATTACTTGTTTTTACTCCTGTATTTACAGTAGCAGCCAAGTAAATCAATTCCCGGCTCTACTGTATCTTTAGTATAATATATATTAACTACCTACTACAGCAGGTATTAATCTCCATGGATTAATTATTAAAAAGCCTCACAGGGATTTGCAGGCCTGCTTATAAATAGCTTATAAATATAATAAATAATATTATTAAGTAGAGATAATTAATACTATCTAATACTATATTCTATAACAGCTGAAAACTTAATTATTCCCACACAGTATATACTATTATTAATAAAAAGTTTTATAAAGAGAAAGTCTAAGATCTATATAATCTTCTGGCTAAGTCTACTTACAGAATATATATTTACTGCTAATCTATTTCCTGATTATATAATATCACAGCTTGGCTATCAGATATCTTAAAAAAAAATAATATAATAAGCAATCTGTATTAACTAGGCTATTCTAAATATCAGTATTACTGCTAATAAACTTGACCAATGAACTGGACATAAATTTAGTCATCTATATAATTAAAAAAACTTTTTCTAATACTTCTAAATCTTAGAACTTGGGTAACATTAATATTTATTATACTAGGATAAAAACTACTCTTTTCATAGTTTCCACCTGTCCAGGAATCTTGAATACATCTATTTCTGCAGGGCTGGAAGAAATATTTTAGTCTAGTATATTTTCTACTATATCATCCCACGCGGTTTCATTATTCATGAATATATCCAGAAAATAAATACTGGAGTAAAGACTATAGATACCAGACTAAACAATGCTTATAAGTCTGTAATCATAGATAGATCTATAGATCCTGTTAATCCTGTTTGAGATATAAAAAATAACAGGATTTTTATTATATACTATCCATAGTTATCAATATTAGATCTTAGAGCTTCTCAGTTTTAGCTGCTAATTATTACTAGCATATAAATCTTCAAATCTTATTCTTATTTACTACCCCGTAGTCTCCCAGGCAGTGTTATTAAAGGCTGTTAAAATACAGTGAATAACAGCAGTTAATAAGCAGGAATTATATATAATACCAAAGACTGATGTTTATATATATATTCTGTATAGAAAAAATATAAAAAATAATGTCTTCTATTATCCAGCTAACTATACTGTAAGTAACAGCCGGGATTCTAGAATAAAGAACTATTTTTAATCTAGTTAATTCTATAAATACTAGAAAAGAGAGCTGTTAGAAGTAATATTATTTTAACAGAAAGTTTACTAATATAATTTTATTATTTTAATTATATAATAATAATATAAAATTTATAAAAGATATACTACAAAAATTATAATATATATACTTTTCTTATCTCTTCCTCACCCCTGGCTGGAAATAATGTAGTGTCCTGCACTTTTAATCAGATCTAATAACAGTATTAACAGATACTAATAAGTAATATAAAAGAAGCTCTCTCAGATATGCATGATTTATTATAAGAGTATTAATTTTCTTACTAACTATATTAAGACCAGAAATATACACCCAGCTTTAAAACTAGAAGAATAACTGTAATTAATATTATAGATACTATAATAAAGAACTGTAAATCTAAGAAGATCTCTGGATCTACAGGGTAGCTGTATATCAGGTATTATATTTAAATATTAAATAAATCTCCTACGTGGACCTGTGGTAGCCAGTAAAATATAATTTTTAAGTTAAAACAGAGAAGATACTGGGAGATTACAGTAAATCTAAATAATCTTATAGCCTTGGAGTATAATTAACAGGCCACTGGTAGAAACTTCTAGTTATAGAATTATATGATTAATAAATTAAAAAGTATATAAGCATAATATATATTATAAATATCTTGGTAAATCAAACAGTCTTAACTTATTTAACTTATATCCAAGTAAGATTTTATTACAGGCCGTAAATCAGGCTTTATTAAAGTAAAACATACTGACTGTGCCTATAGTTAAATTATCTGTATAATATATATAAGAAGTTTTAGCCCTGTATAGTATTATTTCTAATTTTATTTAACTTACTTAATTATATCCAGACCATTGAAGTCTATCTCAGTAATATTATAATAATTAATCCACAAAACCCACTGCCAGGATTTCTAGCGGGTTCTAAATATAAATTAGAATAGATTAATATATCTACAGCTTTTACTGAAAGAGTCATAGCCCGCCAGCAAATTACTGATATTAATTAAGTTAATATAATTACTAATAAACCAGTAAACTATATTTATAATAAGCAGCTTAGTCTATTAATCACTAAATAGCAGTACTCTATCCCAAGCTTCCATGAAGACAAGGATATAAAGGAACTAACTCATATTTTACTAGAACTAGATAATAAAAATAATATCAGTAGTAGTAGCAGGACTAGCAGCTAGAAGAAAAATCAAGATAATAAATAAAACCAGCTTATTTTTAGTTTATTAAGACTTTATTTTAAATATAGATAAAAATAATAAGAGTACAGCTGATAGCCCTGAATAACAGTCTAAACATAATAATATATTTATAATATTAAAGATTATAAATCTGTCCAGGAGCCTGCTTATCCAGCCAGATATAAAAACTATTTTTAATTATTTACTCTAAGAATTTCATGAGATTTTTACAGATACTATACAGCAACCTACCTTATCTCTTAATAACTTATCTGAAAGTATATCCGGGTAGTCTGGCTTCTACTATAAAATTATATTTATTAATACTGAGACCCTGGAACATGCACATCTAGATCTATTATTTATTCTATAAAATATTTAATAACTGAAGCTGCTGATACAGCCATTATAATCTATAAAATAAATACTGATTAGTTCTAGTAATATTATACTTTTCTTATAATTATCTTTTCTAAACTTATCTATAATTAATACCACCAGACTGGCAGACAGTTGGTGTCTTCCAGAAAATATTAATTAAATTATTTTAAATATATTCTTCTTCTCCCCAGTGATACCTGGCATTTATAAGAAAATAATTATAAATATAACTATAACAAATAACTGGTATAACAATCCAGATTAAGATACTGGAGCCGCCTGGCAGGATAAATAAACTATATTATATAATATTTTATTATATAGCCTGTCAGAAAATAATTTAATCTTAATTTACAAAATATTCTTAATATATATTTATATAAGCTAGTTACTAGCTGAACTGCATACCCCCGGAAATTTCTCAGACTTTAATATTAATCTCCTGGAGGAACAGCTGGCCTGGCAACATTATATTCAAAATCTACAGATTAGAAATATAAAATAAAAGAACTAGTTTTACTAAAATTTACTCTAGTTGTACTCTCTCCCGCGGATATTACTGTTATTTAATAGTAGTCACAATTACTAGTCCTTAATAGAAATCCAGACTAGTACTGGATTTATTATATATTACTTCTTTACCTCCAACAGACTGGCTGGGTATAATATTTTATATTTACAAATTTATTCTACCTACCAAGCCACTATAACTGTCTTATCCTAATATTTATATAAGTATTAGTAATCCTATCCTAAATAACAGGTAAATTATCAGTACTTCAGGTCTGATAAAGAAATAGATTATAATAATATCTATTTTTTCTAGATTATAGTACAGCAGGCAGGAGAGCTTCCTGTATAAAAAAATCTTCTTAATATTTTCTAATCCAGCCTGGCCCAGATAATTATTATAGAAGTATTCCAATTCTATATTAATCAGTTACTATTACTAGTTAGTAGATTGACTAGCTTGTTATATTATAAAAAAATAAAACAGTAATAATCTACTGTAACAGGATATAATAGTATTCTAGATCTGACTAGTATATAGCAGCAAATAATATAAATACCACTAGACAGAGTATTTATAGAATAGAAATAAGCAGATTAATTACTTCAGCTAATATTTAATATTACATTACCTGTGGTCTTAGTAGAGATCAAGTATTAGTTATTATATTTACAAACTTAAGAATATAATATAATATATTTCTTTAACCACAGTATAACAAGCATATTTAAGACAGACTTATAGCATAAAAGTAATAAGTAATTATCTTAAATTAGGCTTGTATTAACTTGCTGATATATTTATAATCTATACTAGCAGTATAGCCAAAGAAGCTGCCCGGATCTGTTAAACCAGACTGTCAAGGATATTATCCAGGGCCTCCCGGTAAACACTCAGGATTATTACTAGATAAAAAAGAAGATTAAGAAATAAAGTAAGCAGGCATAACTATAAAAGCAGTTTATATATATTACTGGATCTTCTAATATCCTCTATTTCCTTTTCCAAGGCATAGATTATTTCTTAAATAAAGAGGGATCATCTATGACAGACTACTGTATACTGAAAAAAACCTAATTTAAAATTATAAAAGCAGTCCTACAGTAATTCCGGCCCTGATTACTACAGAATATTCTTCCAGATTTCTTTGAAATCTTTCTATATAACTATCTACCAGCAGCCCGATTTGCATTTAAATAATAGATAAATAAGAAGATGCTGCAGGAGCCTCTTAATTCTATTAAATTTAATCATATTTTTGACCTGCAGCCGAGTTGACCAGCCCTTTTAAATAAAGTATTAACAACAGATACTTAGTCTGTGTTAGAATAAGTATCCTGCAGAGAAGTATAAAACATCCTGCGCGATTCTGTATATTAATATACTTATTAATCTATAAGATATAGCTAATATTTTAGAATATTCTATTATTAATTATAATATTATATTATACAGTATCTTATAAGCTATACCTGAATTTAAAGTCTTTCACTATATATTTTCTGAGTTCTAGATTATTTATACTAGAATATAGTATCCAGCATCTGGTTTAATCTATACTAATATACAGTCATAGAAATCCGAGAGGCACTCCTATGTGTTTTAGATATAATAATAATATAAGATAATATAATATAAGATTACAAGATTACTTGCTATCAGCTATATATATAAAAATAACCTTGGCATCCAGAGAGAATACATACTTTTATATAAAATATTACCACTGTATACTATTATATGGATTACCATTTTCTCTATATATTAGATATAGAACTGATTTATATAAAAAATATAATATAACTTTATTAAAAATAATACCTCTCAAAAAATCCTTTGGAATATATTTATTCCTGCCAATATCTATAAGCTAGATACACAGATATTATAATATAAAAATATCATAATCCAGCTGCTTCAAGAAATTAATAAGCCTATCTCAGTATATATATCTTTTTAGAGTCTTACTGGTATCTCCTAATATAACCACATCTTAACCAAGCTCTCTTTTATATAAACCCAAAAACACCTACTATCTACTCAGATAACTATAATACTGCTGAATCTATTAGAAGAGCTTATACTTTATATTATAAACTATCTAGAACAGGCCAAGGATATCCATTCTCTATATCTTACTAATTTATATATATATTAACAGCTGTTACTGGTACTCTATCACTTTAATATATAATTTAAACACAGCTCGGCGCTGCACTGGGCCGTATATTATAATAAGCTAAAACTTATCTAAATAATATATTTTTACCAGGCCTGTATTAATATATATTACTATAGCTATATATTTTTTTATTATACTATAATATTCAGACAGATATCTGTTATAAAATAGCTGCTTTTATATAATAATATTAATATTAATTACTGTAATAAGTATCTGGGCTTAACCCTGCTTAATATAATAGTACAGAAAAAAAATATAAAGATTATTCAGATATTACTTTCAGATATTTATACAGATATTAATATAGAAAATAAGAATAATAAGATACTGCTGCTGGATATTATTAAATATTAATATCTTATTATTTTATAATTATTTCTAGCTGATATAAAAATTAAAATATATTTACAGGGCTAGTTAGTCTTGGTATTATTATATATTCTGTATATAAACTTTAGCTATAGTGGTTGCATATTCCTAATATATAATAATATTAATATCTTAGCATGAGACTAGAAGGAGTAGATAGTTTTATACTATATTATCCTATATAATAATAACAGACTTGTACAGTTCTTACTTTAAAAACAGGATCTTAATATAAATACACAGGATTGACTTAGTATAATTATCTTATATTATATTATTATCAAAGATAATAAATAAATTATTATTCTGCTCCTGATATACAGTAACCTTAATATCTTATTTTCCGGTGCTGATAGATATTAGAAAATATATAAAAAAATATTATTATTATATCTAGTTATTATCTTCTGCAGGAACTATATCTACTAGCTTTTACTAGAAGTCTCTATAAATATTAATATATATATAATTAATAGAAATTTCTTCTTATATCTAGCTGCAGGCATAGCAGATCTTAATTTATTTATACTATTACTTAACTAACCAGATATCAAGCTAAATAGCTGGAATAATAACAGATTTATAACTTTATATAAAGCCATAACCTGCAAGTATCTATCTGTTACCAAGCTGCTCCTTGCTGTACTAGAGATGGATACAAATATAAGAGATACATGTGGATGAAGTGCTCTGATGAGATTCTGACAAAGCAGCTGCTATATAAAGACAACCTCAATCTTAATATTATAAGCTGGGATGGATTAATATCTCTCCATCATACAATCCAGTACTGGAACTGAATTATAGCACGGCTACTTCTCTATAAAAAAAGACTAGATATTAATATACTGGACATGGCTGGTTAGACTCTACTTATATAAACTATATATTAAGCAGATATTAATATAATTAATCTATTACTTATAAGAGATAATCTACAGCTGGATCTAATCTATATAAGAAATATATCAGTACTAAGCCTGGCAGTAAAATAAGACTATACTAAAATTATAAATTTATTTCTTGATTACTGAAATTACTTGGATATTAATCTTCTAATCCAGATAAATAAGACCCTATTAAGCCGGGCCGCAGTAACTGGATATTATAAAATAGTTAATCTCCTTCTTCAAGATCCTCGGCTGGATATTAACCAGGCAGATCTTATTAAATACAGTCTACTGTACTGGGCAGTATATATAGAATATTTTAATATTATAAGATATTTACTTCAGGATAGAAAAATTATAATTAAAAAGAATTACTTCCAGAAATTAGTACTGGTGGCTGCTCATAAGATAAAATATATAGAAATTACTGATCTTCTTAGAGTATATAAACTTTAATAACTAGTAGTACTGGTATCCTAGTAAACATATAATCTGATTATTATTATATAATTTTTAATTATAATATTATATATTATTATTCAGAAACTTATATTACATAACTGATAATAACCAGAGTATAATCACTTAGATATAATTCTAAGAGTATATATATATTATTTATAAAAGACCCTGTCTAGTCCAGGCAGATCTTATAATATAATTCTTTTCTTTTCTATATTATTAATTATTATTACTGGACTAAGTAGAGCTGGTATACAAAATAATATCTTAAAATACAGATACAGTTTTACTGCTTTCAGAGAATAGTTCCAGAATGGACCACAACCATAATATATGCTATACTCATTAATCAACTAAGGCTAGGAGAGGCAAATAGTTGATTAATAAACCATTAAATAGATATTAGATGACTAGTTATATAGAATACTTACTTATACTACTTATCATATCTTAGTAATTATAGCTAGATAGAATTGGTATAAGAAGCAAGTCTTTATTCTATATTTTCTGAATTATCTTATTCAGTACTAACTATAATACAGCTGCGTGCACTCATTAATACAGATATCATGTAACTGTATAAAATACTGTATAATTCCTAGGACTTCTGTATTTCCTTTACAGATTAACTAAATTAATATAATACTCAGTAATTATATAGTAAATATTTTCTTGACTTAACAGTACCCCTATTATTAATTAAAGGCAGTAAGCCAGGAGTTTCTTTACTAGAAGAAATTAGTATATTATATAAGATATACTATTATATCTTAAGCTTAGTGTACTATCTAGATATCCTATAAACTATTATAATTCATATTTTATATTATCTTATATAACAGAGCAGCCCAGTCATAGTCTCATACAAAACTCAAATAAAAGAGATCCTGTCCTGCTCTATTACTACAACATATATCCAGTACTCCACCATACCTAAAATCATATTTAGCCTTTAGAAATTTATAAACATATTCTTATATTCATGTAAGATAATATTCAGCCCAATATATAAATATTAAATATTATATGTCTGTTCAGTACAGTATTTATAATTTATTTTTTATAAAAGGCCAGCCGGTAACACGTATACCAGGCCAGCTTATAAGTATATCAGTATTTAAATAACTGCGGTATTTATATCTTTTCAACTTTATATCTTTTATATACTCCTATTCTCTGGACTTACCTGATTCAACCACAATCTCAGAGCTTAGTAATGAAGATGGTTATAATCTCTAGAAATATAAAGATATATTAACTATTAATTCTATAGAACCATAATTCTAGTAGCTGTTTACAGTTTATAGCCAGTCTGGATACTGTATAGAATAATCCTAAAATAATAAGACAAATATATAACAGCTGTTTCCTTGACTCAAGATTTAATAAGTTTATCATATATGCTGTTCTCTGATTTGACCGCAGGAATATACTGACATATAGTTAAATAAATATTAAATACTGCTATAAAAATTGAGTATCTTATAGTTAATAGTATTTAGAATATTAAAACATATAGAATATAACTTATTATTTAATATATATATTAAAATACCCGGTATATTCTGCTTATTTAAATATACTCTTAACTACACAAAAAAACTAAAGTATTTTATAATCATAAAACTAGTATCTAAGTATCTCTAAGTCTGTTTCAGAAAAGATTACTATTATTAACCTTCTAATATCCAGCGCAAAACACCACTTTATCTTAGTACGGAAAATATATATATATATTATATATTTATATTCTCGCCGAAATTAATTTCTTTTACAGAGAATGTGGCCTGTTTATTACAATGACTTAATATTAGATCTAGCTAATTAATACAGAGAAGAAGCTAGTTCTGCTGCACTGGTTCCATAGAATCCTAGTTAAATATCTAGTAAGTACTCTGTTTAATCAGTATACCATATCATGATTATTATCAAGAATACTGGAACAGCTGGAGGCTGCCTGCCTTAATTATTCATATTATATTCAGAACTAGGACCCATGTTATATAACTATAAAATTTATAATTATCTATAATACAGTATATTATATACACGGCTTTCCTTTCTGTTAAGCATCTATGTCTTTCATCCTCTCAGGAGGAGACGTCGGTGATAGCATGCGTCCTAGAGTCGGCTCTTTTACAAGAGCGGCAAGATAGGGAGGTGGCAGTATTCTGGACGCTCAGTGTTATTCCATAATCAGAATATATCTCTCTTGATGGCGGCTTATACCGTGAGATTCAGAATCACCTTCCGCCTGTGTTACTGTTTTCTTTTCTTGGGGCCCCACTGCCAAGATTGAAATCCGTACGCTAACCAATAATGGTAAGTGTGTTACAGAGTCATAACGAACGGTGATATCATTTGCCTCTCGACATGACGTCCAAAATAATTCTATAACGTATGCATATTACTCAGGGTAATGACTATGCTAGAATGTTCGACCACTATCGATACTACAGACTTCTATCTAACATCAGCCACTCCAGACCCTCCTTCCAGAAAGGATTCACAAAAATAAGTAGAGACAAGGAAAGCAAGGAAAGGCAAGGAAAGAAAAGACAAGTATGCTTTGTCGACTATACTATGGTGGGGGATCTACCGCTGTTTCCCAGTCGCTGAGAGTATCAGAAGAGGATATGGTATCGGGGTGATCTGGACCCAGCAAGTTGCGGCGGAGCTCTGCACACTGTTTTATCAGAGCAAGGGCATTCTTAACCTTTCCCTGGCCTTTCCATGTAAAGGCTAGATTGGCCATGCTGGTAAGAGTGGAAGGATGCTCGGGCCCTAGCACTTGCTGGCGCAGCTCTAATACTTGCATTTCCAGCTCTTCCGCTTCCTTCCATTGTCCCTGATTCGAGTAGGTCACTGCTAGATTGGCCATGCTGGTAAGAGTGTCAGGGTGCTCAGGTCCTAGCACTTGCTTGCGCAGTTCTAGTACTTGTATTTCCAGCTCTTCCGCTTTCTTCCATTGTTCCTGATTCAAGTAGGTCGAGGCCAGATTGCCCATGCTGGTAAGAGTATCAGGGTGTTCAAGTCCTAGTACCTGCTTGCGCAGCTCTAATACTTGTACTATCAACTCTTCTGCTTTCTTCCATCGTCCCTGATTCCAGTAGGTTGAGGCCAGATTGCTTATGCTAGTAAGAGTGTCAGGGTGCTCGGGTCCTAGTACTTGCTTGCGCAGCTCTACTACCTGCACTCCCAGCTCTTCCGCTTCCTTCCATCGTCCGTCACTAGAGAGACAACTACAAACCTTTCGGATCCAATCAATGTATCTCACTTGCTCCTTCCGAAATCCAGCTTCTGCTATTAGTGAAAGAGCATGCGGCAGATATCCCCGCCACGCCTGCCGATTCGCATGGTCGTTATCTGGGAAGACTTCGCTCAGTCGGTCAGCAGTTTTCAATATTTGCAGGCTGAACTGTTGGTTCTTAGCCAGTTCCGAGTCGCAAGATGAACTAGTCGGTGTAGATTTAGAGAACAGACCCCGCTCCCCTCACTAATGAAGGAGAAGGCCTTGAGAAGACCAAGCGCATCAGTTTTGTTCTTATTCGAGATCGGCTGGGGAAGTAAGGACTGTGGAATATCACGAGGATTGATACAGGCAAAGAATAACAGATAGTCTGCTGCCAGCTTATTTGATTGTTGGATTTGTTGGAAGGAGATAAACCAGGTCAGAGCAACAGGATTCTGGATGTCTTTGTAGCACATTTCATCTCCAAAGTCTTCACTTAGCAGTTCAACCACCTGCGGCTCCTGATCCTGTAAAAGCTGAAGATATTCAGAGAGGCCAATACTGTTTTCATTGATATATGCTGCTGCTTGGATGAGTTCAGTCTTTTCGGCAGCAAAGCTCGATCCTGTTTTCCGAGCCCAGGCTTCAATCCGGGATATATCCTCAGATTAGAATTTAACCAAGTTCTCTTCAACAGATCATCCAACCCGCCACCAGAAATAATCATTGATGAAGGCTGATGCACCGCCATAAAAGTTAACTTATTAATCCACCAGATCACTATTAAAAAAAACAAAGAAAATAGAGAATAAGAGAAAAACTTGCGCCAGCCCAGTATTTCCTAATAGTATTACCTCGGAGCAGTAATCATTAAACCCAATTCTAGCTTATCAATCACTTATAAAGCTTGCAATCCACCTTCAAACAACCTTAAAAATATCTTTAGATTAGAGACAAATATCAAGACTAGTCATGTTCACACCATTAAAAACACCCTTCACATTAAAAGCTACCAAGATAACTATTCTCTGTCCATACTACACTCAGTCAATTACATTAATCAATACCAGCAGGACCTGCTCAGTTATTCACCCCGGATATCTACCAAACTAGATATCCGGGAAAAATCTATAGTACTCTATAAGATAAGACAGCCACCGGGCCATTACCACCTCAAGTAATTTACTGAGTATATTCAGCAGTAAGATCAGCCGGTATACTCCCGGGATCAAGTAATCAGACTTCCCAGGTTTACATAGAACCACAAGCCGGGCACTTCTCCACTTTCAGGAATAATACCCTAAGTCAATCAATACTGCGAAAATTCACATAATAAGGTTTCCAAGGTATCCCCACAACCATTTCCAAATCAGTATCAGAAGTCCATCCTCTCCGGGCACCATTAAGCTCTTCGCTGCCTGTAAAAATCTATAGACTTCAAGTTCTGTAATTAGTTACCATGGAAGTTCCACTAAGATTTATATAAATATCTCTTCCTAGGCCGGCACCATCATCAGGAAGAATATATTTATAAATACTTCAGCCTTCTCTTAGTTTCCAGTCACACTGCAGTTATCAACTTTAAAAGCCAGAACACTGCTCCAGGATTCGCGTGGCCATATATATATCATCATTTTCCAAAGCCTCCCTTCCTCTGCTCTGTCCAGAAACTATTTCTAATATATAATTTTAACTTTCTTAATTACCCGTGTCCATGTCCGGCGCTTTTGGCACATATTCTCAAAAAATAGCTTAATATAGAGATTATCTTATCCTGCCCTTGCACAGCTCTCTTACTATTTATACCATATTTAATTTACTGCTTTTTATTAGATTTTAAAATCTGGTATAAACCAAAGCTTAATATATAATAACAGTTATAGATTCAAGATATCCTTATCAATAGCCATCACAATCACTTAAATAAGTTTCTTCACTATAATATCAAGTATTTCAATTATATCTGGCATCTCCCAGGGCCTCATACTTCCCCATATATCCTATCTAATCTTTTCCCAGTCAGCTCTTTCGTACGCCTTCCTTAGTTTAATATCAGGATTACACAGTATTCAGAGATTCTATTCCAAGTAGATTACTCAGTGGTCAGAGCCGTAATTATCATAGTAAAAATAGTATTTAAAAAATATCCCCGGATAGTCCATTAATATCTAATTAATAATAAAGTTTCTACCGGGATAGCTTAGTAACCAAAAAGTTACCGTGCCACGTGGGAGGCAGCTCCAAAAACTATAGATATTAAAGAAATTAATCTATTTACTTATATTTTTAATAAAACAGAATTAAACATAATTACCACCCCAAGCTGGGTAGTGACAATTGAAGTCTCCTGACAATATAAGACTAGTAGTTTTTTTTATATTTTATAAAGTACTATATATCATGTCATATATAACTGATAGTATATATCTTACTAACACTTCTCCCGGATTATACATTAATATAGGTTCAAGGTACACCAAGAAGACCAGAATCTGTAATCCAGATATCTGGATCTTGATTACTGTTAGATTAGAGTAGTCACAATATATCTATTAGTAGAAAAACATAGAAAATCTCCAGTTAACATAGATAAGGCTCCTGAATCTGACAGGATTATTTATTACTATTAATCAGTATAATCTCCATACACTATAATTCATATAGCTTTAATATATAATAATAAATAATTCCTAGACAAGAAGTATATCCAGGTTTTAAGTCTAATTATTATTAATAAAGATTTTTATACAGGATTTCAATTTCATCATATTCAATTACAGGATTCAAAAATTATTTTCTAGTATTATACGGGAGGCGCTATAGCAGGCATTAAAATATAAACTATTACCAGTTATATACTCTTCTCTACAGTCCAAACAGCGTGATCTAATACCTGGAGGACATCATACTTACTTATATTAATCACCACAGTAACCATATTGTGGTATCTCCTTGCACAACCATACAAGATAACTAAACTCTTGACAGCGGAAGCAGTATCTTTTCCTAATTTCATAATTCTCTACTCTTCCAATATACTATTAGTCAATTAAAAAGCCATTATCAAACATCCAGTTCACCACTTCTACTGAGTCAAACCAGATCCCTAATAATACAAATAATCCTAATACTTTATCTTTTTTCTTAAGCCAAGCAATATCTTTGCTTCAGAATCTATATTTCTAGAAATTATTTTCCTGTTCAATTTTCCAGATGGCTCCTGTTTTATCTTTCTCTAGATCCAGCCTCTATATTAGAACATTATATATAGTTATCCTGTAACATAGTTTTACCAGTCTTATCTCACGGCCCAGCTTCTGTAACCATTCTATATTATTCCTAGCAGTCTCAGTTAACTCAGGGTTTTTAAAACAGATTACATATCCAGTTTTGATGGTTCCAACCCCTGCTACCTATACCCTGTAGATAGATAGTATATTCAGTAAGGCAGTTCTAATATAGTTATTCATAGATAGCATAAGAAGGTAACAGCCAATTTCATTAGTATTAATATATATAACAGTTGTGTCAGTTAGCAATAGTTAAATACTGATTCAAATACAGTTCTTATCCTTTTCAATGTATCAGTTCTTGCTTAATTCATAATTATTTATATCTACTACTACAGCAGCCTATAATTATATTAGATTCAATACATCAAGCCCTTCAATTTAAGTTCAGAGCATTTAAATCTTATCTTATAATTTCTTATTCTGAGTTTATAATTCTCTCTAATTATGTTTTATTTCTCTTAGCTCAGTTCTGGTGGCCTGGATCAACATAGTTTACTTCTCAATAATATATTACAGGTATTCAATAATCTACCAGATTTCCTTGATAGTCACCGGGTATATTAGTACCTGCAGTACTTGGTTCAATACTTAGTAAGTTCACCTAATCCTAGTGGTTATCTGCACGTGTTTATCTCCGTGTCTTGCGCGTGATCATTAATTCAGAGTTTTCCAGCGCGTCGTTCCCCAGTATAATCATATTCCCAAAAGGCTCAGGAGCACCCGCGGGTGGGTCCGCCATCACAATAATTCTCGCTCGGCACACAACAATCGTTTTATATCACGCTCAATATCAACCAGCACTACGAATCAGCCTTCCCCTTAATCTAAGTCCTCTCTCATACAGTCCGCACCCGTATAGCCGGTTCCGAAATTCCTCTGACCTTCGAACACATGACAATTGTTTCCCAGCCCCACTGCCAAGAGACTAGCGCAAGCCGACTATTTGAGCAATATTCGTTACAATACAACCTGTGTTGGACGGGATTTCTTTGGGCGTTTTCATTGCTTCACGTGATGACTTATGCACTTGTGCCCTTTACGTTTGGGAAGAAATTCCAGTACGTAGTCACATGACTGAGGTCCATGGATGCACGTCAACCTTGCTTCGCGCCACTACCCAAAAGTATCGGTGATTGGCCACCACCTACTGATAGAGCCCGAAACATCGCGAACACTATTATAATCTGCAGATAGCTATATAGAGCCCCGGTCTCCCTTACCCTTCTTTTGAAAAGAGACCTTAAAATAAGAGAGCTAGGAATGCAGTTCAGCACAGGTTACCTCACATGACCGAGACCGCAATTATGGCAACTCTGCCGCTCGTGCTCCCAAGTGCAATAGTACTGTCTTTGTCCGTTGACAACTGAGGGTAATGATTTGGAGGTAGCCATAGCTCTCTTTAACCCTGAACAGTAACCCACCGCCCTGCTGCCAGAGAAATCTCAATCACCTTCTCAGAGAAAGTTGAGAAGCTTTCATAGCAATTTCGAATATCGAAAGACCCTATATTAGTAATCAATAATCTCAGCTGCTCAGAAAATCGAATGTCAGTGGCAACATGGTCAGTGCTTATATCATGCTTGAGAGTGCCCATGGCCGCATCCCACAGCTTGATAGTATTGTCATACGAGCTGAATACCAGCAGCTGCCCGTTGTTTGAGAAGGCGACCGAGGAAATCCAATCAGAATGGCCCTCTAATGTATGCTTGAGAGCGCCCGTGGCCGCGTCCCACAGCTTGATGGTGTTGTCGTACGAGCCGGATGCCAGCAGCTGCCCGTTATTTGAGAAGGCGACCGAGGAAACCGTGCTAGAATGGCCCTCAAGCATTTACATCTCTGGAACCCAATATTCTTCTATCTTTGGACCTCTGGATAACCAAGCAGGAAGTTCTCTCTCAAAGCTCTCTTTGATCAAGAATCTATATGGTATAAAAATCAGGCCAGAGCTGTACAATTACAATAATGCCATATCAACAATTTGTGCAAATTTTAGGATAAATCTTTATATATCTAAGAGAAAGACGTACATCTCATTACTAGATGTATCCTGGATTTCCCATTAGTATTAGTCAGTCGGCTGCCATAATCTAGTCTAATACATACTTTAGTCAGCTGGAGCAAAGAATTCACTGTAATTATTACTTCAGGTGTTATCTCTAAAATACTCATTAACTCTAGTTAATAAAGGAAGTGCTCTTTTAGAAATGTTAAGATATCATTACCTGACTCATCAGGTCGTTGCTTTGAGCTAAATAGTGAATTTAATAATAACAGGAATACTGCAGCTCTGATAGTAAATAATGATTAATAGACTTGTGATTGATATCACTGCGCTTAGTTCCATAACTTCCAAGTCTGTATATATTCTTCTTGAAGTACTCGCGCATGACAGAAAGACATGAGATAAATATTATCTGGTTCATTTCCTTCTCATTAACCTAAAATAAAGTTTTTCCGCGAGTGCTGGGATCAAGAAGAAAGTCTTGAAATAATTAATAGAAGAGCCTCACTGGTAATATATTATTATTCAGTATATACAGGACAGAGTACAGTGAGTTCAGTCTGGTATAGATGGACTGCGTAGAGATTCCCATGAACTTTGAGAGAGATATAAATAATAATAGGTTTTCAAGAAAAATAATTATGCTGACAACTTCTCGGACCCCCTGAATTAACTACTTTTATATTTTTCTATTATATTTAGAGACCAGGCGGTCCAGTATTAGCAGATATATTCCATCTAACTTTAACTCATGATTCTGGTATTTAAGGATCTTGGTGAGACACTGCACAGGATCAAGATTATATTCTTTAAATAAATAACATATCATGGCAGCAAAGATAAATAACAGGACTAATATAATAATAAGGCGTTGGGCATTCACATAGCCAGGCCAGTTTAAAGAAAAAAATTGAGTGTGCCTTATTAAAACAAATTTTTCTTTTAAGAATATCAAGATATCATGTTCTATTATAGGCTTGGGTATCTTATAGAGGATTAGATCATGATAGTCAATTATATTAAAGCCTAATTAAAGAAGCAGCTTAGTCAGCTGGTAATAAAAAATTATAAATATAAAGAATTAACATCCTGAACTCATGGCAAGAGCTGGAGAATAATTTTAATATTATTATTATAATTATATTCATCAAGTATATCAACCACAACTATAAGACACGAGCTCTGGAGACTAGATTAATTTAAATTATAGAATAATCTGTAAATAAGCTCCTTAAATTACTTCTTAAGTGGCTTGGTTAAGATTCTCAGATTATCCTGAATTACCTGCAGGATAGCAGCACAAAGTTCCGGGATTCTGGTAAATAGCTGTTGGATGATAGTAGAAAAGAAGTGAGCTGTATTACCATAGTCTTCTTTACCTCTCTTGAAGAAGTAGCTTGTTTCTAACAGTCCTTACTCCTGAAGATCTTTTACTATAATTTATGATATTATAGACTTGCTAGTTCCAGTCAAACTATTCAGCCAGAAAATACATTTTTCTTAATTTAATACAGCCTAATTTTAAATATCAAGAAGAAGCTTTTTTCGAGTCCCTGGGAGATATTCTTCTTCATATTAATCTATATATATTTTTAATTCAGCTCCTGTAGCAACTGGTAGATCCTTCAAATCAATGCTCTCAGAAAATACATGTACTTCTTTTGCCAATCCGCTAGTAATCAAACGAAGGTTGTCGATGTCCTTGGATACATTAGCCAGTTAGCTTTTGATTCCTAGTAAAAGCTTTTGAGCATTATAATGAAGTTATTAAAAGGTAGCTAGAACTAACCATCCAATAATTCACAGGCTCTTTACTCAGCCTTTACCCGCTAGGGGACAATTTAATACAAGAAATCCCTTATATATACAGCCACTATTATTGCAGCCCAACCTTGCCATTCCTTGCCCTTGTGTGAGTCAGCATAATTATAAATACCACAGATAACCAAGCAAGGAAAATGGTTTATTAATCCAGCTATTTTTATTTTAAAGCATAAAACATCCTTTTCTGTTGCTAGCTTATTACAGAAGATTATATTCTTGATTATTCTGTTTCCAGATACTATTAAGCCATAGTAAATAGCAGGATTATCTTTCTTATTAATTTACTTTAGTTAACAAATTAAGTTTAAACTGTCATAAATCCTGCTACAGTTGGCATGGGGACTCAGATAAGCAAACTGGCTTTTAAAAAATTTATCAGTCTTGAAAAAAGATTACATATATCTTTATTATAGTCGATTATTGCCTTCAAGCATGGCTTAAATATTCTTCTTTAACTGATGGCCCTTCTTCTTATACTGTGCTTGGAGCCCAGCAATAGCTGTGTGCAGAATTGGCGGCAGCTGGTTCAAGAACCCGGTGTGGTAGAACTTTTACCCTTATAATTCTTTAATAAGGTTATATTAGAGCAGGCCATCTCTTCTATTTTAAGAAGAGCTCACGATAACGTTGCCAAGATAGATATCATGTTTTGTGGGCACCCCACCACCAATCCCAACCATGAGTCCAAATCAGATGTTCGGAAAGCTATAAATTATATTCTTAGTTATCCCAGCAGCTGATAATATCCCGTGTTCTTTATCTGGCAGAACAGTAGTAATAATCTGATAACCGCCGACTTCCCCCAGCGTGTAGTGATTATTATTATTTAGTGAAAGCGTCTCCGGGCGAGGATGTTTCTTCTCAAGAAAAGCTCGGGCAGCAATATATTCTGTCTCCAAGGCACATATCCAACCAACAGTGTATTAGTCTGGATCTGACATTGTAGGGCAGCAGGCGACAGAAAGGCCCTAGAAGGTAAACTTCATGCCGGCTAGCGGATACGAGCCTAATTCTATATGCGATTAAGAGTTCTACCTGGAAAGGAGATGTGAAAATAAAAAGGTATCGACGATGAAGCTGAGGGGTGGGAGTTCGAGGTAGACAAGGAGTGGCTCATTACGTATCTGAACACCGTCTTGCCACCACAGCAGAAGCTCGAGGGCGAGACTGCGAAAGTCCTGCTCGCTGACTGGGACCGGGTTTTTGAGGAAGAATGTCCGAGTGGGCGGCTACTCGTCCAATGGACGGCAAATCTGGTGCTGGGAACGCGGAAATGAGAAGACACTAGCTGCGCAGTGTATTGGGTGATTTCAAAAACGGGGCGCCTGCAGGTGCCGTCACAGTTGCAACATCAGATTCTTTCCCAACCCACGCAATGTGTTAGAGTCATCTACCGACTGGCCATTAAGTCTCCATTCTGTCAATGCTATACTTGGTGGAAGTTAGGGCCACGTCTTACATCACATAAATACTAGTTACTGGAAGACTCGTTCGATCTCCAATGTAACTATGATTTGACTATGCTACCACGCTAATAAATTGGCAACAGTAGAATTCACGAAAGTTCATAAGCGCACAATATCAAAATGTATTACTGACGATAAACCTACAAATGGAAGACTTCAGTGAACAAGAATGGGAGGCTAAAAAGATACAATCCAAATTCTCAACACTAACTAGTATCATACACATACATCGGACTTGATATACAGTCATTCAACGTTTGAATATCCGCTACGCATCATATTCATGGTGCTCGTCATGGTCCACTGCATGGGGCAATCACGTCCACGGGTCGGCTCATCCCGGTCATGTCCGACATCATAGATATCCAGGTACATCTCATAACCCACCCATTCCCATACTTCTGGCCCATTCAGTTCACAGCATTACATCTAGTATGGGTCAATCGGTAGCCGCTTGTGTCGAGTTCGTTGTCTCGAACAGGACGCGCTTGTACGTCGTCAATGGATATACTCCGTTGTCCGTCACTTCCAGGATAAGGTGCAAGGTCCAACAGCCCGAGTCGTTGAAGCTCTTGCCATCGCAGACCTCGTCTTCGGAGGGGATTGTGACCTGCGCGCGTCGACCGTCGCCAGACACAGTCACAGCCAAGCTCGGGATCTGGTTTCCCACGTTCCAGTCGGTCGATCCAGGCTCCTTGTACTGGAACCACCGAAATGAAAGGCTGTCATGATCGGGGTCGTACGTCCCGGAGGCGTCAAGACACACGGTAGCATTAGGCGTCGACGCGATGAACAGCGGGCTCAGCTCTACATCTCCGTTCACTATGACCACGGGGTGGTGGTTGGCAGCCTTAGTCTCGTTGACCGGGAGAGCCCATTGCATCCGAGCAGCAAAGTCATTCTGATACGCATCTCTCCAACGCCAGATGGCTGCGTGGTTTGAGGCGTAGGTGCGGTTGTTCTGGCCGATCACCCGGTCTGCCGCGTCACTGTACTGCCGGTACCTGACCTGCTGGGACAGATCCACCAGCGAGTAGCGGCCACCCCACGAGCCGTAGTCGGGCTGCTCGCGCACGCCCAGCCCGTTCTGGATAAGATACAAGAAAGTCGGAGTGTCTCCCTCCATAATGTACTTGTAGTCCGGATACTCCTTGCCATAGACACCGATCTGGATGTGCTTCTTTAGCCACGCGGCGGAGACTTTGGTGAAGTCCGGCCCGCCCACATCGAAGTTGTAATACTCCTCACCGGAAATGGCCGCCCACGTGGCCAGCCCGTACTGGTTCCATCCGTGCATCGATGCGATATAGAAGATATCCGGGAACTGCTCGCGGATCCAGAGGCCGCTGTCATCCTGATCGGAGATGGTGTACACGCGTAGTTGGGCACGCAGACGTGCCGCCTCAGTAGCAATGAAGTTGTCGTGCACGTAGTACAAGGTCTCTGCTAGGACGTTCACGCCGCCCCATCCGAGGACCCACAGGGGTTCGTCAACGGGTTGGCGGAGTTGGCTGAGCAGTAGCTCTGCGCCGGAACTGAGATTCTTTCCAGGGCCAACGCCTTCCATGCCGTACATCTGTCTTCGAATTAGCAGGAACCGTGTAGAGACGGCCACGGGGGTGCTTACTTCAGGACCGCATTTAACAATGCTGTGAAGGTACTCCGCAGAGGGGTATGGGGATGAAGGGGAAGTGTGCTGATTCAGATTGTCGACTACTTGAGCGTACGCATCGACCACGGCTGAGATCTGCTCGGGGTACACCTTGTCCTTCAGCCAGGTGGAGGTGACGGCGGTCATGCCCTCAATTTGGAACTGATTACTGTAGAGCAGGAATCGCACGAAAGACTGGGTGTCATCGGGCTCATTGGAAATGTCTGAGAGAACGAAAACCCGGGGCTTTGACGCGTAGCTCAAAAGCGAGGAGCGGTTGACAGCCGCACTGGCGTCTGCCACGAGGGCGCTGAGGCAAGAAAACAGCAGGACCCAGAGTTGTTTCATGGTGACGATGTGAAAAAGGCCCTGACCCTCGATAGGAAGCAAGGGAGAACCCGCCCCGGTAATATATAGGAGCCGAGTGGGACCCTATATGGGGTTGAGTTGCGGGGACGCGGGAGTGAGGATGTTCTTGGCAGGTGAGAAAGCATGATGTTATTGTCTGTTGTTGTATTGTTGTATGGAGTATGGCAGAGGAGGGCATCCACTGCCTTTTCGTGCATTGAGCGATACAGCAGCCGAGCCGACCGGCAGCTGGTCACTTCGGCTCCGCAATTTCTCTCGTCTGTCTTGCTGTTTCTGCCGTTCTGCCCGTTCTGCCCGTTTCTTCCGCCGGTGTGTGGAGTTTATTGCCCCAAGAAGGTATTTCTAACCCCCAGCGAGCGGTTGCGATTACCCCATTGAGCCTCCCCACAGACTCCTCTGCCAAGTTTCTCCGCAATTTGCTCTTCCGAAACAGCAGTTGGTCAACCTACTCTCTGCTATGATGTCCCCCAGCGTCGTGGGGATTTTCTCTGGGGCAGACGTGGACTCGGCACCGTTCCATAATAAATAGCCCATTGATTACGCACCCATCAAGAACTTTCTTTTCTGGTTATAAAAGCAACCCCAGGATTGGGCAGACCTGGACAAGATGAAAGTAGCTTCTCCGTAGCTCAGTGGGAAACTGCGAGTTCATTATGTCCTATGTCAAGTGTTTGACTTTGTATACATACAAAAGAATCTGGTGGGGATGTGCTGCACAGACTGTTAGATACTATTAGGGAGCGCTGGCTGCATAACAGAAATTGACGGTGCTCTAGGCCAGATCGCTGTCATGGAGACCAAGTTACATATAACAGAGCGTGAGAATCAGCAGAGTGAATATCAAATTCAACAGTTGGGGGCAGAGACAGCTTTGCTGGATGTCTAGCTGGGGACTATCAAGATAGAGAGGGCTTTGCGGCAAGCCAGATTTCTTACTTGGGAATATCCCCTGTCCTAGAACTGGAACGTTACTCAGTTACTCAGTTTTGGAACCAGTTTTCGCACTTTTGTTCATCCATTGCAGTTCGAAAGCCCTCGAAATATTTCCGTGGTGCTTTAGAATGGTGTACTGTACTCCTGCCATCGCGGTCAGTATTTGGACGGGTGTCTTCTTCGGCTTTGTGTATAGACTGGAGTATAGCATATGTGAGTTTTCATCTTTAGTTCGTCATGCTGTTTTCAGCTTAGCTAGTTGGTGTTCTAATATACTCTTATCATTATTTATCTACTTCTTCAAGTGTATAGTGAGACTCTACTCTAGTAGGGGTTAATTTTGTACTTAAGTAATCCCATCCAATTAGGTAAATCAATCAAAGAAAGAAGGAAAAAAATGGGTATCTTTTTAGTGCACTGTTTTTATATATAATCTCTAGAGAAAGACCTTCCCTTCTCCAGCCGTGACCTCTATTTAGCTGAACAGCTGAACTAATCTTTATCACTATATCGTTAGTATGATTTTTTCAGTCGATTCATATCTACTAGAATTCTCCATCATATATCCCTTGACAGGATGTGTTACTGATCTTATATCGATCTAAGCATTAGTTTTTGAAGATAGCCATTTGTCTCTGACATCTTCTTAACTCAAGGAAAGGAGGGCCTATTATTTTAAGGGACTTCACGAATAAGGGTAGATTATCAGAATTGTACATCTTATACGCGACGTGCCACTCCCAGTGAGCCAGTCTTTTGTATTTGCATAATCGACCCCTACGGGCATCAGTACACAAGCCAATTCAATTCTGATTGGAAGCTCAACTCTAGAAACAGGCATTGACCAACCATGGCATTCGATTATCCGAATCCAGTGGTAGTAGGGGACCCTTCTTAGAAACATCATCCACAAACAGCACCGCGTCCAGAGAATCTAAACAATGCTTTACATGATGAAAGTCGATATCACGGGGGCAGACATGCCGACCCGTCTCTCTGGCGCGCCAATACCGCCGCAGCGCCAGGAGACAGTGTGCCGGGTGGAAAAGGGGATCCGTCGCAATCTGCACCGCATACGGGTCCTCCCAGAACGAGGTATTGAGATAGTCGCCGTTCTGTCGGATTTGCTCCATCTCCGGATACCGTTCTTGGAACCATTGTAGGTACTTCTGTTCACTCTCATCGATGCAATTGAGCGGCACTATGGCTTGATCATCCAAGCGCACAAACCACGGCTGCTCGCGGGGCTCCTCTCCGAAATAATCCAAAAAGCTGGACCAGGGACGCGTGAATTGAAGTTGGTGCTCGAGACCGAGGCTATTGCTGGTGTTCCACTGCAGCCAGAAGCTGTCCGCCGTGCTGCTAGCTCTTGAGGCACGGAGCGTGAGTCCGAGGCGGGTGGACACAATCACACAGATCGCAGATAGAAGGGCTAACAGGCAGAGAAGAACAAGCCAAGAGACGCCTCGACACGGGTCCTTCCAGCCCTTCTTGAGGACGAAGCACTGAATTCTGCTAGACACGAAGGTATTGCGCGCTGCAGGGACTCTCATTATGGAGAGTAAATAGCCATGATCGCATGACGAAGTGGTGGTGAAGCTGAAACAGGCTGATTGGGAATTCGTTTGCAGGAAGAAGTTGGTGGCCTGATCAACAGTCTCCTCGAAGGTTGATAAAGAGTCTTGAAAGATGGCAGAGAGCCACAACCTGAATTTACCGGCTCCATTGATCGAGACTGTGACACAGCCGTCGGAATAATAGCCTTTCATGGCTATATTCTTTGTCCAGTCGTCCAGAAGACTTGATAACGTCATCTTAGATAATTGAGTGGTGTGGTTGATCAGTGCCGCTGGTTCAGATAGGATACATAGAGTCAACCAGTCATTGGCATTGTTGCCTGTCACAGGCTGATAGGACCAGCTAGCCATGGGTAATGAGCGTTAACTGTAACCACTCAGAGAACCAGAGGCGATAGGCTCAAGCTGTCGTCTTGACACAATATTACCGCAGGATAACACACAAGATGCAGAGGTAGTATAATCGCATTGCTCACTCTAGATACATCTCCACTTCAGAAATGTCAAATTAATCAATACATGTCCGACAAGGTTGGCCCGAAGACAGCGATAACAGATACGATACTAGGGACCGTGCGCAGCCCTGTCCTTATCTCGCATACTTAGAAACTAAATGATGTCGGGCGTCCGCCGGTGTACGAAGGACGTATGCGCTGTAACATTCCTCCCCGCTTTTCAACCGCGATACCCAACGCTGTAATCCCCTGTCACTATTCGCTGTTGGTCACGAGGGCGACCCCCGATTTGGTCCCTGAGCCCGGCGATAAGAATATCTCTCCACAATGCTTGATATGGTGCTCCGTGTCCGAGCGAGGCTCGACGATCTTCCCATTGAACCGTGCGCGGAACTGCTTGCGCCAGTAGAAGATGCAGTGCAGGGTGTGCCATTGGACACTCATGTGCACCAATGCCGTCGGTTGGTCCGCCAACGCCGCCACGTCACTTGCATCCATCGGTAGGGTGCGCTCGCGATCCGCATAGTAGAGCCAGGTCCCATTGGGGCCGTCGCCCACGGTGTTGAACTCCGCGGCCAATTCGTCGTCGCGGCAGTGCGGCGGGAGCCAGGCCATGGCCAGGCCGTCGAACTTGCAGTCGCGCGCAATGGCCTCGGCAACGGAGCTACCGCAGTCGCATCCGGTGCGGTCGGTGTAGTGGGTACTTTTCGCATGGTCGAGTTGAGGGGACGGGAGGGTGATCAGGTTGAATACTCCCCAAAATGCTAGGGAGTAGAGGATGCAGGTTTTCGTCAGGTAGAGGAAGGTGGTTGGTAGGCTTGCTCGTGTTTGCTTCGAGGACAAGATCTTCTTGTAGCTTGAAGATGGGCCATGGCCTTCCTCGAGTAGCTGGCAAGTAGGCTCTTCCTCTCTATGCATGTTACTGGGACCGATGGGGCGCTGCGGAAAGGGGTGAAAACAGAAGTATGCTAGGATATAGATTCGAATAAACACCAAATAGGCAACTGACCGTTGGGATTGGCAAAGGGACTAGTCAGTAGTAAAGACATAGAAATAATGATGGAATGGACATTTGACAGCGAATTGGACGGTCTGTATATACATTGCCATGGGGGGGTCAACCAGGTCACGAATAATAGTAAGATTACCACGTGCAAAATTACGGTCGATTGTCGGTGACGGCCACTCATCCACTACATAATGTCATAACCAGACCCAGCTGATAACTCAATACCACACACTGAGTGTGAATGAGAAAGACCCGCGTTGTCGCTGTTTTACTTGTGCGACTAGACCCGGCATCCTTGATTGTACCTCCGCGTCCCAAACTGCCCATGGCTCCAACAGACTACGCTCCCTTGAGCCCCCCAACCCACCGCCGGGGCATCAGTATACGTGCCCTAGTGAGCGCCAGCCTAGCCTCCCTCGTCCTCGGACTCCTCCTTGGGATTGCCCTGACTACCGCCCTCCACCCTCTCACTGTGCCCCAACTCATCAACAGCACTTTCATGCATCTTACCCACCCCTCCGCATCCCCACCCGCTGTGTCCGTGACCGGGGGCTTCGTCTTCGATGACCAAACCGGCGAAGCCAAGTGCGGCACGCACTGGACAGAGGCCAAACGCCTCGGGTGCCACTTCGACGTTATGGCGTCGCGGTGGTATTCGCCCGACTGCTTTAACCAGGGTGTGCTGGACCAGATGCTAACGGAGGTCGACTTCAGGTGGTACGCTAATCGTGACCACACCGAGGAGGTGGATAGGGAACGGGTGCTGGCCGGTGAGTTCGAGGCCGTCTACCCGGACAACGACTACCACATCATGCACTGCCTATACCTGTGGCGGCGGCTGCATTCTGCGATGCTGGAGCACCGGTATCTGGATGATGATGTTTACAGCTATGAGCATACGCTTCATTGCACGCGGTTGATTATGCAGTGGCCACGAGGCCTGAATACGACTACGGTTGCAACATCGGGGATTCCGTATTGTAGAGCGACACCGTTGTGAGGGGAGTGGAAAAGTGGGATTGATAGAGGGGACATTGGGGGGGAGGGGATAGTTCGGATACGCGCTATAGAAAAAGCAGCTTATCTTGCGGGTTTCAATCTGGAGATGGGATTGGTTGGTTTTTGAGTGGAGAGTTTACATAGATATTGACAAGGAATTAGTCTGATATCAACATACTCACGTGTACTTTGTACTTCTAATGAACTGCGGGGCTCTAAATCGAGACGGGCTAGTATCTGACTCCCTCCCATTGGTTTACGCCAATTCTGGTCGTAGAGGGCTGAGATTACTGGTCAGCTCGTTTATTTCAGTGCTCCCTTTCATGAATGGTTACATCGTTCTAACATCAAGACTGGGATGCAATAGGTGGATAATCCAAGCGTGATAGCAGGGAACGTCGGAGGAACCAGGCTTGGATTACCAACGACCATGGCTGCAGCTATTCAATACCACTAGGATCATAGTAAGTGGGGGGGTTGTATTGCTGTTACCTTCTACGAAAATCGAGGCGAAGTGGGGTGTCTCAGCCAAATATGAAAAAGTACCAGTACGATGGCTTGCGACGAATATAAGACTATTTCTCTCTCAAGATTTGTATCCATGTACTGACAACCATTCGGACTCTTGTCGAAACCAGAAGTCAAAAACCTCTATCCTGATCCAAGTATTCACTTTCCCCTCTGATTTCCCGCAATGAAGGCCCTTGCTACTTTGATCGCCCTCTCAATTGGCGTGTCCCAGGTAGCCGCGTTGGCAATACCTCGTTCTATGGCTACCTCGCCTGTTGCGGAAGAAGCGGTTCCCTCATATGACAAGAGATCCATGGCTACTTCACCTGTTGCGGAAGAAGCAGTTCCCAACTATGAACGCAAGTGATTGACTCAGTGGCGGTAAGTGACATTAATTATATCTCGCGTCCTAGTTTATTGCTGATTTCACAAGAAAGGTAGCTGCTAACGTTGCAGCTTACTTCAGGTGATGCAAAGGATCTTCCAGGGGTGGGATTTGAGCCCCGTTTCGCGAGTGAGATTTAGTTGCCAAGGGGATGAGTACACAGGTGTCTTGGGCTGAAGTAGTACCAGTATTAGTATTAAAGATCCAAGTAACTTGGAGAATTATACTTCGGTTTTTGTTGAGCTTCCGTTTATAAAATGCTTGATATTTTTTGTCCAATCGGGTAGAAAGGTAATGACTTCCACCTAGCGTACGACTTGATTAATCCAAGCTGTGATTCAGGGTACAATCAGTTGACGATAATACAATGTCTCTTGTGTAAGCTTGGTGGGAAGAGGCGTCTAGCTTGGATGGACCTCCATTAAGGATAGGATGTCTAGTGCTCATCCTCATGCCCCTCGCCACTCTCAGGCACCTTGAGAGGATCAAAGCTTTTCGGCAATAGACGCTCTGTCAGATTCCACATGGCCCTCTCATTAGCATACTCCGTGAGAGCATCAAAGTCAACACAAGAATGCGTCTGCCCCCATCCTGTACTTTTCGCCCAAGCCCCCGTCTCCCCCTCCAGTGTGGTATCTGCAGAACAGAGAATGCTTTGCCGGAGGTACTCGACACAGTGAGCCCGATGATCCACCTTCTGTGGGTCCAGCATCGCCCACTCTTCTCGAGAAGTGCCCAAGGAGGTCATTAGAATTGACTAATATGAAAAGGGTCAATCGTGCAATCCAGAGTCTGATTCACGGGTCGGGAAGCTCACCAGACAGTGAAGCTGGTGATATACCGCCATTATATGGCCCTCATAGTGGTCTCCTTGCTCAAAGACGTTGTCCATCTTGAACGCAGGGTGCAGGACTTCAAATTCTTCTTCTTCCTGGGAGATGGTGATGTAACCGCGACCAGCTTTGAGAAAGAATAAGCAGATATAAGATCAGCCGCTTTCTGTAGAACAGTGCAACCTGTGGTTCGGATTACTCACGTGGAAACAGGGCATGCCAGTTCATATGGATCTCTTGCAACCTGGTCTTGTTCCACAGCATTTCAGTGTCATGGTAAACGAGGTCCGGCCCAAGACCGGCGGTATTGCCGAAGATAACGGGCTTTCGGGGGACTGAGGCATAGCAGCGAGCTCAAGCATCAGCACTCGGAAGTTGTCTGAAAATCATGAAATCATAACTGGGACGGTGATGCCTACGCGATGGTCCGAACCTTCTCTCGTCGACCACACTCGTTTTGTCGGAACGCCCGGCATTCGACACCAGAGCCACCAAGAGGCAAAAGACAAGGAACCCTTCGAATAGTAGACGAATATCCACGTATTTGCGAAGAAAAGTTGATGTCCTTGTTACGCGTGACGATGTGAACTTGATTTTAGTTTCACTCAGCAAGCCAGTAGATGGGGAGACAGATTCGACGTCCTTGTTGTCATTCTCGTCCCAATCATTGGGAGGGGGTAACATGGCTTCCATGATCAGTATTCAGCAAGACAGTAACTTGCAAATACAATTGAGTGTGAGAGATTTTGATTGAAAGAGACGGCTTCGAGCCAGAGAATGATGATGCTTGACCATGTCCTCTAGTCCGCACTGTTTAATACAAGTACTGCTCGTTACCGCCGTAATACGTGGTCATGCATCGGGGCTTATCGGTTAGCGCCAACTATTATAGTACCTGGTCGCTCAGACACACATGAAGCCAATCATGAACTTTTAGCGCGGGGAGACAATCAAGTCTCATCTTAGCCTCCTTGTTCTTCGTGCCGCGATAACCGTGTAAGCACTAGTTGATGGAAAGCCGGGACTCGCAACAATCTGCTCGCTCGAGAAATTCTGACAACGTGGCCGTGTTCTGTGCCTTAATGGCCCTTTCACAAGTTCCAAGTCCAGTGCACGGAAGAGTACCTTCTTCCTTGGAGGAAGTAGACGATGAGGGCATCTGGACCCCCCTTCAGCTGGCTGCCGCGCAAGGCAATCTACCTCATGTGAAGCTTCTCTTGTGCCAGCCTTCCAGCAACCCCAACGAGCACCCTCGAGGCTACTACGGCCAAACAGCCCTCCAGGCGGCCTCGCTCAACGGGCACCTCGACGTGGTTGAGACGCTCTTAGCCGCCGGGGCTGATGTGAATGCTCCTGGGGGCAACAACGGCGGCCGAACTGCCCTCGCCCTCGCCGCAGGCGCCGGCCACTTCAATATCGTTCGCCATCTGGTCACCGCAGGTGCGGACGTCAAGCACCCACCACACAAATACGTGGGGCGCACCGCCCTGCAGGCCGCAGCGGAGGGAGGCCATCTCGAAATCCTACAGTGGTTGTTACGATACCAGCCGGTTACGGAAATCAACGCGCCCCCCGCGAACAACCGGGGTCGGACCGTGCTGCAGGCCGCAGCGCTTGGTGGCTATGATGACATGGTAGAGTTTTTACTCCATGTCGGTGCGGACGTGAATGCACCACCCTGCAGATATCATGGCGTTACGGCGCTTCAGGGCGCGGCCTTCAACGGTCACCGCACCACCGTCCTTCGACTCTTGACGGCCGGGGCGGATGTTAACGCTCCCGGGGGGCGGTACAATGGCTACACGGCGCTGGCAGCAGCAGCAGAAGGCGGCCATGCGGACATTGTGCGACTCTTGCTGGACGCCGGCGCAGATGTCGCCATGGTATCCGGGAATAAGAATTGGACGGCGTTGCGGTTTGCGGTTTGGCGGGGACAGAAAGAGATCGTGCGGCTTTTAAACTAGTTGATGGAACGTATTTCCAGGAATAATGGAACGAAATAAGGATAATATTTCAGAGAACAAAGTGGGGGCAGCAGACTACTAGAAGGCATTGAGACATAAGATAGATGCACGTTCAGTTAGTGATCTGTATTGGCAGTAGGATACAAGGTGACAAGCCTTGATTCCAAATGAGAACTCCATTATTGACGTTTCTTTTTCATGCAATCAGTGCAGGTAACCATGATTAACATTTGGGTTGTTAATTAGACAAGTCTTGCATATTATCAAAGATAGAGTCTGCTAAGAACTTGCAACATGTCGCAAATATACTTACCTACTTGAATGAAGAGCTGCTGACGCACTTGGATGAAGTTTAGGTTGAACTAGGAAAGAACAATCTAATCCGGACTATGATTTTTGCGAGAGGATGTAATTGCCTGGGGGATAAGGAAGCGTATTTCTTTGAGTTTCTCTGACCACGATGAAACGCCTAAAGTTCTGATACCATTGAGGTCTGTTTTGCTCTGTATTAGCAATTTACGAACAAAACTTTCCCTAAATGTGTATTCGTCATGTAGTATAATATGTACTGTTTCAATATATGCGAACATAGTCGCGGCTGTTTAGTGGATGTGTTTAGTTTACACGCGAATGCCTAGAGCCGGAGAAGATACTAATAGATACATAATAAGCTCCAATTGTATGATAGATTTAAGCTCTAGCGCGCTTGAGGGTATGTCAAATGTAGAATCAAAAGGCCCTCGAAACAATTGTACATGCAGCTCATCCATTGCCAAGCTAGTCCGTGACATGCCTAATGTCGAAAGCACAGAATATTTTAACAAAGGCGGTGGCTTGTCAGCCGTGTTGGATGGCATCTTGCCAAGGATTACATGTCAACTCCATGGTGCTTTCCTTTTCCACATACCGGGACGACGAGGCATACTGTGACCGACAAAATCAATCAGGAAAAGTTCTCGCCCAAATGTGTCGTGCCAACCTTCACAGAACACACAAAATGCGCTCTAATATGAGACTGAATATCAGGGATAGACCCTGGGTAAGCCTTCCATGCATATCTATAGTCTCCTGCTCATTTGTGTTTCCGGGCTCATCAAGGTCATTATCATCGTGAGTATAACGGTTAACTGGCGTCTAGTTGAGTAGCTCCTTCCTCTCACGGTGCAAGAATGGCATGTCAATTCCTGGGGGATGGAGATTATGCATGGTGCGGTACATGTCGCAGTGTAAGTGCGCATGTTCCTATATATGGGTCTGCCACTGAGTACTCTATGACTGGAAAGTCTCTCTTAAGTCACGGCTTGAGCCAATGGAGTGGCCCAGCCACACAGATGTGTTATTGGCACAAGACCAAACACGAGAGTGGTCAGGCATGGGCGAACTGAAAGAATCACGTTGAGAAATAGCTGGTTAACGCAGGAAGTTGGTCGTGTTCACACCAACCTACCTGAAGCTGTTACTGTGAGAGCTCAGAACTACTGTAACATAAGCGGTCAAAGAATTTTACATATTTATCGGAGACTGTAGAAAAGTGAAGAGAAAAGAACAACTATGTCTGGAAGAAAAAGGTAGATTTGTCTATATGTGTCTAAATAGATAACATACATGGGATAAATCTTGACACGTTTTCTCTAATTCCATGATTTATTTTTTCCAGTTATCAGAGTAGAGTAGAGCATGTAGCATGTGCGTGGACCCAATAAAGCCATTGGCATCAAAATTCCTCTTATATATTCAGCATGACAAGAATTCGATAACGGGATTCCAGAACCACAGCTTTTTCATTCTTGTGGGTTGATAAGAACCTTTCGGCCGCTGATATGACCTTCAAACAGGAGGTCTAACGCCTTCTGGGCGGAGCCAAGCCCCCCTTGGAGCCACAATGCCGGATTGGGCCACATCGTGCCTTTCTTCAGTGCAGCCGGTAAATACGCTTCCATGTACCATGTACGCAATTCTCGATTGCCAGCCTCAGATACGAGGGTCTCAGAATATCCCGCCCATACCTTCTCTACACCTGTAGGGATGGCCTCATCCCCAGGGGAAGGGCTGGTTGAGAAGAATCGGCCTCCTGTTTCGCGCAACAATGCCACCATGCGTTTGGTTGTTGAGGTGGAGCCAATTGCCTCGAAAATTCCTTCGTAAGGCCCATTCTCCCGGATTTCGCGGATCACGTCCTCGTCCGGGCAGCTGTGATCGATGATATGCGTTGGGTTGCGTTTCTCCACCAAGGATCTGTTGGCCGCAGATGAGGTAGTGACAACTTCATACCCAGCATCGCTCGCATATTGCACCGCGAGGCCCCCAACCGCTGATGAACCACCGTAGATGAGGATTTTCTTTCCTAAGGGTGGTGTCGTGCCGGCGACTGGTGGCTTGGAGAGGCCCATGTAGATGGTGAGGGCGGAGACCACGGTCGCCAGATTTGCGATCAAACTGGCGGAATCGGCAAATGTGGTCTCGGGTTCTAGTCGCAGGGTGTTTTGCTCGAGTGCCAGTGCATACCTCTGGAGGGCCCCGAATCGGGGATCCTCGCCTGCTTGCTGGCCCCAGCGAGCCACCACCACCCGGTCGCCAGGTTGCACGGAATTTGTCTCGGGCCCTGTAGAGACTACCGTTCCCGCAAAGGTGAATCCGAGGATGAGGGGGTAATGAGATTGGAATAAGTCCAACCTGGGATTTTAGTTCGACTGCCAGCTGGCGGGTACTTGAGCACAGTACCTCTGAATTTTGGCGTCAATAGGGTTAAAGCTCGCTGCTTCAACCCGAACCAAGAGTTCCCCACGGCCAGGTACCCATTGCTCTACAGTCTCGACCTGAACTTGCCCATGAAGGGCTTTGATCCAGCCTGCTTGGTTCGACATATTTTCATGCAGTCAGGTTGAAGAAAAATCAAAACTGGCCAGAGAATGAGGCTTCGCTTAAGAATCTGGAAATCCTCTGACTCGTGACGTGAACTAAAGATGGAAATGATTAATTACCGATCCAATTGCCGGCCCGATGGTTGCACGACGTAATCACGTGATTTACGTTCATAATCCTTTACTACATTCCAATTAGAACTTCTCCCTTGAAGATACTTATATTGTATAGCGTCGGTATGGATGAAGCAATATCATGGTTGTCTGGTTGTCTTGGAATCAGAGGACGAGTTTGATATCCTGCGCCAGCAGTAATAGTCTAGTATATAATGGTGCATGTTCGTGATAGTACAAGTCTGTGTTACCAATGACGGAATGAACAAGCACCAATAGTGTAGCGGGGTCCCCACACGTTCTAGATTAATGCTGCAATAACCAGAAACTGATAGTTCCTATAAAAACCCCACAGGGGTACACATTCCAGTCGTACTACTGTACTAGTGCTTCATACAACTTGTCAAGTGTTTAATTGACAAAGATGACGAGGAGAAATGTTGACTGAGATACTCAAGATCACTTGAGATTGTAATAACGTGAACTATAACCTTGTTTGAAGTATTGATACAGACCTTATAGCAGTGAATGCACGACAGTCCTTGACATATAGAGACTATTACCAGAACTTGAGGTTCACCCATGGGTTCCATCTTCGCCATGTTACCACCCCTCTATGTTCACTAGAACAAGGATAGGTATATGCTTTACACTAATAGAGAATGCCTTGATGGTAACAGCACTAAGATTTGGTGTCATATTCGTTCCGCAAAGCTCACTAGTGTGTTTGACTTGTGGGAAATGCAGAGCGGTGACTTGAAAAGCTTTTCTCATACAATCCCCCCTGCTGCACCGTGGTATCTTACAATCATCATATCAGAATACAACTGCCATATACTATCGTCCCGCGGCTATACCGATGTTCTGATCACATCACCATGGTTGATACGGTTGATAGAGAAGGGGATGAGTGGCCTGATCGGAAATTTTTTCAAATGGACTCCGGCACATCCTTAGGAAAAGGAAGACGAGTGCCTTAAACCGTAAATCACCCCGAAAGCGGAAAGAAAGCTTTTCAAGGACACGTCATTGAGCAGTTGGGGCCTTGCACATAGGGTCAGGGATGGCTATAACAACGGGTTTCACTACTTCGGCAAACTCATATGCTGTTCTGCTCGCTTACCTCCTCTTCCCCGTCATTCTCCACTTGGTTTGTCAACGCCTGCGCCTGGCGCCGACCCTTAATCAATCTGACGCGCAGGCCTTTCCAGTCAGGGTGCGATCGTCACCGCCAAGCGCTTCGGACCCCTTGATTGTATGTGGGCTTATGCACTGATTGCTCGCCACGATGTTACCATTAGCCCATGCTGGAATTCCATTGGGATACAAAGATATCAGTACCTGCCCCTAATAGTTCTTTGACATTCAGACAACACCATGCGCGCCAGCATTCTACCGTTGACTCTGTTCTTGGCCACTCTGGCAGGGGCGCAACTCTCCGGCCCCGTTGGTCCGCTAGTGGACTACAGCACCAAAGCCAGAAACCAGACCTGCAATATCATCGATTACGGGGCTGTCGCAGATGGTAAAACGGATATATCGCAGGCTCTACTTGATGCCTAGGGAAACTGTTCCGTGGGGGGACTGGTCTACATCCCACCCGGTAACTACTCGCTGGCCGAGGACATTGAGCTCAAGCACGGCCAGTCCTCTGCAATTCAGCTAGACGGTGTGATTATGCGCGGACACCGCGGCTCGTACCAGATGATCCTGATCCGTGGCTGCAATGACTTCGAATTTTTCAGCGGCAATTCCCGCCGGGCCATTCAGGGCTTTGGTTACGAATATCTGCAGAATGACACCTACGGCGAGAGACACCTGCGCATCCAAGAGGTTAACAATTTCTCGGTACATGGATTCGCACTAATTGACTCGCCTTCCTACTACATTGTTTTCGATACGGTCACCAGTGGGGAGGTATATAACATCTTGATCCGCGGCGTGACATCTGTGGGAGCGACAGATGCTATCGACGTATGGGGAGAGAACATGTGGTTCCATGACATTGAAGTGAGCAACGGCGATGAATGTGTCACCGTCAAGTCTCCGGCGCATTATTATCTGATTGAGAACATCTACTGCAATCTCAGTGTAAGAGGCACTTCAGCTGGAAAGACGGGTAAAAGAGTGAGGCTGCTGGGTGCAATGCATATCATTGGCTTGAAATCCACAAGCGAGCCGCCACCGAACCCGTACACGGTATTGATTTCGCGTAATTCACCGTTTCAATGCGTATGCCACTCATTCGCAATAAAGTCCATTAGAACGTGTGTTAAATGGATCTGTGACATACCCTTTCGGCTGAGCCGCCGGGCGTTAATGGATTTTGTGTGTGTGTGTGTGTGTGTATTATGATTGGAGGCATTGAGAAGTCTATATTGCATTTTCAAGCTTTTGTTTGGCTACTTCCTTTGACTGACCTTTCTGTTGAAGCGCGCAAGGAGTATTCCATACTGCTGCCATTATTCCATTTCCACCTTACTATATATAAATATGAAATTCTCCATTACCTTAACTATGTCTACGCCCCGCCCTCCTAATCCTTATCTTTCTATAACTAATATCAAGGACCTCGAAAACCATATGGCGCAAGTCAATCGTGATTTTTGTTAGGAGTCACCTGCTGGCGGGTTTTAATGGGTTGCGCATGGTGCTGATCAGTATATTTCCTGGGGCTTTCTGTACAAAAGTCTATTAATATATATAACCTTGGGTATTGGGTAAATTCTTCCAGTACAGGTAATTAGCCACATGTTCTACATCGTGAATCCCAATACTGAGAAGCATTGTTGTATCATTATTCATCGGGCTTAAACCACCATTCTCTCTATATTATTATGTAGTCTAGCTAAGTTCTAAGTGAGATAGATCCCGTGAAAGACCTCACGAATAGGCTTATAACAAGGAAATAAAACAAATATAATATCAGGAAGGAACTCAAGAGTATTGCTATTTAAAATCTCTATAACAAGAGGAATCTAGAACTACATTACTATATTAAGAGAAAGCTGATCAGGTCCAGTCTGAAGCTAAGTACCAATCACCCGAAATATAAAAAAGACTGCTCCGGCATCAAAATGCATTTCTTACTATCCTATCATACTGTTTGCTTGAGATATCTTATCAGGTATTTCAAAGGCTCAGCTGCATGGTCCGAGCTCTGCTATTAAAATCTTAGAAATCTACTATAAATAACAGTTTTCCTTCTAGGATCTTCCTAAGATAGATCTTATTAATTTCCTGTCTGTCCTTCCGTATCTATAACAAGAATACCTTAAGAAATCTGAGGGGGCTTTAGATAAATTTAGCTCCTGTCTGTTAATTCTTAATAATAAATCTATCCACGGTGATAACCAAGCCCTCTGGTATAGCAGTAAATATAACTCCTAGAAAATAATATATCTCACAATACTTGTTATACAACAAAATATAGAGCTGGCCTGTAAAAAGATTTAGTTAAATATATAGACTCTCAGGGACTTGCAGGAGCCTTGTGCTTAAATTTTTTGAAATCATGTATAGATCAAGCTTATTAATAGAATATAAACTCTGGTTCTACCGAGATGTTTATACATGCAGTATTACTGTATTAAACCCGCGAATATTAGTATGAAGCTTGTCTGCTTTATACAGACTGATAATCACTATGTATTCTACAGGTGTTTTATCTTTAAAAAGATGGTTGGTGCTCATCAGGACCCATTCTACTATATACTGATAATTATCCCGGGCAGATAATCTAGACAGTCAGATTATTCTCGCAAAATTAATGGTAATAAGAAGTTTTGATGGGAACTAGACCACATCCAGGTATCTCACTGCTGATATATCTTTTAATATTATAAATACTGGTTTCACGGTGTCAGATGATGTATCTAAGTATCTAGTAGTCATGAATAAAAGTATATCAGAATATACAGAATACAGTTCCAGTTCGGCAGGAACTGGATATTGAGCTTATTATTCCTGTTTAATCTCTGGGACTAGCTCTTACTCCTGTTCTTTCTGGAATTATATTACTGAGAGCTTCATAATTATAAATTCCTGGTATCAGTCTAGTATATGCCGCGCGTCCGCATTGTCCGGGTATTAGAAGAAAAGAGAAAGACTATGATTATTACCAGGACTATACTACTGTTCAAGTGACTGGGATTCTGGTTCCAGAAAATCCTCTGCCTGAGATATTAATATTAAAATTTACCTATTCTGTTACAATACCTACTACTGATGAGCCTGGGCCTGATATTACTTTCCCTGCACCGCCCATAAAGATATATTATATTATATATTATCCCAGGTTTCTAAGATTACCCAGCGGAGTATGTCTGTTATGGTAAGATCAGATTTATAAATTCTTTTACAGAGAATCAGAATCTTGAACTTAATCTCTTCTGGTATATAAAACATAACTGATTATCCTTTATCTAACTTTCTTATCCTCATGCAGGCTGTGAATAGCTGTTAGTAAGATATATATTTAACTGTTCCAGTGGGGCTTTCTTATCTTGAACCAGCTTGTCTTTTGTGATATTTAGTCCCAGTATTACTGCTGTCTGGTAATTCAGGGGTAGCTGTAGATTAATCTTTCTTGTGTATATTTTATCAAGGAACATAAGACATTGATTAAGGTGTTATTAGAAAGGTAATATCTGTAGTAGTTTAATAAGTCCAGTCTAATCTACCACAGCAATATTGTTGTTGTTGTTGATAAAGACTATAACCTGTGTTCAACCATTATTATGGACTATCTTTAACCAGATCTTTGTAATATCTAGATTACTTAACTCTAATATCCGAGCTCCTATGTCTAGAATTATATGTACGGGTGAACTCAGTTCTACTACTATATTTAAAAGAATCTGTGTATCAGACTTGGACAGGTCATCTCAGATCAGAATTAGAATAATACCAGTCTCTGGTTGAAGAAGATATTCAAGAACTAATATATTAGTATAGTTCTGGTCAGGTAGATCCAGCTGCTCCATACTAAATAGAAGGATAATCCGGGAATTGTTAGTCCTGCTAAAGCTGATGGTAGGATAATACTTGATCTTACTAATATCTTATCTAAAAGAAGATAATTTTCTCAGAAACTCTTTTAGATCTTTAAAGAAAATTATATAAGCCAGGAAGTAATCAATAACTCCCTTTATAAACTGAAGACAGGAAAAAATATATTTTATGTAATGGAGTCAGTCCTGGAGATTAATATCTATTAATTAATAATAAGCCGGGAGGAGAGTCAGGGTATTATTGATCTATATCTGATACTCTATATTAGCTTGATTTAAGTTGATTAAATAGTTAAATACTTAAAACAGGTCTTTATTACTGAATCTCTTATAGTAATAGTTTAGGTATGTCAGTATAATAATAATATCAGGATGACTGAATTCCGCCTGTGGTGCCAGATTATCTTTAGTATAATATAGAACTGCCAGTCTTGTAGAGAGTTACCAGGAATAATTAAGTTTATAGTTAATTCTCCAGTGTCTTTATTCTAGGTAGAATACCAGAATATTACCAGCCAGCAGATTTTAAAGTAGTAGAAGAAGATTTCTTATACTGCTGGCTTCTAAGCTAAATATATCTGGGTTTTCCACTGCAGCAATCTCCGGTTTTGACGGGTTAGGATTAAGGTAATAAGTAATAACTGCATGTTATTGTACTTCTAGCTGTCTTAAGATTAATAGTTTATTAATACCATTATAGAAAATATAATCTGTAATTTATTTAAATAACTGATATATGGTATCTGCTCAGAGCAAGCATATTCTAGAAAAACTGCCTGGATACAGTTCCTCCACCTTAATAAACCGCGGGAACTATATTTTAATAATATAAATATACTATCTCACCAGGCTGAGTATCTTTTGGATTAAAGTCCATCTCTAGAGACTAAGCTCTAATAAATACTGGATCTTTATTATATAGATTAGCTTAAACTTTATACTGAAGTTCTTATTGCTTTCATCCACTATGTCTCGCGAGGAGGTCCTGAAGAAATCCAGGATTCTTAAAAAACATATATTAACTATCTTTTTCCCTGTGATAAAGTACTCAAGACATATCAGTTTCAGGGATAAAAGATATTTAGATTGAATAAGAAGTACTCTATCCTCTGCTGTGCAGTTATAGTATATTTATTTAATCTCTTCCGTCTCTGGTTTTCTAATCTGTAATAAATATAATACGGGAAGATAATATACCCGCTGCCTTAAAAGACCCTCTAACTTTAAAATAAGTATCTGAAATATCTGCTGTGACTGGGGCTTAAAAATAATGATATAAACTAGACATGAACAGTCTGTAAGAATAGCTGCTATAATAAAGATAATAATAGAAGACTTGTCCTCGTCTATATTTAGTTATATAATAATATTCTGTCTGGGCTGTGTATTTTGTATATATCACGTGATCTGTTCTTGGATATTCTGGATCAATATCTTACTCTTAATCTTTAGTAGTAATAACTCAGGGAAATCCATTGGATTCTAGTTCATGTGACTGGGGTTCTGTAGTTTACAGGCTAGATCCATATAATAATCTATTATATTGATGAGTCTCTTTGCCTGTTAGAGGGCTGTGATAAAATATTTATATATAATTAAGTATTCCTTCCAGGACTCAGGCAGGTAATTCCAGTGTTTATATGTCAGCTAATGAAGAAGAAGCTGTGATAATAATATTCTTAACTAGATATAGATATTAATAAATATTTCTAGGATATTGCGCTTTGTGTGTGATCCGGGATAGATCTCTTTTATTATTATATCAGAAAGCATTATCCTCGACATAATTATATGGTTGATTTTCTCATGGTACTCTTGACAGCAATAGAAATAATTAAATATAATAGTTTTAAGAATATTATTATCAGGCAAGCAGTGATCTATATACTGGATATCCTGTAGAGATACTATACTGACCTGCAGTCTCTCAATATACTGCTTTTGGAATTAAGATTATACTTATAATTCTAGAATATCAATCAAGCTTGAGAGATATAGATTTTGGTCAGGAGTAGTACCACTGCCTAATTAAGATAGTAAAGTAGATAGTTCCATTTCTACTACTGATGGTAGACTAAGAGACCCGTTTACTATGTTATTTATGGAGATAAAAGCACGCCATTAATCTAGAAAGTATTTCCAGCACTGGTAGAGATATGGTAGGATTATAATATATTAAATATTTTGGACAGTGTAAATGGCTGTAATCTTATCAAGATACTGTCTCAGCTTTTAATTATTAAATCAAGTTAATATTGCTGCTTTTGACACTTTCATCACTTTTTATATATTAAAATAATCTGTAAATGGCGGCTATTCATTAGATAGAAGATATAAGGAATATTAGGTCAGCTACTGTTTCTCTAGGCTAGTTATAAATTGACTGAGTGTCTATTTCTACCTGGTCTTTCTCAGCTTTGTTATATATATATGAAATGTGCTATACAATTCTGCTAGTCTAGAAGAGAGATTATCTTTAGAAATCATACTCCAGCTTACTGAATAGATCTGAGTCTTTAATTTAGTAATATTCAATTTAAAATCTTCTTATAGCCAGTAGAAACCCTGTACTGGTAAGATTATTAAAACTATATTAGATATAATATATAATACAGCAAGAATATATAAGATAATTATATCTATCTTCCTGGAGAATACTAATATTAATAATCATAGCATTATCATATACCTGTTTAAGTGATCTGTCTCCGAGCAGAGAAGCTGATGAATACTATACCACTGATAAAAAACAAACTTACTGGTTTCTATAAGCCATATCACATTGTACTTGATCTGCATTGTATTAATTAAAAAACTGATTTCATGTATTATACTGGACTGTGTAATAAATCTCCAAAGATATATAGCCAAGAAGTTAAGTATATTATCTTCAGCAGAGAGAATATTTTTATAGAGAATTCTGCAGAGAGTGAATATACAGGAATAATATTTTAACTAGTATTTTTAGTCCAGTTCTTTATATAGATAGTCTTCTGTATCTATATAATCCTCAGTGCTAAAACCAGAGATCTGGAAGATTAAAGAGTAAATATAATCCTACTATAGGAGGTCTGTATTTAATACAGGTAGTGATAACTCTGTCCCTGGTAAAGCTATATGAAATATTTTTATTCAATAGTGTTGACCAAATATTGCAGTTATCTGGCTGTGGAATTTATTATATTAAGCTAAATAATTTAAAAAAAGATTCTATTAAACAGTCTGTATTATATACTTATTAGCAGGATAATATCTCTTCTGGGGTATAAGATATACAAGCTTTTCTAAAATTAAGATATTATCTGGCTGTAGTTGATTAAAAGATTATATTAATACTAAGTAAAGGATAGACAGAGACTGTTTAGTCCTTATATACTTAATTAAGGAATCAGGAATATAGAATAATATAATTATATATAGATAGTATAGTACCAGTTTATTTTATAGAATTTTATTATTTATTAAGTAACTAATATTACTGTTTATAAGATATACATGCACGCTGGTTATTATCTGCTAATCAATCTTGATAATAATATAGTCACTATCTTGCTCCTATTTTATCTGACCTTCCGGGATTAAAACTCTCTAATAATAAGTTTTTTAATTTAATAAAACAAGCTTATTCTGCAGATTAATCAGAGTATCCACTGACTAATCAGGATTAATAACTATTCTGTGGTACTGGCAAGACTTAATTAACAGTTAATCTAATTACAGATTAAAGCCTAGCTGTAGGCGGGAAATCTTAATTTTAAATATATCAGATTTATGGTAGAGTTTACAGTACAGCTTGGAAACCTTTTTAATAGATTAAAAGATATTAAATAAGACTCTTACTATCTTGCTTTCCCTACTAATTAATAAAATATTTTCCTGAGTAAGCTGCCAGCTATTTCTTAACTAGATATACTGTAATTACCAGTAAAGGACCAGTAATAGCTTTTATAGATTATTAACAGAACAAAACTTGATATACTTATAATTAGTCTTATATTAATAGATATATTTCTTTATAAAGGTATCCAGTAAAGCAGCCGTGAGAAGTCTTGGAAATATAAATTCCTAGACTCTACTCCCATCCACGGCTTGAATACATAAATCAAATCTACTCTACTCAGGGATAGTCTGTTTTTCTAGATAGATTATCTAGCTTATATATAGTCTCTGGGCAGAGTATTTTAAGCTGGAAAAATTACTAGGCCTTACTTCTATCAAGAAATGTTTAAATAGGAATTAATATATTTTATAGTACTCAAACTCCAGGGACAACCATACTAGAAGATGATTATTGATGAGTAGCTAATCCATGAGAAGGTTAATATATATTATAATATTACTGGTACTACTGAATTTACTCTTTATCTGGGTATACAGGTAATATTAAGTACTATTCAAGACTGCTATCTAAGAAGATCCTGATTGATATATAATCTAAGTCTGCTGGATTATTTAGTCAAGAATAGTTATATAACCATAGATAATATTATATACCAGAATATAATATTCCTGAAAAGCTATATTCTGTTATTAATAATAAAGAATTAATAGTAAATAACTGGATATTCTATTCAGAAGACCTTTTCAGTCATGAATAATTATACTATAATAAATTAAAATAGAAACATCTATATTATTCCAGAGCATTCATTTCAAGTAGCTGTTCTTATAATTAAATATACTAATATATATTAATATAAAATAACTAATAAAGATAATCAGATTATTTCTATAATTATTATTACCTGTAATACTGGCCTTCTCTCTAATAATTATTATCCAGTTAAATAAAATTTTCTGGAGGCTATCTAGCTGCTCTATATATTTATTTTAAATATAAACTAATAGGAAGCAGGTCAACACTTTCTGGATAAAAGTAATTAATATACTTAGCTTCTCTACAAATTACTAGTTTTATTCAATTACTGCTGCTGTTTTCTAGATCTCTTGCAGTAAAAATACTATAAATAAATTATTATTCAGAATATAATGGTCTTCGCGCAGAATCAGATTTATAAATAATAATAGCCCTGCCTGGTACATAATCTGCAGGATAAAAAGACATATTTTAATTTTATTAAATACTACAGAAGATACAGTGAGCTGCTGAAAGATATTCTATTATTAAATATAAAAATCTAATAGTATTAAGTAGAGTGTCTTATATTTTTCCAGTAATATATTCTCAGGACAGGTATATTATAATATAATAACTATATTAGATAATAAGCTGTCAGGTATCTCTACTGGACAGAAAAGAAATAACTGCAAAGATAAGCTGGATAACAGTAACTTATATATATATACTGTTACTATTATATGTATTTAGACCAGATTATAAATAAAGCAGTAATAGATATTATTAAAGTATTTAAATTATAAATTATTTATAAGATAAACATCTTTCTCTGATACATTAATAATATGGTTCTTTTGCCTGTAAGTTATTTAGTAGGATTTAATTTAAAAAAAAAGACTAATTCTTAGGAAATTAATAACAGTAATAAAGAATATAGAAAAACTATTATAGCTGTCTAGTCAGTATTTAGTTCTAGATATTTCTTTTAAAGTATATATGATTCCCAAAATATCAAGTAAAATAAAAGCAGTAAGATCATGCTAGTATATAAATAATCAGAGTAGTTTTAACTTAAAGACCATAAATTCTGCTTCCAAGAAATTGGAAGATAAAGATTATTTATAAATATTAATTATAATTTCTTTTATAACACAGTCCAGCCGGCATCTCTAGTATAAATAGTTATGATAATACTCTGTAAAGCAGAACTAGTTATTTATTATCTTATTATAATAAATATATTTAATCTCATTACACTGAGCATATAAGTTCCTGTACTGCTAATATTTTCAGTACAATTCTATAATCTTAGTAGTCTTCTCAGACTCTGTTTTTTATTTAATAATAGCAAGTAAATATTAATATTCAGCAGACTGCTTGAAGTAGTATATAGAAAAGAAAAAAGAGATTTTAAAATTAATTAGGATTTTGGAATCTTTGTACTAAACATCCTGGTGATATTAATATATATAGCTTTCTATATATACTAATCTAGTAAGCTGGGGTTGCTGAGATAGCAGGAGAGATTAGAATAAATAAATTAAAATATAAGTCTTATACTGGCAAAGCAGCAGATGAATATAGACAGTAGATTTATTATAAATTATCTAGAGCTCCAGAATAGTAAGAAGCATGGCTGATAATATTTCAGGATTAGAAACATATAATTTAGATATAATATTATAATAAGTATTAACTAATCTGCTTAGCCGTTCGCAGGTATCTTTATAGCTAATATATGTCTTAGTCTAGGATTGAAAATTTAATTCAACCCATGCTTCAAAAGTAGTAAGATTATAAATATAATAGTCAGGATCTGTCAATCGGAAGAGTAATAAAAGCTCTGCAGGCTTAAATTCTAAAAATCCAGACTATAAATAAACATCTGGCAGTACTGAAGTATCTTAACAGGTTCTGATACTTTGCAGCCACTCATTAAAAATAAATAATAAATAATTTATATTATTCTTAAAGTTGAGTCAGGCTAAGGAAGATATATCAGATTAGCAGGTATTACAGGTAATAATACTGCTCCATCTTTCTTTAAGAACATTTTTTACTTGTTAAAGAGAATACTAGATAAATAAAAGCCAAGTATAATCATCTATTAAATTAATCTTTCATAACTGGTGTATAATTTTAGAACTCATGATATATTAGTACTCATTATTTATATTCCTGGAACAGCGGCAGAAAATAGAACTTATATAAAATATCATGAATTCTTTATACAAATTAGCTAAGATTTCTTTGCACTGGCAGAGTCTCTACATAACTAATTAAATTATAACTTAAATCTGGAGCCAGAGGATGGACTATTTCTAAGATTATAGACTATTAAATTACAGGACTTCTTCTTTTATATTCTTATAAATCTGCAAGCTGTTCACAATTCTGTATTATAGATATAAAAATATTATAAATAATTCTATAACCAGTATCAGATTAGTTATATCCTGATTTTTATCATGCTCCTGCTATACTTTCTTTACTTTTAGCTTGGTCCCCAGGGCAGGCTGGCGGCTCATGCTTTCAAAGGTATGTATAATAATAATTTATATATTTAATTTATTAAAAATGGCTTGATCCAAAGCAAAAGTTAACCCAGGAAATTAGTATTATAATTAATCTACTATAATATTAACAGCTTTATTCCGAGGCAATAATTTAAATATCTTAATATATATTAAATTGCTGTGCCTGATCATTAAAACTGCAGTATTCTAGTAATAAATATACACAGATAGAGCATCTTCTATATAATATATATTAGTAATATTCTGGATTTCAGCTAGGCTATAGCTGGCCATATCTATATTATCCAAATTTTATAAAGTCTTTTAAAGCTTAATATAATTCATATTTCTATGAGAATCGTGTATTGCTCTCAAATAAGTAAATATTATTTTAATACTATCAACAACTTCACTCTCCTGCCCATGACTAAAATCCTGAAATAGAATAAAAATATTAATAATACTATTAAGTAGAGTACTTTTATATATAATATTATAATCATCTTCCTATAGCAGTTAAAGGGGCAGGAAAACATAATAAAACAGATATATAATATCTTTAATTAATAGATAGAGTACAGCAGACAAACCGGACATTCTTAATAATATATAATATTAAAGGATAATTCAAGGAACTTTTACAAGTAAAAGACTACTTAAATAAGTACTGTAGACTGAATATACAGACAGTCTAATATCTTTTATCTATTCCAGAAATTAATACAGACATAGGAGTTATTTTCAACATTTTTAATATAAAGTAGTAGGCTGTCTTGTATAATTTACAGAATCCATAATATATATTTCTAATTATGTAGTTAATCTGTTCTTATCTTGAACAAGAGATAACTATATTTCTCATAGTTTATTAACCAGAATCATATACTTCATAAGTATAGACTTTGATATCTTAATCTTTACTTACATACATTGCCTCCCTCATTTTATAATAAAAAATCTTGGCTACTTAATCTTATTATAATAAGTATATTTAAGCTTCCTTCTGTATTATCTTCCTCCTACATCATCTTTCTTCTGTATTATCTTCCTCCTGTATTATCTTTCTTCTATATTATCTTTCTCCTGCATCATCTTTCTTCTACATCATCTTTCTCCTGTATTATCTTCTTTCTATATTATCTTTCTCCTGTATTATCTTTCTCTTATATTATCTTTCTTTTATATTTCTTCTGTATATAATCTTCCTCCCCTACCCTGTGACTGATTATCTAACAATATATATCTAATATAAAAAAATATTATATATTATTAAAATACCTGTAAATTACTCTTCCTTCTTAATAAGCTTGTACTCTGACTGTGGATTATATTTTATATACTTTTCTCATCCTGTATTTCCAAGATACTATTCTTAAAATATTTATTAAAAGTCCAGAACAATGCTATCTTTAAATAATTACCTATCAACTCAGTCCGCGTGGAGCACCTAAGACTAGATATATATAAGAGACTTCTTGGTCAATTTTATGAGTCTTTATTTCTTTTATATATACTAGGACAGACCCATGGACAGTATATAATTAGCCCACTAGATCATAATTTAAAGCAAGCACAGTAATATAAATTCTTATGTAATCTTATCTATATTTATAACTTTACTAAAGAAGGTGGTTCTTGTACTGCTATTAAGCTTAAAAATAATAAAATATATTATAACTTCTGGATTATATTTAACACATCTAGTAATAAAATTGTTGAGTTTATAAATAATACTCTCAACCACCTAGAGCAAACTACAAGAATCACTGGAAACTTTAATAAAGAATAAGATAAGATAAACTTTACTAGTTTCTGTCTAAACTTCATAATTAGCTGGATAAAAAAAAAATATCAATACTTATTTCAAGTAATCAAACAGTATTATTATATACCGGGATCTGTGAGAATAGAATAAGATTTATAATAGCCAGATTATAATTTTATAATATAATAAGCTAACTGGTTCAGTAGATTAATTAATAAAAGACTAGCTTAATCTTATTCTTGAATAAGATAATTATCTAGTACTCTGCTATTATGTCTATATTTAAATAAAATCTATATTTACTAGAATAATCAGACTAAAAGCTCAAGATAAGGAAAGATTAATAAATTCTAGAAATAAACAGTTATCTTTTATATTAATTATTTATTATCTAGAGTAACTGGCAGATCATATCCAGATACTATTACAGCTGGTTGAGAATACCTGCCATTTATCTCATATCCTTGACTTATATTAGATAGTAGCTATTCCTTATATATTTTCAGTATCTTAGCCAGTGCCTGATAATTTTACCACACTTAACAGTATCCTCAACAGGATATTAAAGAAGAATAACCTGGAAAAGCTTCAAATAAAGAATCTTTTACTTTCCATGAATTTTCAGTCTTAATCTTATATCTTTCAAAATTTCCTAATACAATATAATAAGTACACAGTACAGGTGCATGCAGAAGTATAAATTCTGGACTATTTCTTCAGACAAAACCTGTTTTTCATAGAAAATAACTATTATATTACTTGTAACAAGCCGGCCTGTTTATATTATAAACTGTACTTCAAACACTATCCAGCTTGAATAATTATCCCTGAATCTCACTACAAAATCTAGATTAATTAGAGCCCGCAATTAGTTAAAAATCCCATAAGGAAGATTCCAGAATATAATTTACAGATAAAGATCCTTAATAAGATAATAAATAAGCTTCAGTGGGCTGTGATTACTTAAATCTTTAATCAATTATTATTAAGTTCCTGGTATCCTGATTCCTAGACAGTAATTTCAAGTAACTAGTAATCTCACATAAATTTGAAGGAGCTTCAGGAAAATATATTCTAATATTTATCTGCTAATATTAATTTAGAAAAAAAGGCAACTGAATATAATATAATAAAGATTCTTGAGATAAATAAGCTTAGAATATATATATCAGATAAAGACTCTGATACCGACTATAACAGGATATCTCTCAAGATCTAAAATAATATTCTGATTTTAACTTATAAGTTGATTTAATTTCTTTTTCTAACTTCTTAAAATTTCATACCTTTTCTGCTCTCATTAAAATATATAATCATAGATTCTCATTAGAATCTTAATTACAAGATAAAGGCGAGTATACTTCTGCTTCTTACTAGATATTAACTTAAAGAGAATCTAAAATACTATTCAAGAATCTTCATAAACTCGACAAAGTATAAGCCCCACAGATAAAATTCCTTAATCAGATACAGAAAAACTACTAAAATCTTTATACTGACTTTGGTGGTGTCTCCAAAGATTATCTCTTCTTATAAATAATTTATTATATAATTCATATATAACTCCTACTTGCTACCATTACCAAGCCCATCTACTGTAATACATTTTTATATATTAATATATATAAACCTGCTGAGCCTTAGTTATTGTATATATAAAATATTTAACTAGCTTAATATGACTGCATATATACTTTCTATGAAGAGTCAGCGGGATAAATTAAGAAAGTAATAGCATAGCTTATTATAAATCATATTTTCTTGAAAAGCCAGTCTGGGCCACGCATGCATGATTTTAATAATAATATAATCCATCCTCTAATAAAATATTATAATCATAAGAAAGCATTAGTATTTTCTGAAATCTTGAAATATATATTCCTGAATTAGCCTGTCCTTCAATAACTACAGCTGCAGTAGTCCTCTCATAATCTTTATTACTCAGGTATCCATCTAAGCCATATCTCTATAGAGATTAATTTGGAAGAGAATATTCCTGTAAATCTAATCTTATTATAGTCAGAGTTAAGGCTTCCACGAGATTAGCAGAATATAACTAGTTTTAAGTAAAGTCTTCCAGATATAATAAGCTGTTCAGTGTGATAAGGTCTAGATATTACTCCAGCCAAGAAGATTCTTTACTATTCCTGATTATAGTATCAGTCATTATCATAGAAGGAGGAGCCAGGATTTCTTTTTATCTATTTTCTATTACCATTAGAACACAATAGCCCTCAAATAAAAAAGAAGATAAATTGGCTCTAGAATAGATTAGCAAGAACCCCATCCATCTGATTAAAGAACTTGTAACTTCATCCCATGGCCAGGCTAGGTAGCTTTTATCCTCAGCCTGGCTAATAGATATAGTTGTTATTATGAGAGCAAATATAAATTATACTGGAGAGAAGCTTCTACCACATATAAAGAAATAAGAAACTTGATACTCTATAAAGAAAATGACTTTCTATATATTAGACTTAATTTCATTACCAGCCTGGCTAATCTGAAAGATTTATATAAGAGATATCCCTGTAGACTAGAACAGCAGTCTAACTACTTATATTAGGCAGCCATGCAGCGACTTACTTAATCAAATTTATTTTTAAAAATACCCATATAGCTGCCACATTTCTCATGTAGTAGTATACAAATATATTATTATAGGAGTATATAAATATATTATAACTTTTATAGATGTGACTGGCTCAAGAACAGTTAAACATATTATAAAAAATATAGTAAAAAATAATAGAGAATAAGTATCTTAATAAAAAACTGCATGCTACTGAGAATAATAATATCAGGACCTCTAAGGCAAGCTGAGTAAACTCACAAAAGATCTTAAAGCACTTATTCTAGTCCTATACAGGACTCTGTTAACAGTTCAGAGGTAGTAACATATATAATATATATAGTTCTATTATGGAGAAAAACAGAGTTGAGACATGATAAACCAAATTATTATATATCTTTAAATATTATATTAAGAGAAAGCACAAAATAAATATTTCCTATAGTTTTTTACTCAACAAGCGAAGGATAATGGCTAGTAATCACTCAAATAGAAAGATACATGGAATAATTATATGAATATATATGCTATATATATACTCAGGAAAGCAGGTGAGGAATATAACCACATTTAAATATGTCCTTGTAACTGCAGGTAATATTAGATAAAAGGTTTTCTGTCAGATTGATGTTGTGGCAAGTATCTTGCTGGCAGTTCACTGCAGCAGCCAGGAAGAATAATATTGGTAGACATTTATTAATTGGATATGGCTATCTGTGGAATACATTCTCTTATATAGAGTAACTGCTGTATCTGTACTTTTCTATCTACGGCTGATTCTCTAGATCTAGATTGTTGTTTGCATTAAGAGGTATTATAAGGATCTTTTACTGCTAAGTCAGGAATATATTTGATAATCCCCCTGTCTGGAACAGACTTTGTATATGATGATATAGGACAGGTAATAGAGTAGTAATTGTGGCTTTGTATACTAGATTCCTTGTATTAAATATAACTTATTTTGATTTTTGAAAATCATGTAAATAAGTAAGGGTCCTTGATATTCCAAGCCCACAGTAAGATAACAACCAATAACCACAAAAAAATAGTTTCAGCAGATAACCCCTCCCTCTTTATTTAGATCTCACTTAGTTATCTCAAGCTGTGTTACTAAACAAAAAAATATATTCATAACTGCAATCCCTTATCAAACCTCTTAAAACAGCATGAGTACTGACATACTATAATTCCCTTAGTTAGTTACTTGCCTAATTTATAAGAAATTAAAAGTAAGACAAATACACAACAAATTCTGCTTATAATCCTGCCAGAAAAACATAATTACCGCCGTGTTCATAGCTTTTATACCTTTAATAAGCTATAAATAGAACTGATCTACTGATTTTATTAATTATATCAAGTTTCTTATTAATAGTTGACAGCAATCAGGCCAATCTATTTATAGATGAAATTAATATATTCTCTGCAAAGTATCCAAGATTTACTTATAACCAAGATAGGCCAATTTATGCAAAGTTTTACCATATATATAACTACTTTAGGTGACATCAAAGGAGGCTGTATAAGAATATAACAGACAGTTATTTCAATTTACAGTAATCCAAGCCCATAATTTGATAATTAAAACTGATATAAAAACTCTGGCATCATGGCAGAGAATTTACTATTACATTAATATAATCCTGATATATAATAAATACTGTAACATGCAACAGGTTTACTCTTAAACATATCTATTTAGATAATATTAAATCAGGGCCAACAAAAACAAAGATTATGATCTAAACTCACCTTAATTTAATCTATTTCTTGTAGTTGAGCCGGACAAGCGGTTACTTAAAAATTTTCCATATATTAGAAGAATTATGCACATATATAATTAAGAATAGGAAGTATTTCTTAAAAATATAAGCTTATAAAGACCGCCTGTTATGATTTCTCTGAGGGAAATTTATAATAAATACAAACAAAGACAAACACCCGTTCTGAATAGATAAAAAAGATACTCTCACAGAAAACTTAGTACTCAGTAATATCTGAGATATACTGGAAAGTTCAGTCCCATAAAGAGTCTATTTAATCTTACCTAGTTACAGGACTTCAGGATCAGTTTACAAGGTTCTATAAAGATATAGCAATATACTAGAATTTAAGAATAGATCAGACTTACATCCAAAAACTTAGAACTTTAATCTGCCTATTTTTCATCTTCCATTTACAGGCACCTTTAAACCAGAGCTGCCACCTATTCAAAGATAATAAAAGCCTTCAATTTATATATCTTACCAATTTTCAACAATTAATAGCAATAACCGGTCAAAGCCTAAAGCTACCTTTTTAAAAAGTAATAAATAAATATATAAAATTGAATCTCTGAAACCTCCTATTTATTTCTATAACTTTATCTACTTTTCATCTACTCTTTTACTGGATCTCTATTATCTCTATGTTATGGCTTCTATCCCAGGCTTTTCAGCCTCTAGAGTAAATATGACTGTCATGTTGAATAATACTCCTTGAATCTTATTTTAATATGAGTCCTGCTTCTTAGTCCTGCATTTACTGTTATATTATAATAGTCTATATTATTATAATATATAAAGATAGGACCGCCCTTATATTAGAAAATATATTACTAAACTCTTATAAGAGATCATTAGTTAGAAAAACTATAAGTTATAAATTATCTGTTTTTGTACTTTTATTAGCAGGAAGTAGAAAAAAAAAAATTACAAGGAACAGTACACAGTAGCATAATATAAGTAATAAATATAAGAGAATAAATCAAATAAACATCTATTATCTTAGTATATAATAATTATATAAATATATTACATGCAGGCAGTAATCTTGATTAGTATAAGCCTATATAAGAAAAGAAAAAACAGGAGTAATCTTATTATTATCCATTAGCTCAAGACTATTCAGAAAACTAACAATCTATACAGAATATATGGCTAGTACTCAGCAGCCGAGCTTCTATACTCTAGAACTTCTGCAATTACCGGACCATGAAATACTACCACAGACTTATAATAGATTCCTAATTATTCAGTAGTCTACTAGTTAATAATAACAATAATATAAGTATTTACTAGCCTTCTATTATATATATCTTCCGCAAATAGCATCTTCTGAAGATGGTAGCTATATACACAAAATTCATTAATACTCAGCAGCTCAGCTGAAAAAGCAACTATTACTAATTTATTAATATATATTTTAATATATATCTGCTGTATATTCTTCAAGCCTATATATAGATCCTTTCAGTATATATCTTCTTAGCTGTCAATATTATTGAAGTCTCTGTAGATTAATAAGATTTTTCTTTTATAGTAAAATACACCTTCTGCTTCCTAGTTAAAATATATAAATATTTATTTCTAATTCTTAATTACATGCTCATATTAAGCTAAACTATAATTAAACATAAGATTGACACACTTCCATATAAATAACTATATGTATTAAACTGTCAGATACTAGTAAATCAGTATCTTATAATACAAAGTTCTTGACCTCAGGTACTAATCTGAGAGATTTAATATAAACTCAATAGTCTTATCAGTACTGATCACTGATCTGGAATAGTCAAGTTATCCACTTATAAATATTAGAGATCTATACATATATATTTCTTTCTATCTTTTAAATTTACATGTAATAATCCTAAGTCAATATAATTAATATATAAGGGTCGTCACCTTTGATCCTCTACTAGACTTTAGAATAAGAAGTATACTATAAAAGCAGTATAATCCTTAACTCCAATTAACTTACAGTAATAAGCTAGATCAGTTCTTTCTTAAACATTAAATCCTGCTATTAATTTTAATTGCCCTCTTAATAAGAGCAGACAGAGTTTCTAGCCTTTTATTTATATATAGCATATCCTTGACATTAAATTTCAGTCTATTTTCAAAGATAGTTATATATACAGTATCAGTCCACTTGAAATAGCAGGAGATATCTAGAAATTACTCAGTATAAGAGCTGGCTGAACTCTTTTAATAGACTTAAAATATACAAATATCAGCCATACATTCTTCATGGTTCTTCTGAATATCAGCTAATTACTGCTTGAGATCTTGATCTAACATCTCCTCAGCTAATAATTCCATGTCTGTTAGAGAAGACTGCAGTAGATTAATTAATTCAAGATTAAAACTGACTTAAGCTACTCGAAGAATATCTGTAAACAAATATTATAATTTAAATATATCTGTTTTCAGACAAAAACCAGAATAGCACAAGTACTAAATCTTCTTAATTATTAAATATACCTAGTAGTATGATGTATAACAAGTAGTCTACAGCTTTTATTAAAAAAAGATTTATCTTGAAGAATTATAGAAAGTATAAGACAACAAATACCAATATTGAAAGTTGGACTGCTGTCTGAAATATTCTTATCTAAATCACCTATCAGCAGCCCGCCTACTGAGTCATAGCCGTCACTACCACAGCTAGTAGTCATAAGAGTAGAACTTAGCCAGTCTCTTAACATTAAGTAATTATATTACATAGGTACCCTGCTGCTGAGTTAGATAATTACTTGCCTATAAGATCTCTTATAAGCCCGGTGTGCTAGAATATATTTTAAATTATAGTAAATTAGATACTGACTTCTTACAAAGACATAACTATGCTTGGCGAATATATACAGTAATAGACTTGGGTTACCGATGGGTCTTGTTCAAGTACTTATGGGACACTATTCTGACAAGTAGGCTTGGGTAAATAGAAGTAAATGAAAGTATATAACCGAGAATAAGCGTCCTTATATCCTTCTGGTGGCTACTGGAGCTACCGGTAGCCATAGCTACTGTTTGGTAGCTAAGCTATTGTTTCTCTTGGTCGGCTAAATCACGTGACCTGGTGAGTGGTTGAGTTACTTCGGCTATTCTGACACCGAAGCTCGTTGCTAATTAGAAGGCGCAGTTCTGCACGCGGAATATTCTACAGTATGACGTCGGTGAATTCTTGTTAACATCGTGACAAAACTCAAACTTCGCTAGCTGCAGTGGTGAAGTGGTTGGATGTGGCTAGTCTAAATAGGTGATTAATTGGGACTTGGTTGTAGACAAATGTGTGGGAATTGGGTTGATGGCTGTTGCGGTGAAAAAGTACGTGTTTCGGGGTTATGGGATGCCTGACGCGTGCGTGAGCCGAAGCGGGTGGGCCTTATTCGAGATTTTGGGGTTTTTTTAAATGATTCCACATAAGCACTAAGGATTGCTATGGTTGACAAAAATTATATCCTTGCAGGGCGTGCTCTGCTTCCGGGACCCGCACCGTAGTACTTACTATTAGCCTGTACACTGGACGCTCACCAGGTTGCCGCCCGGATTGTCACCCGGAAAATACTTTCACTGATTTTTAGTCAGCTGATATGTTACGGCGATTTCTCCGTATGCTCGCCTAGATGAGCGTTAAATCGAAATCAATACTTATCGATAAAGATATCAGCCAGATGAACAGCAGCCCGCCAGACTACAAAGCGCTCTTTTTGAGGGCTGAGGAGGAAAAGAGACAGGCTGAGGAAGAAAAGAAACGGGCGGAGGAGGAATGCCAGCAGGAAGCAGAGTTCAGGAAACAAGCAGAGGAACGCCAACAGCTAGCAGAGTAGGAAAAGGATCAGGGAAGAGAACAAACACGACTAACAACCTTTACTGAGCTTATTTGTTTCGGTCATGTCTACTTTTCTCGATCTCTGCGAGCTGAGAGTCTGTCTTGTTCTATAATAGGAAAGATACCAGTGCCTACTGGGAAATGTTGTCCGCTGCAGCTTCTGCATTGGACTAACTACGTAACTGAGCAGCAAAAAGTCTACCACTCTATTTACACTTATTTGGTATTATCAGAAAAGTCTGCTGCATGTTTATTTTCACCGCGTCTCGAGCTGGAATATTTAGGTAGACGACTTGGTAAAAGGGCAATAAGCAGTGAATAAGATTTGGAGAGTTATGAGTGATTTGCTGTGGAGGACTATATTCATGATGTTATTGAAGAGCTCTGCAAGATACCTACTGCTTAAGAAGAATTTTATTTAGGTGATGGGATATGTTTTGATAATCATGCTAATATCCTTGATGCAGCTGATACTGACCAGTCCCAAATAGATAAATTATTAAGTTCCAGATATTCTCGACCAGACCAGTATTGCATCCACCGTGTTGATAGTGATAAAAGTATAATTATTATGACTGCTGAGTATAAGCTGCCCCATAAGCTATTTATTAAGAATCTCTGAGCGGGTTTATGACTAATGCAGTTTTAGAATAAGATAGTCAGACCAGACTCTGTTCCCACGGAGAAGCCTGAGAAACTGAGATATAATACAGCCTGACTAACCAGCTCAGCTATGGCTTAGGAGTATTATGTCATGTTCCAGGAAAAATTCAAGTACTTATATCTGATTAATAGATTTGTAATTATTTTACTACAGGTTTCTTATAATAATCCAGGTATCTTATACTACTATCTCTGTGAACCTAATATAGAAGTTACTATAGATAATAAACTGAGTTTTCTATAACAGCCACTGATAGCTGTTACTCGGGTATTATATTTATACCTTATAAGTTTCTGCTTATAATATCATGACTAGAAGTAGCAAAATATTATAAAGAAATTATTAGAATAGAAAACAAGTTTTAATTATATATATTCCTAGATTCCGGGATCAGAATTGTAATAAAACCTACCTAACTTAGAATACACAGTATCAGAGTTTACAAGTTCTAAATCTATTATATTAGAATATATACTATCATCATCTCCTGCTCCATTCCCTGCTGATACTTGCTGAATACCTACCTAGTCTTAAATTAGCTGCACGTTACTATATCTGACTTTATATAATAATTCTGATTCTGATACAGATTAAGCTCTAGAAGAAAGAAAGTATAATTTTAATCAAATTCTATTATCTTCTTTATCTCCATCTGCTCAACAATCAACACGTCCGGCAGGATCTTAATATATCTAAAACAGTAAATAAGATCAGCAGCATACTACATAATTTTATATCTAGAAATGTCTATATAGCCTGTAACATAATAGTTAGCTGGATAATAACTATCTAAATATTATGTTTTATTAATAGAAAGAGAACAGCAGCCAACATCTTATTAATGCTAAAATACTGATCAAGTAATTTAAGCAGCAACTTGATAGAAACATTAACTAAGATTATATATCTTTAGGGGGTTATAGTGTATCAGAAGTCTTATTCAAAGTCATTTATACAGCGTATAGATATACTATAATTAATAAAAGAATGATTTTCTGACAGTAGAAGAAAGTCAAATATAAGAAAATCATATACTATATATTTAACTAAGTACAGGTGTCTGCTGTTCCTGTTTTTCTGGAGTTAATTAACTTGGCTAAATCCTACTTTATATATAAAGCTGGCAAGATCTGCCACATGCTTATTATGATTTAGAGGAGTAATCCTATACCTGAGATTAAGCATAATAAGAAAATACATGAGATTACAAGATCTAAGAAAAAGATTCTTTTCCTGGAAGTCTTGCACCAGGACCTCCGGCTAGCCAATATTCTATAAAATATTAAGCTGGGACGGGCTCTAATCATTAATTTTTATTATACAGAACTAAATTATTAACCAATAAAAAGGCGGATAGAGTCATATGGGAAGTATTCTTATAGAGAAGAATTATATAGATGAAAATGACTTTATATTATCTAAAATTTAATATCCATCTTCTTAAATCTTTTCTTCTACTCCTGAACGTCACCATTGGATAAATAATAAAGAAATAGCAGGTGACATTAGTAATACAATATTTTCTAATAAGTTTTCATATTTTCTTCTTCTGGTTCTATCATTTAATATATATAAATATATTAAACATAAATTCAGTAATTCTAACTTATAATAATATTTATTTACAGGTAGTATATAACTAGCAATTTACTAGCAAATATTATTAAAAATAATTCCTATCTCTTATATCTGTCTGGTCACAAGTATTGAATTAAAATAATAAAAAATATTAGTTTAATAAGTAGACACCATGTATATCAGTTATTAATAAAAAGATATTCAGATCTTAAGAATCAAATCTTATTCCAGAGAAATCTGATTAAAGCAAGTAATTTGTGAGAGAAACATATACTATATCTGGCTGGTATAAAAGTAAGTATTACTTTAGTATATTATCACTCACGGGGACAAGTATATCATGAACTCTACTTTTATTAAATTAACCACTGCATGATAATTCAAAATCCCTGTTATTATACCCTAAGTTTCCCACTACTTGAGTGATATATTAGGACTATCCTAGGACATTAGAACCCCTGGGCATTGATTGACTAAAAGAACAATATATTATATATAATAAGCTATACTACTTGGATATCAGTATAGCAAGTAACTACGGAGGCTGTAGAACTGGGCAGATTCCAGATATAAGTCTCCATCTTCTAGCTTACCCCGGCTGATCATAATACTCAATATCCTGTAGCTAGATTATATTTTACCATTATGCAGCCTACACTGTATTATTATTTGATTAGATAGCCGGTACAGCCCCCAGTTTTCTAAAAATTACTAGCTAACTAAGTAATAGCTAAGCAATATCCAACCACAGGAAAGACACAAGGAAATATCTATATTAGAGTCTTATCATATTATTATCCATTATTAAGTTCTTTATATTTCAATATTTAAACATAACTTTTAGACCAGACCTGTTAGAACTTGATTGATTCATGAACATATCAAAGTATCATAGCCTATAATAAACATGAAGACGCCCTGCAAACAAGCAGGAGCCACTAGAGCCAATCCTTAAAACACCTGAGATCAAGCGCTGCGGTCTCCGAGCATGTAAATACTGAAACCATTTTCTACTGCAGCCAGAATTCAACATGCCGAGGTATAGTCTATACTTTAATATATTATAAACTATTTAATAATAATAATAATAACGGGTCTAGTAATAAAAACCAAACTAATACCTTCCTTTTCTTTCTGGAAAAGCTGGTATATCTTCTGACTCTGATAAAGACTCAATCTGGAGCATAGTATCCTCTAATATTCCCTGGATAGAAGAAGAGTAGTATAATATTTATTTATATTAACTATTATTCTCAGAGAGTAGATTAAATATATTGTACCAGGTTAGATAAAGTAGCAATCCACTGGCTTGGCGAGAATAAATTAAGGAGTTATATTTATCTGGTTTTTTGAATTTAAACAGCCATAAATACATCAGACTTATATTTAAGACAGAATTCTACTATTTTTCTAAAATAGAGTCTTCCTCCGCCTCTGCTGTTATTATGCTTTTGCTTGAGTAGTCTTAACATAATGTTTCTTTACCCAAGAAGATTTTTTGGATATACTGCAGGCTTTGATATAAGATTACCTAGGAATTTCATTATTCAAAATACATATTAGACCTTTTTATATACTTCCCCGTAAACTTTAGAGATCGCTGTGCTGTAATTAAATTATAACTATAGTTCCGCAGGTGTACTCTGCTTCAGGAACCTATACCACAGTAAGAATCATTTTTTTTATTATTAAGTTATAATATAAGAGTCCTCATAACTGCAGACTTTCCTTCATCCTTTTTGCAATTCTTCTTATTCTGTTGATTCTCTTTGCATAGATAATAAATATATTAGCCTTCTATACAATTGCTGCTGCCAATATTTTTACAGGATTATTCCTTACATGATCATCTCTATTCTTATGAATTAAACAAATCTATTCTCTGTTTTAATATCTCAATACTTGACTATTCCTTATATTGTTCATAGATGTTAATATTAGGATCCTTGGTCATGAGCCAGTGTTATACTTCATGTAATATATACTGCAATAAATATCTTCCTCATTCTTTTCTGAATAACATCGCTAACAAGCACTGGCCGCCGGGCTGGAGAGTTAGTCTTGATCAATTTAATTATTCCTTTATCAGCTACCTACCGGAGCTTCTTAGCTGACCTTCTTGGCATCAAATGGAATACTTGCTATGGGATTCACCGCGCTACTGGTCAGATAACCATTATTCTGTTGTTATTTCATATAATTGCAATGGTACAAGACCAATAATTTAATTTAGCTTCCTACTCAATCAATCGCGGAATATGTTTACCCTCATTATACGTCCTCCCAATTCTTCCATTCGCGCCAGTTAATAGTGGCTAGGGTGCTGTATCTCTGGGTATCCTTGCTCTGTATACAAATACATAGTTACATCAGTAGTCTTTCAAGATTTCCTGCCAGGACATCAGATCTTGACTGCAACTTTTGTCTATGGCACCTTACGGCACCTTTCAAATAAAAATGCTTCCTCGAAGCTCTCTCTCTAGGTTATATTAGGAATCTTAGAGCTAACCACATGCTTGCAGCTAGTAATCCTGTTATATTAAAATAAATTATTTGTGGGCCGGGATACTTCCAGGACACTTGTATCATTTACTTTTAAGAAAATAAAGAAAAATAAGCTTATAGTAACAGTTTTCCAGATCTATGATTTATTACCTTGACTGATACAGATCAAGGCTGGGTAGTATATCAACCTCTGGATACCATGAGTAGGTTTATAGGTATAAACACAGATATATCTGTTCATAATTATATCATGGTCTTAATATAGGCAGGATATTATGGAGCTTCTTATATAATTATACCATGGTTTATTTATAGATCTTATTTGTTACACTTCAATGGCCATAGAAATCTCTGTTTCTTATATAGCCCTATCCACGGGTCCTTACAGAACAATTGAGGATATTAATAAATATGAAAATGCCTTGTTGATTGCCAGCAGATTTAGGATTACCGCGGTAAGATGATCTATGGTTATAACACTTGTACTTCACAAATACGCCGGCTGTACTTAGTATAACAAGTAGAATTAATTAGTAAGTATACTATGCAGTTATTTTTATGAATATCTAGCTAATAAGCCAGACATAATAAGTACGGCTCAAGGCCTGCTTAATAATCTTCTTGATAATGATATTATAGATAATAGTTATGTATATAACAGGTCCTAAAATTAAAGATATTCTGTTTAAAGCTGACCTGATATGGTTGTAGATTCTTAATGTATCTATATATATGAGAAATAGTCTTGCACATAATAAAATCCTGTTTAGAAAGTATGAAAGATTTTGTCTCTACCAGGATATATTTAATTATGAAAGTATTATTTCACTCAAGGTATCTGGGGATCAGATTAAAAGGCTGCCAAACATTTAAGAAGAGAGAGATCAGATGCTGGTTATAAGTAAGCAGCCCAATTAACTTTGTTCACAGCAAGATTAATAAGAGAGGTTAGTCTCTGCAGAAAATGATATTCGAGACCATATACAAGAGATTGTATGAGAATACTTCTATTAGGGTGTACATCTTTCAGAACTGGAATACCAGCTTAATGATGGTTAATTGGGAACAGATAGGGGTGGTTTGAAGTGTTTTGTAAAATATGACGCGTATGCAGGAGATAAAATACCGGAGGTGATGGGATAATGGGGATGGTGACGTATTCTGGACTAGCTGTATTTAGGTAGTAAGAAATGTAATCTTGCTCTCCTGCTAAAACAGAAATTTTTTTTTCTCTTCTTATCTGTTTTATTTCCTTCTTCTTTCCTGTTGGTCTGCGGCATGCGTGACATGTTCGTGGAGAGGCATCAGGGGGAGGAGCACTAAGATAAGTGGGACAGTTTTATTATCAGCCACAATGTTAGCATTTTGACCGTGGCTTTTTAATATGCTTGTAGGAGCTCATGTTCTACTTATTCTTTGCTTATCCTGAATATCTGATTAACTGCTCTGAATATAAATAGACCAGCTTCTTTTACTTTTTCTTATGTTTTATTGATCTAGTTTTACTGGTATGCCTATTATTACCTGCCAAACAGCGTCCTTTTGTTCAGTGGATTTGTACTACTTCTGGCTGCTATATCTATTTTTTTAATTATTCTTTTTAAATGATCTGGCGGGCTGGTCCTACAAACATATACATATTAATAATCAGTATTCAGGTAAATAAGACCTATTTGAGCCATTCTCATTAATTCATCACTGAAAGAACAATCAAAATGGTAATCCAGATTGGACCGAGGATGTATGTTCTGTGTGAGTAGTCTTCTAAAGACCTCTATATAATGTTTAATTTAGTGCAGCTGGTCAACCATCTTGGTAGATTATTAGAGCAGATTGGATAACTTAATGATTTGCAGAAATCAGATATCTTGATACAGGCTTAATAAGGTGGATTTATCTAATACCATATTCTGAGTACTAAACAGGAGATTATTTTTTCTATATACCAGACTAGTTACATGAACATGTTAAATGTTACAGTTAGTCTTGATATAAATTTATTCTTTTAAAAGACCTGCAGTAATTAATACTCATGCTGTAGGAACAAGGCCCTAGAGTAATACTTCTTATTCTGGAAGAAAAGCAGTCTAGAAAAATAGATTCACTGAGATTCATTCTGGGGGCTTATTTTTACCCTTATAGCTTGTTCAAGATCTTGAGTCTGACCTAGAGCAGCTTGGGCAGCTGAATATTTTCCAGGTAGCCAATGTCGGGTACAGACTTGAAAAAGCTGGCTTTGCGGATTGTTTTGAATTGCTGGCCAGGAGCTATCAGTGTCTCCAGGTAAGAGTGTATCTATCTTATCCTTCTTACTGTCACTTTCTATTATACTAACTATTTCTTCTTCTGAAGTGAATTGTACTATTACTGCTACTCAGTCTATTCTATTCTTTCTATCGGCCCCATGTATACTAATTAGTAATCCCAAGTTGTTAATCTCTGCAGATCTTATTCTAGCCGACATTATTAATTCATGGATGAATAATATATATGATAATAGTCATTTTCTAAATAATGAAGCAAAGCAACTGTGGGATATGGGAATAATACTTGAAAGTATTCTTTGTATCTTGCTAGATACAACTCTTCTTATTTTCTGTCCAGGCTTTGAAATCTTGTCACCTATAGAGACCATTTCCATATCTGGAATAAATAGAATAACTCCCTGCTATTCAACACTCTCTATTATGAATTCTGGCTCCTTATCTGGAAGGAAACTTGCAGATATTAGACCTGTAAGATGGAAGTAATCTAATATAAGAAAAACTTCTATAAAGCCTAATCCGGTAATTCTCTCACTACAATCTTGCAGCGGGAGAATATTATCTGAAGTGTATATTCAGATGATTCTTGAAGCAGAAGTGTCTTTTTTCTTACAGATATCTCGCGAGCTGCTACAGTCTCTTTTAGATAGGTGGGATAATAATATGTCGCTCAGCCTGTATATTCTTAGACTTCCTGTCATTTAGAAAAGTATACAAGAAATGGTCAACTACCTTAGAGACCTCGACGCGGATGAAAAAAATGCTTTTCTTGATTTTATTGTAAAGTGTACTGCAATGATCTTGCTGTATATTAATTATGAAGAGCTCTGTACAAACCATGACAGATACTGGCCTGCTCTTAAAAAGAAGCATTCTAGTTTCCATGTTATCACCTGTATTCTGTAAGTGTATTATAATGATTCTTACAAATCAAAATCAGAGAAATCTTGTCGTGATTAGATTTCAGCCAGTTATGTGAAATATAGTAGGTTGTGGTGGATACTTATAGGGATACTGGAAGTTAGTATCCTGTTAGTCAAGAGTGAGTTAATAAAATCTATATAAATTTACTAACTCATACAGTAGCCAGTTTACTCACGTTTCCAGCAAAAATATTTTATTTAATGAGAATAAAATCAATGCCCTCATCATTTTAGTCTTGAACACTTATCCAGGCACTATTTATACCTTCCATGAGTTGGAGCCTGTGGTTAAATCTCTGATATTTAAACAAGTTATAGAAGATTTCCTTCAGGCCATTCTAAATAATGAGATTAATATATTCAGAAGACGGAGGATGGCATATACTCAAGCCAAGAATGCAGCAGTAATAGCGCACCAGCAGACTGAGAACTCTTGGACAAATGTCAATACTAAATATATTATAATAAAGAATATGGTGAAATTCCTCACTAACATGCTGTAACCTATATTTCTAGTCTATTTTTCTTATCACCTACTTGAAGAGTGAAATCTGGAATTTAAGGTAACATCAAGAATCTACTCTTCAGCCTGATTAGTAGTCCTTTATATTTATAAATTACATAATATTATATATCTTATTTGTGAGGTTTAACTATTATCATAGATTTAATATAATTTACTAGCCCGGGCGGCTCACCTTCTTTATTTATAATACTATAGTATAATGGATGAACAATCTACCTAGAGTCTTTTTATTGATAATATACTATTCCAATCCATATTGAATGCAATATATATTGAACTGAAAGGAAGAGTCAATTAATATACTATAACTAAATCAGAAGAGCATCTATATGATTCTCCATAAAAAGCATCAACAGTCTTTAGTATACAGCATCTCATCTAGTCACAATTATAATCTACTTCTCTGTATCTGACTAAGATACATACAAATAGAATATACACACAGATATTAGAGCAAACCATACAATAAAATCACTACGAGACCAACAGACTTCCATCAGAAGACATTACTAAAAATAAATAAGCAGCTTTCAAATATGACAAGGATACAACTAACCCTTTTAAGAATTCCCAATAAGCCGGCTGATATCATCGCTGAGAGGACTTCAATAGCAGCTGGGCAGTTGCACCAACAATCAAGATTATCAATCCCAACTGCTCCGTCATCCTTAACATATTCCTGCATAAGCTGCATCATTACTCATGCAACAGAGGCCAAATCATCTGCTTGGTCCGCCTCAGACGACCGGACAGCCCATAACTCAATCCATACTAAAAATCCCAGTCAGAATTGCTTTCCCGTGGGGCTATACAAACACAGTAGGTCATGTATGATTGATTACTTCATCATATAAAGACTAACAACACTTTAGATATTAAAGAAGAACTAAAGACCTCTCTAGTAGAGGAATATGCAATCAGAAGAAACCAACCAATAATAAAATATATCATAAGATCCGGCAGTACAAGGGCGAGGATAATAAAGCTTTCCAAGAGCAGTAGCTTATCTGACTATCATCCAGCAACCAAGACCGCTTGGCTTAATTAGACAAGAGAAGAAACCATCATCTTCAGCAAGCCTTCAATCTATTACTGCCAATACCTGGGCTTTGGCCACATGGGATAAGGATTAACATGCTCCACCAATTAATCACCACAGGCTGTATTAAAGTAGATTCTTAATCCCATTTTCCATCTTACTCATCAATTTCTAATTTACTCTGTACAAGATTATAAACTATCTCAATCATATCAGAAATTTTGGTCCTCCTTAGTCAACTCCGATCCTGTTTTAATAAAGAAAATTAATACAGATACTATTGACACCTTGCAATTACTAGCACCGAAGAAATCCCGGACCAATACAAAAATAAACTATGGGTTAATCCTTAGTAGCCAGGCATTCACAGAATTTAACAAGAAAGGGCAGAGGATAATATAAAAACAAATAAAAGACTCTAACAGGCTGATTTCTTCCCTATACACTTTTTTTAAGGATTTCAAGTATTTTAAAAGTCACCCGCATTATATAAAGCACCTTTTTGAACCATCTGATAAATCTGTTTAGAAAACCATAGCATCAATATTTATTCCCTCCTTAGATGAAGATATAGGAAAACATAAGATACAGACTTCCAAGTCTACTTTCCAGCGTCAGCATACAACTGACGTGGAGCAGCTCAACATGAGATACCTACAGGTATGGCTATATATAATACAACATAATCCATTAATAGCTCCAGACACAGAGAATAATAATAACCTGCTAGCTAAGCCAGCACGTGCCAAAGCCAATAAAAAAGCAATCTACAAAATAACTAGACTTGCTCACCGGCTCAGATTCAAGTCTCCAAAAATCAATATTTTGGTAGATGGCTCCCCCAACCATCAGATTACACGGGCGGCTCTACTGCAGGCCAGGAAACCTAATCAGTTCTAATACAACACCCGATAGTTCAATATCCTGGTAAACCGAATTACCGAGTACTTCACAATGGCGGCGCCCTACAAACCTAATATAGAACATGATCTTCTTACAGACAGCACCATAAAGCCCCGGGCTTACTACAGGATACTACAAAAACAAACCTACAAGCAAGATAGCCCTTTACTCTTCCTGGACCGTTTGCACGCTGACAACATTAAAGTCACTAATATAATCACTAGCTTTTATATCTGCTGCTGTATCTATTTCTCCTTCTTCAGAAGATCTGCATAACCTGGACCCACTGGCAGCGACCAGGCAGGAGAGTCTCCCGGGGATATTCCCCGGTTGCCATTATTTATCAAAGAAGATAATCTATCTGGCAACCATGGATCTACTCTATAAGCAGCTTTATTAAAAAAGTCACCTTAACAAGAACAAGAACAGCCACAGGGGCAAGCAGCCCGATAAAATAAGGAGCAATATTCTCTGCACTGCCAGCAGGTACTAAAAACTGAAAGAAAAAACAGGATATTATAAACCAACAACAAACATGGAAGGCTTGGATACACAGGCATCAGTTATGTCTAACAGAAGAAAGAAACAACAAGTCCAAGAAATACAACCCCATGGAGTTGGAGTATCTGAGCATAGAGCCCTTGGATCAGGATATATCTAATTATTTATCCTAAGAAATCCCTGATAAAGGCCTACAAGATAAATCAACACAGTCTAATCCAATGATTATCCTCACACTACACCCCATACATGGCCCTGCCGCCCTGGAAGAAGCAGATACCCATAACTATTATACAAAAATTTCACTTGAGGCAACCCCGCTTGAGCAGGACTCAGATAACAGACCAACAGTAGAGGATCCATCTCAGAATAATAGTCTTGAAGATCAGGTATATATTAATTATTTATCACAGCCACAGTCTACAGAAATTAAGGACAGTAATTCTTCAAGTATTAGCAGCCCTGCTGGGCAATAACCAGTCTTAGTTAAATACCTTAACTAACTGATAAAAGCCCAGAAAGAATAGAAAAGACTGGAGAAGAAGCTAGAACATGAGTAACTTAAGAAAGAGCTTAGTCTTTCTTACCAAGAGCAGCTAGTTCTGGAACTGTCAGCTAGACCTCCAGAAAGACAGAATTTACTGTCGACATCCCCTGACGACCAACCAGCGGATATAATATATAATAGGAACCCGGATATAGCACAGACTGTTATTCTAGAACTGTCTTAAGATTTATCACCAACTTCTCACCATGAAGAACAGCCGGAGCCCCTATTAAAGAATCTTAAATATATAATACCTACTACCCAGAATAATGCCAGCCACCCCCTTGATCAGGATCTTCCTGCAGATGATACTGGGCCTTCAGTGCAGGTAGAAATACTATAACCACCAGCTTTTATTAAGATTTACTTCTGGCGGTTTGAACAAGAGAAATAGAAGCAGTCTGACTGTCTCTAAGTAGATCCTTCTAATCTATTACCAGTAGAATAAATTGCAAGAAAATATTCATAGAAGAACTATTTACTGTATAATTAGAATCTATAAAGTCTCAGCCCCGTCTAATATTATCACATAGCCACTGTCAACAGTAATAATGCCATATTCCTGATCTCTGAGCATGAAGAGCAGAGACTTACAGCTGAAGGCTGACTTATCAAGAACAAGCAGCTTCTATCATTAGTCTCTCAAGTACTGGATCAGACTGAACCCAAACTGATATCCCCCATCAAACATCACCATTCTATATTACTCGGGAAAATATAAGAGTATTCTCAGGACTGGTATACACATATATAGCTTTATCTAAGACTCTTATATATATATAAGCAAAATTGGCTCGAGAATAATGTCTCCAAGCAGCTAGCAGTATAAGAAAAGCCTTTTGTATTATCCTACAACATATATGGATTTTTTTCATATAGTAATATTCAAGTAAAATCTTCCAGAAATAAGTTAATTTGCAAAAGATCATAAATTATTTTAAAATATAGAAGTATCAGACCAGAAGAAGTCTGCCAGGATAAAATAACTTCCATAAAAATCCTCTTATAAGGAAAATAGCCACGTAAGAATTATCCTGAAATCTTAATATAAATAAAAAGTATAAAGTAATGGGAAACACCTCTTCAAAATACAGGCCTTCTAGAAGGCTTAATCTATAGCCAGTATAATCATAAAATATTATATATAGAAGCCTGCGGCATGGGAGGTGGCTGCTGTATCTGTCTTTGAGACTAGACAAAGAATACCTCCAGCAAGAATATCTACCTTGTTTATATAACAGTAATACTGACAAGTGGGTCTCCTGCTTGCAGGCCTCATAATATCTACTAATTATAAAGCAACTTCTAGCTGAACCATAGTCATCCCTGCCAAGTACTGGAAGTAAATGTTGATTAGCCTTTTAATCTAATATAGTAGATCATTACTGCGCACATCCCACAGTAGCCCTGAGGAATTACTCAATTTCTTCTGCTGTAGTCCGGCAAAGCTCCTATACTTATTTATAAATTCCTAAATCAATATTAAGTCACTGGACCTTAACAATCAATTCTTTTATAGAGAAGAACTACTACAGCACTAATATTACAAGTCTTGATACCATGGCCTTAAGAAATCCATGCCTGTATATTCTCTTAATTATATATTAAAGTAATATGGCTATGCTGTCAGCCTAGAAAAGCTGCTAAGATAGCAGTAGAGGGGCTATTTTAAAAAGAGCTAATCATGCCATACCATGTCCTGATATTTATTATACTCTCCTGAAAAATAACCTAAATATAACCTAAAACAACATTGGATCACATACAGCACAGGCAGAATAGATAGATATAAATCTATCATTTAAACCAAGCCCTTACTTCCACATGGAATGAAAAATGGCTTTCTCCAAGATTGGCACTCTGTCAAGTAATTATCAAAAGTCTGCATTATATATAAGGATTTCTATATTCTATATTATATAATGCTGTAGGACTATTTATACATTCTCTATGTATTTACTTTCTTTAAATCTGTATAAACCTTAACAATGCCATAATATCTCAAGTCTGCTTCTTAAAGAGCTGAAAGCGGGCGAGGGAATATATAAGCTAATAAAGAGACTGATCATATAGCAAAGCCTAATTAGTTCTGGAACTGAAGCATACAACTTCTACATGGCTAAGAAAAACCGCTGAATAATTGACTACAGGATCAGTATTCAAAAAAACTCTGGCTTCATACCAGAGAACTAGATCACATTACTCAACGTAGAAGATATAAAATTAAGATACTCTTATTAGATAGAACATATTTTCCTTCAGATTCATAGGATTCTATCGAAGTTCAATTTCCTGAAATATACTATTACTATTGCCAGGTTAATCTACAGAACTTCCCAGATAGCTGGAGTTCAGCAATGGAACAAAATAATCATCTGAATATATAAACTCACAGCAACAGTCAAAGACAATTTCATCCATTTCAAGATAGATAGAGGACCAGAGTATCTCCTCTGGAAATAAGCAAGCTACTGCCATATAGATTTAGAATCTCTTTCAGCTCTTGCCAATAGTGAACTCTTTAATCTTCAATTGCATGATACTGGATAGGTGTCAATTATTACAGCATTTTCCTATAAGACATAGTGGCCTTACATATAATACTCCTCGTCCAAATCCAACATTCTGGCAAGTAATATTGTACAGATAGTCAGTCCTTACCAGAGGATGATGGTGCTTGCAAGGGTCTCAAGTAATATATAGAGCCAAGTTTTGCGAGAGTACCGGCATCCAACAATGACACAGACAACTAGGCCGACTGTGCAGGTACTGGATTCAGTTCCTTGACAAAAGAATTCGTGCTGTCATTGAGATGAGACTCTGCTAACTTCACGAGCCATGAGAGTTCTCGGCCCGGCCCCGGTTTTGAGATCGAGTGTACCATGGCTCTTATGTGATACAACATGCTCGATGAACTCAGCGAAGATCTAAAATTTCAAATTCTCGCAACGACAATCTGTAACTACATGAAGACTGGCTGTAACAAAGACCAAAACGATAAGTTTGCACTCCTTTAATTGTCCCTTGAGACCTAGTAGATAATTGTCCATTTGATAGCCTCCGTGATAACGTGCACGGTGTGATCGAGCTTTATTGATTGATGAGAAGTTTTTCTCGCAGTCCGTGCAACAATAATGATAGTCAGTATCATGTTGCCGAAGACCCTTCTTATTCATGAACGACCTATTGCAGTCACTGCAATAGGAACAACGATTTTCCGATGTTCTCCTATCGATCATCTGCATGCGGACAAGGTTCCCATGCCCGAGATAGTAATAGGCTTCTTCGTTCGTTGCTGTATCTATTTTTCCTTTTTCAGGGACCTTACATCGTTTCTACTACTCAATCATGACCCTAACAGTTACAAACCTTCTATTACCACAGATTTGGCTGATAAAGCTGGGCATTTTATACTAGATAAGGATACTGCTGATGATATGTATATTTCAGGGAGAACTGGATATAGAACAGGAGAATAAATTATACAAGACCATTAGTTACAGTAATTAATCTAGGTAGACAATAGTGCGCACTATACAAGAGAATATAGAATACTAAAAATAGATAAGAACCAAGTAAATGAGGACTGAAAAGGATAGTAATAGAGATAGAGTAGATACTATTATCAAGTTCAGAAACTAGGAAGGTGCTGATATAAGTAATAAAAAATAGATAGTACAGATTTCAAAAGGCATAATCTCTCAAGTGTTAATAATAACTATGGTGTAGTGGACTGTAGTAGTATAAATCCAGTATTTTCTAATTTAATAATATTAATGCCAGAGAGAATTGACTCTAGTATAGTTAATCCTAATTCCACTGAGCGCAGTACGGACTTGGATTATTATAGGGATTTTAAGCTTGTATCTGATGTTTAGTCAGTCTTCTTTACTCTAGTTCCTGATTTCAAAGATCCATGACATGGAATAGCTCAGTAGTACTTGGATATTGAACTAGCAGAAATTTCTTTAATTCCTGAGTCTCTTAAATAGCAGTTGTAACAAGCATGTTCTAAAGATATGATAGTTATTTTATAAAATATTCTAGAAGAGACCTGCAATGCATGTAAAAGTGTTTATTAAGTTAAAATATTAATACTGATATAAGTCTCTGACTTTATTTCTATTCTTATGTTTATATTACCCGGATAGCACGGATTCTGCAGAAGCAGATTTTATTTAATAAGGAATACCAGGTCTTGTAGAAGCTAGAAAATATAATTTATACTATGCTTTATTAATTTAAGGTTAATATAATCTGAAATAGATATATATCTTATTAGATCTTTATGCTGTTTTTTAATGTCTTCTGATTCTATTTCAAGATATACCTGGTTTGATATGGTTCAGTTTTATAATTAACTTATTTATTCTGTTATATCATGAACTGCGGACTCAGGATTATTTCTGTATAATAATAGATAGTTTTGAATCTTAGCTGCAGTATAACGGCCCTGAGGAACTTTATCTCCAAATATGAGTGCTAATTTCATGATTTTCTTAATATCCCAATCAGGGCGGGCCGCGGGAGGCCGTGAATTAATTAAATTAATTATTTCCATGTCTTCTATAACTAGTGTATTAGTGGGCTTTAGAAAGAAGAAGAAAAAAAGCTGCTGAATAACTGATAAGTTAATATAGTAGAAGGAAACTTGTATATCTACTTGTCCAGGATAAAGAAGAGTACTGTTAAGTTTCTTAATATAGTTAGTTATTATGATTAGGATTCTGCCTTCCTGCGCTGATATACTGTTAATGATATTAAATAATACAGAAAGATTTATACTGCTTGATTGCTGCTCGGAACTGTGGTGTTTCAAGCTGTTGCAGTTAATAATTTTGTCTGTTTCGCACCGGTTCTGTGACAGAGGAATATTGGTATTATATTTTTGGATGCCGGCCTGGTCCATATCTTTAAATAGAATAATGTATTGATTTGGAAGAGACTAGAATAGAAGAGCCAGGCTATTTTTATTAAGATTACTTGTGTTGAGACTGACTATAAAAATTTTAAGCTGTATCAGACTGGTAATTGTGAAATATAAACTTAACTTCCCTGTATCTGGCAGGCTGTATAATAGGTAATCTTGCTAATACAGAAGACCTCGGGACTGGTACTAAGAATAGGTGTGAGGATATAAATAGTTTTGTATATCTTGGATAATATTTTTTTTTAGTTTTGAATCTATGATAATTATTGACAGGGGCTGTGGTTTCTTAAATACCATCCATGTCTATTGGAAATCAGATCTTAGTTTAAGACTGTATTTTATAATAATATAATATTTGTTATGTTTACTAGAATCTTTCTGGATATTATATAGAAAATTCTTTAATATATCTCTTCTCCACGGGGCTGTATAAAAATATAGCTTTTCCATGCTTGTAATCTAAGGACTTCTGGTATTCTTATATAGTTAATAATGTAGAGCCATCAAACATCTGCAGTAAGTAAAATAATAGGTTTAAGCTGGTGTGGGGGTGTAATAAATTATTTAAAGATTATTGAGTTCTACTTTCTTTATCTAAAACAGTCTTAGATTATTTTTGAATTATAATTAATTTGTTTTGGAAAGATCTCTCTCATCCTCCTCTGTGTTATCCTAAAGTGTAGTAAAGTTAATTCTTGTATCAGTAATAAATTGTAATATATAGTTCAAGATACTTTGCTTAGAAATCTATCACATAGTATTATTATATAAATTATTATGAAAGCTAATTTCAACCGATGTCAAGAATAGTAGAAGAAGAGATTAGAATCGGTCCTAAAATAATGGTATAGTATACGCCCAGAATGTGAGGTTTTCTGTAATGATAAGAAGATAGAAGGTAATATTAATATGGAAATAAGATAGAAGTGAATGAGCTAAAAGCTTGTAACCTGGAATGAGAGTCTTGAGTAATATGTCAGCTGGAACCATACTGGAAACTAATTTTATTATAAAGATAACTATATCGAGCGATAAGACTGTCAGAAAGGTAAGTCTCAGTGATAGGGTGAGAAGAAGAAATCTCTTATATATCTTAAATAAGTAGGGTGAGGCTATGAATTAATATAGACTTGGCTGGACTTCCACTAATTAAGTATTTTTAATAAATTTATTAGTAAATAATGAGCGGGAAATGACTGATTTACCTGATAGTCCAGTATTTTGTGAAGCTCTAGACCGGCTGAATACTGGAATATCTTATTACTGGGCTGGTGCATGGTTTAGAGCTATTAGACAAATCTAGTCTTAGATATAGTAGTATAACAGCAGGCTAATGTCCCTATCAGCTAATAGGCTTTCTAATTATAATGGATCTGTTACACAGCCAGCCGGAATCAGGTAAAAGTGGCGGAGGACAGCCTATTTACAAGACTATCAAGATCAGGGACTAAAAACATTAAGGCCTGTGATTTATTATTACATGACTTTTAATACACCAAAATACATGAAAGATGGAGCTTTATAAAATTGTGGATAATACTGCCCCTACATCCAAGTACTATCCATAGGATGGTACTCGCTATAAGATACTCCTTGCTGTAGAAGAGAGAGGGGTTAGAGAAATATAAAGAATAAATTATTAAAAGAATTTTTTTTTTATATATCAGTGCTCTCAGCTACTTCAAACTTAGCTTAATTACTATTCTCTGAGATTTAGTTCTGATTAAGCTCTGTTTTATATATCTTACTTCAGATTAAAAGAAATAATTAGCAACCAGTCTAAGTATCTTAAGAATTTTGGCTAATATATATAAAGAGTGCTTTACCTCACCAGATCCTTTTTTTCCCGGCTGAATTAGCTTTAAAATCTCTGCAGGCATGGTATTTTGGCTTTAAGATCTTTAGATTAATATTAGTTTAATAAAGTCTTGACTCTAAATATAAGATATTTGTGGATATATATCAGGGCCTCTGAATAGAAGAGTATTTTTTAGTAAAAGTATTTCTATTCTATAGCAACTCGCTTCTTAATAAGTATACTAAATGTATCTCCGACATGCTTTATAATAATATTATTTTAAAACTAGTCCTTCTGACTTGGAACTTTGATGTAATATTCTAATTATTTTTATAAGAGCTTCTGGACTTTTTTACATAACCCCATGACAAAGCTAATACTGTTTATATAGCACTGTGGGAATCATACACTTGGTAGACTGGAAAAGAGATACCATACCACAGTTTCAAAGAAGATCTATTAAATAATCTTGGTTTTGTTGAATATCTTGTTAGGAAAAGATACAATTTAATGTTAGATTAGAGGGTGAAATTATATAAAATAATACTAGTCAACATTCTGTACCATTCTGTGGAGGTCAATTTCTAAATTTTTTATTTAATATATTCTTACCTTGTAAGTTAATTTATAAACTTCCCTAATCAGCAAGGTCTGAAGAGATGTTGTACTTTATGATAGAAAAGCTGTAATTATCTGTAATAATACATGAAATAGACAAGTATTTTCTAGTAATTAGGAGAAAATTAAGGCTAATAAATATAAATCTTCATGCATTTATAAATTCTACTCAAAGAAAATCATTATATATTACTAGCTTTCTCTACTTGAATATGAGGTGCAATAAATAATATAAGGATTATAAATAGAATAAATAGTTAAAACAGATGTAAACCCCTGACTGGGCCCTAACTAAGTATTTTTCTAAATTACCCAATAAAACTGCTTTTATAAGAATATCCTTAATGAAATCCTTCTGTTTATAACTATGCAACAATCCTGACCTACAGATGGTTAGAATGGAGGTAGTGATTATTGATTTTATTATATTTATATCTATTAAATACAAGGGCAGCTTTTTTGTATTGGCAGTATGAAATTTATAAGATAATCTTTTAAATCTTCAGCTTCAGGACATTTATCAGTAATTCTAAGAGTAATTTTATTAAAAGCTTTACTGGACCTATCCTTGATCCATCTAAATTTATTAAGAATAAGATTAATACTAAAAGATCTTTGGGATTGTCTGAGAATAATAATTCTATATATCTTGCAGTATATAATCAAGCAAGCTCAAGAAATAGATATCCCTGTTATAGTAGGTGAATAAAAATAAATCTGGAAGTGAAGTTTCAGTTAATGATTTTAATCCAGCTAGTTTTCTTGAATATACTGATATACTGGTCTTAAGGAGTAGTAAGCTACAGTAATTAACACTAATATAAACCAGGTAATAATGAAGCTGATTATAAGATTAAAAAGGCTGTCATCCATTATAATAATAACAGCTAAATAAAAGTATTGGGACCTTGTAGATATTAATAATAAAAGAGCTGTTTAAATTATCTGTTTGCCCTGATTTAATTATTAATACATACCGAGTCTACCGCAGAATGAGGGGTCTTTCACTTTCTCGGATGGGATTTAATGATATAGCTAAGGATGCATAAGTCCTGATAAAAGATCTGTTGTATTGAAATATAAACAAGAAACCTCGGGAAGAGATGTCTGGGGAAAATATCACTAACTTGGAGAGCTGTGGACTGCTATAGTATTTAAAGAAAAGTTTTAGTTCTTAATATTATGTAAAAGCTCACGGAGTTAGCTCTGTACCAAGCTAATATATTAAGATTTAATGTATATTATTTCTCAGCTATGACTAGATAGCTAATATATAATCTGCTGGAATTCTGTTTCTGTCTGCAGCTATTATTATCCTGCATGAGCCCGCGTAGGTTGATATGAGATATTACCTGGTGATAGATGATTATTAGTTATATAAAGCAAATCCTGAGTCATCCTCCAGCTGATCTCGAGAATATGTATCTTTTTAATATAATATAATACGGCAGGAGTGGGTCTGTTTATATAGGTCCTCCCTGCTTGCCCTGAAAGAAAACCTTGACACTGTATTTGTACATATATTTAGAGAAGTGATCAAAGCGCGATTCTTGGCAGGAAGAATTTCCAGATCGAGCTAATTATCCACGAACCATCCTCAGCTGTCTTTTATTGGTTATTCTAGTGCTTAGGCTACATGCAATTGATCGAGCGCCATACTTTGCTGAAATCGCCACTTCTGTCTTGGAACTTGTATGCGAATAGTTTACTTTCACTTCACTTCTAGATCCTTTCGGGTTTACTTGATAAATAGAAAGCGGTGACCGAGGCCCTTTGGGCCAGTATAATGTATACTCCGAGTATAACCTGTCTCTGAAGTATTTGTAATCAGACTTTCTCAATTTACTGAAGTCTCTTAAAGTAGAGATTGCGGGAAGGTGGGTCATTATAAGAGAATAGATTTGTTTATCCATGGTATGAGGTTTTTGGAATATTCACTCTAATGTTATTTCTATCTTTAACTTATTAATAAAGTTTGTGTATTTGCGTGCCTTCTGGTCTTAAGTATATCATATTTAAATCATAAATAAAGATATCAAGAATACATATATACAAAATTCTGATTAATTGAGATATAACGGTTGGTCGGCTTTTCTTAAACTGTCAGATTATTAACTGTGTCAGGTACTTTATAGACTAAGACTATGACATCTGTAAATAAGACTGACTAATAACTGATCTATACTGACTGGTCTAGAGTAATTTTCTTATAGCTAATTAAGGCGGGCTTATTAATATAAAACACTATGTAAAGGGCTGAGCAGAAATTTAATGGAGTAAATGTTTTTTTATATATATACAGAAGGGTGTATATCCCGAATTATTATCTTTATTAGTAGAGATCTAGCGTGGCCATACTGTTATACTTATATATTTTCATATAGTATACCCCGGATTGGTGTAAGGGGGATATTAATATCTACAGTTAGTAGGAGAATGCTAGAATTATTTAAATAGCTCTCGCCTGGCATAGTTAATGAAAATATTCTATTTAACCAATTTTTCAGTTGTGGTAAAAGAGTATGTATCTTAATTTTTATCTTACCAAGTGGTCGGGCCTACCTGAAAAAAGCTGGTTTTATACTAGAAAGTACTTTGTCGGTGGTGGGCTCATATTTATAACTACGCGGCTCGCGGTTGCAATGCGGTGGAGTGATATATGAATTAGATTAATAAAAAGCAGAACCATGACCGTATAAGTAGCTGGCTGGTGAGTATAATTAGAACCAGGATATTGAATATAAGTTAAATCCAGTAAAGTATTACTTATATGTGGGTGAAGCCAAAGTATTTATACCGGGCGTGATTGTGTCATGGGGTTTCTCGGAGTCTTGATTATGGTATTCTAATATATATTATAGTTTAAAATATTTATTATCAAATGGTAACTCTGCTGCAGGAATAGAAGCCCTAAGTACTGTTTAAAAGAATGAAATGAATCTCTTAAAATTAGTTCTTCTTATGCTGAGGTCCTCATGGGTGTTATCTTTCTTTTTCCAAAAGTGATTATATAAGATATCTGGGTAAGGAAAGTCTTTGAGGCATATTAGGCAGAGATATCTAATTAATGTCTGTTATATGATCCTTTGAAGTATGATAATTTTCCTTTTAAAATCCGCTATGCTCATGTTTTTTGTGGTCTCTTTTATAGATACTGTCAAATAAAAAAATACCCCGCACTGATGGTTGAGATTTTAAACCATTTATTAAGTGGCCTCGGTCTCCACTTTTGATAATATATGGTGTAATATATGCTAAGAATAGAAAGCAGTGCTTGCTAATTAGATAAGTAGTTATAATTTTTTTTTCCTCTCTCTCCGTCCTTTGTAACGGCCCTTGTCCTTATGAAGGGGAGGATAAATAGATCTTTAGCTTATTTAGAACTATAATCAGGTTGTACTCCAGAAAATCTGCTTTTAAATATTGACTGGTCTTCTCTGCTTTTCTATCTGTTATTCTCTTGATACCTAATAATACGGCCAGGAACTGCTATGTTGGAATCTGGAAGTCTACAGATTTTAAGCAACGCCCATATCAGTCCTGGTGCTCGTTGCCGCTCCATCCCATAGCATTACTTCCAAAATCATGCGGGATATAGTTCGTGTCCGAAGATGGGACAGTAGCGCCCGTCCACGGATATACTGTAGGGTACATGGGAATTAGTTTGTGAGATTTCTTATTAAAGCAATTGATCTACCCACAAGCAGTAATAATGGCATTTGTTTGCCATACGCTCTGGTGATTTTCGTCGTCCTCTCCATAATGTTCGACTATGAACCCGTACTCAAAGCATTTGGCGCCGAACGGGAGCTGTGTTGAAGGGATAGAAGCCCCAAGGGCTTCTTGGTAGCAAGACAAAAACCGGTCGAAGTCGGTTCTCCCCATTGCAAGACCATCATGTATGTTGTCACTGATTTGTCGAAAATGTTCGTACAGGGCGTCCGAACGAGGAAAACCTTTGAGACATTGGGGACATAAAAGTCTAATTTTGGAATTTTCTATAACTCTTAGAAGAGTCCGGTATGTCGTCCCAATGTTCTCTCCGTAATTCTCGACCACAAAGTCGACCTGAAAACAATGAGAGTCCCGAGGGATGTTTTCGACAGCCATGAAATTGTTGATGGACTGTCGGTAGCAGGTAAGGAATTCTTCCATATCGGACTGTTTCTTCGAAGTTCTTTTCGCCAGCCCTGCATGCGTATTGTCTCCCTGCTTACGGAAGTGGTGGTATAGAGCGTCGGATCGGGGAAAGCCTTTGAGGCATATGGGGCAAACGAAATCAATGGACGAGGCCTGGATAATCTTCTTGAGAGTCTCTACCCTCCTTTGGGGGCTAGCCATGATGTGCTCGAACAGATAAGAACAGCAGGTCACATTGTCCGACGATTCCACAAGAGATCAAGATTATTATATACTTCGCAGCCCATATAAGCTGGTTCTGAGCAGGGCAAGGAGATAATCTTTACCTCCATCATATATTACAAGGATGTTTGGTACTACACGACGACTCATTGTTTGTCTCCATTGATTACACTAATGCAGTAGCAACGACACCCTTGAACAGTCCCACTCCCTTATATGCAGTCAACGGCCTCGAGTTAATGCACAACGCAAGTGCGCGACAACCAATGAGTTCTTCAAAGCCGCGTATCGACTCATTCAAATACACTCCGGGGATCAGAGAGTTTACGGGAGGTTATGCGGCGCCGGTTGTTTCTTGCTTCCTGTCGAAGTCGATCTAACTTCCGCTCGTCGAATCTTCCTTCTCGAAGGGATGCTGCTATTCGATCCAATTCACTGCAGCTCCATCCAGCCTTGACTACTGCAGCCGTCGCTTCTGGCCCAATCGATTTGTACTCGCTCCAAGGGCAACGGTCGTAGAATCGGTTGCAGCAGAATGTGACTACCAGGTCATCAACACCCCTTTCCGCGTTCGCGAACCATATGAACTGGCTAGATTTAGTACAGCATACAAAAATGCAGAAAACATGTTGTTCACCTCCTGCCTTTGAATGCCGCTTGAAGTTGACGGGAACCATTGCCTAATTCGAAGGGGAACAAGGCTGGCGAGGCAGTCCATTTTGTAAAGGTTTCGAATAAAACGTTCTAAATCTGTGCTATTGAGGAAGAGTCGAGGCTGGGCCATGTACAAATAGTCTTGGGTATCGTAACAAGGCACCTGTATTTATAATTTACTCAGTAGGTTTGATGTCCTAGCCTCAAGAAGTATATCGGCTCCTTTGTTCTTTGATCGCTCGACTTGATAACACCAAACATACACATTCAGAAACACCCCTATGGTCCATTGGCCAAGGGTATAAAATCTAATAATACGGAGAGCTCATGGACATTTTTGGCGCCTATGGTCAGTTGACGATATCTTTCACTGAGAAGAAGTATGGAATTCGAGACTCGTAACTAGTCAGTAGATGACAACCTAATCGAACCAATAGCGGAGATCAAGTAGTGTAAGTGGGGCGGCACAATATTGCACCGCCCCGCTTGCATCTGTTAAATCACGCGGATTTCCGCGGAAGTTCTCATTTTCTTGATTTCTTCCGCAAGATCCCGTTCCCTCCACAGAGCATCGAACCTCCAGGTATCTTCTCAGCACAATGTCTTACCCATCAATTCGGTTTCATACGGGCGAGGATAGTAGCTTCGGCTGGCGAGAAAGTTGCACAATCCTGTCCACTGAAATGCTAGAGACACTTTTGTTGGACAGTCGTCTCGTCGTTACTTGCATCGAGACCGAGTTAAGGCGCCGAAACCGGGAACCCCACCAAAACTCCAAACTCGACGTCTGTCGTCAAAACCTACAAAAGACGGCCAGCGAGATTAGAGTCCGAAAGCGGCTTAGTGAGAGGGGAGTTGAACGAGCCAAGTCTCTACATGGCCTGTTCACGGGAGAACAGTCTGATCGTTCCTGGAAAGCCTATCGAGAATTCCTCGAGGATGTAGCGCAGCAGTGTGACCCAGAAACTGCTCTGCTGTGCCATATTGGGCTTGGGAAGCATAGAGTGACCAACTTGAAAATCGAGGACAGAGTGAATCTACTGCAGATCTTGAAGGACGAACACTGTGGCCTTTCTAGTGATGAGCTAAAACGTCTCGCGGATTACTACCATGTTCCAGAACAACTGGGTGAGTAGGCCGTGACTTGATTGGAGCGAGACTGACTGATTTCATATAGAGTCGAGACAAGAAAGACTTCCAGCAATTCCTCAGAAACGATCGTGGGAAGAGACTCACATCGCTGCAATTCCTCCAGTGGCAGGGGAGCGACAGTACTGCTTGTTTTCGTTCACGAGGCGCAGCAAGATAGCAAAGCTACCAGAACCGTTCCGTTCCGGGATGGCAAGGAGTGGTCTCTGGAAAAAGGAAGAAGAAAGAGGGGGCCTTGCAGTTACGAACTGTTTGTCCATGTACTTGCCAGAAACAGCGCACGAAGATGCTTTCTTTGTCGCAAGAATAGGCTACGAGGATGGATTCGTGATCTCGAACATATTTGGTCTAGAAGATCCTGAAGTTCCAGATCCGAATGAAACGAGACTAGAATGATAAGTACCTTATGTCTACTTCTCTAATTTAATCCACACTCTCATAACATAACATCGATATCCTTCATAAACCTTCCTTTCCACTTTACCATCTTCTGTGCCCAACTTCTCGACAAGGTTTCCTGTGGCATCTGTAATATTGCATGATCTCCCTTCAAATATCATGGTCGCCTGTTCCTTGATCTCGAAGCAGTGATTTAAAATCCATTCAAACTCTCCAGATGATGCCTTAGCTCCGACCTCATTGGACATAGCAGCCGTGATTGATCACAAGATTGACACAAGGACTCTAGGGGACGAAATAAAGTCACAGCAGTGGGCTATGGAATAAACGCGGCAGAACAAGTCAGCTTCACACGGTATCGCACAGCAACTAGTAGTGATGTCAATATCGAATTTCGTGGGCGGCGACACAACTAAAAGAGTCAGAGAAGAACAGCAATAGAACGGCCGCGTCAACTAACGAAGAATCTAGGATATTGATTCATACCTGCAGGAAGAAGAGTTGGGTTAGTCAAAAATTTCAGCGGAATGTTGAGTTGCGCGATCACAATGCCAGTAGGTACGGCTAATTTAGGAAGTGCGAAGGGATAATTGTATTTGAAAGGGGCAAAGGAACAGACAGTATATCATGGTGTCTTTAAGAATACTGGCAACATTCACAGAAATCTCAACGCGTCAGTACCCGAATTTCAAGTTCGTCTGACGCCAGAGAGCGGGACAGTTTGGGTCAAGTCCTGCCCCACGTTTAAAATTACTGTCACGTGAATGGTCATCTGGAACATAGGGAACCATATAAATACAATACTCTAGGCTAATCCAATATAGTTATACTAATATAGACTCCTGCACACTCCGTCACATCCCGAATATCATCCATCATCACTTCCATCCCAATATCCTCACAGATATCCATAGCCGACTTCTGGAGCAACATCCAGTTCATTCTCTGCCAGCCACACAGGTTTTCCGTTTCTTTTCAAAACAGAGTCTGACTTCACACCGGCATGAGTAGATTTCACCAGCTCCCATACATCTTTTCCGGGGGTGTATCCGTGGCACGCGGTATGGCTCCCATTCACAAGCTGCGTTAAATCTTTATAACAAAAAGTCAGGTACCAACCATTTGGATCTTCCTGGTGTCTACCATTGATGCTGGTAATATTATAAGATCCTGACCTGACCAGGTATACTGTCAGCTGCTACTTCAACTATAGAGGAAGGAAATGATGCTTAAAACAATACATCTGCTGGCGGAGTATTTGCCCGTGGTCGGGAGGTTTAACGCACCTGATCAGGATCGCTTTTGGGTACAACTTTCAGTCCCTAGCTGTCTGATATGCGAGGGAAACCATGTTCTTCAAAAGCTCGGGATCATTAGGCATCATTCCTCTGTAGAAATAATACTTGACCAGATTCACAGTCGACATTGCCGCATCAAAGATTTGATCAGTAGATAGACTATGGCAGAGAGGAATAAAACTAATACCAGTATTCCATGATAAGGACATGCGACGATACAGACAAGGTTTTATATATACTACTTTACAGAAGACAACTTTTAGGCATTGTAAGTTAAAAGCCCCCTAAAATTACATTCTTCGAAAACAACAGTTGCAATTGGCTTTCCAGCGACAGGGGTTATATGAAAGCATCATATTGAATTAATTTGCTAAACATTGCAAAAAAACGCATATATACGCGTGATTCCGCGGAATTACGGGATAAATTGCGTAATGGTCAGGTGCTCTGCTGCACCAAGAACTTAGAGAAATATAGCACGCGTCGCGACGAGGATTTCATCATCTGGCTGTACATACAGTCATGCATGTCACTCTCCATTATTAAAGAGGTTGACAAATTTCAAGTCCTGCACGAGTGACTTAGCGTACATTAATTCATGGAGGACTATGAATTTCTGCCTTTACCGTCCCAGGCTCTTCTTGACCAATGCGTCGCGTCTCATGAAGTTAGCTTTCCACCCTAACTGCACGACACTAATTTCGAAACCATATACATCTCTCACCGGCAGGATGGAATCGAAAGTCACTGAGAAAAATCATGACCTCCAAATCGAATACATGCCGATTGAAGATGTTGAGAAGCTCGAACGGTATCGTCCTGGAGGATACCATCCGGTAACTGTCGGAGATCAGCTGGGTGGTAGATACTCTATCATCCATAAGCTTGGTTTCGGTTCATACTCGACGATTTGGCTGGCAAGAAGTCAGGAAGCCAGAAGATATGTCGCTATAAAGATACCGGTCGCAGAACATGATTCTACTGGGACGCGAGAAATCGATATCCTACGCGGTCTAAATAACGCACGTTTGGGAGGAAAGGCTTATCCCGGAGCAGCATACATCCCGTCAATATTAGATGGCTTTTCTCTTTTTGGGCCTAATGGCGTACACCATTGTTATGTCACTGAACCCGGAATGATGAGTCTAGCGGAAGCTAAAGATGCCTCCTCTATTCGCCTCTTTCAGCTGCCTGTAGCTAGGGTTATGGCTGCCCAACTTGTCCAGGCAGTAACATTCCTACATTCCCAAGGTATTGTTCACGGTGGTAAGTTATCTTCTCGTGGTGATCCAATCTCTCTTCTTTTATGTGCCAGTCTAATGAGATGGGTCACTGCAGACTTGCACGATGGCAATGTCTTACTTCGTTTACCTGGAAGTATGGACTCTCTTTCGCCGGAGCAGCTCTACGAGAAGTATGGATCGCCTCAATATGAGCCGGTTGTACGTCTAGATCAGTGTCGACTTCCTGGGGGAGTCCCGGAAAATGTTGTTGTGCCTATCTGGCTAGGGAAGGAAAGTGAAATTGTTGATTTATCAGAAGCTCAAATTATCCTCACTGACTTCGGCGAGTCTTTCATGCCAGCTACTATGGCGCGGCCGTACTCCAATGCACCAGAAGTCTTGACTCCACCAGAGGCCTACTTCGAACAGCGAAAGTCACTTTCTTTTCCTGCTGATATCTGGATGCTTGCTTGTATGATTTGGGCCATTATAGCTCAACGCCCGCTTTTCGAGGGATACAATCCGTCAGCCGACTGGGTAATAAAAGAACAAGTCGACTGCCTTGGAAAGCTACCAGCGCCGTGGTGGCTGAAGTGGGATGCTCGTGCAAAATGGTTCAACGAGGATGGGAAAAGGAAAATAGACACGTGTTCCCGGCCGTTGGAGCAGCGATTTAATGATTCAGTGCGGCAGCCCAGGCAGGAGTTTATAATGGGGGAGGTGGATGAGATTGAGAAGGCTGCTTTGCTCATTATGTTGAAGTCTATGCTTGCGTTTAACCCTGAGGAAAGACCAACCGCGCAGGAGATTTGGGACTGCGAATGGATGCAGAAGTGGGCTCTTCGTGAGTTATCCCACATAAAGGGCGACTAGCAGGTCCCATACTCTTTGTACATAGTATCATGTTAATTTCCTCCTGGCCTAATGGAACCCCGCCGTAAGAGGTACGACCATAATGCTCCCCAAGCAAGCTTTTCCACCGAACTACACTCTCTGGATCTGAGAGGCTGGACATCGCTGGTATCAAATTATAGAGGGTGTTAGTAGCTGCTGCAATAGCTCCCCAGGATGGCTGTTTGGACATGAGATACAAGAAATCCGGGGCTTTCGCTCGACGTTCGTCATTTGAGGAGTTGCTTACTCAGAACTGCGACAGTGGCCACTAGTTACTACTAGGAAGGATTATTGTGCATATCGAGTAAGGCGGGCGGCATGAAACTGCTGAGCGTATGTCTCTGAAGCGAAATTATGCCCTAATCCCTACTGATTGAGAGGTGTTGGGCCTAGATAACGTTTGAGAACGAGGTTTACAGTCCTACAGACATTATTCTAATATATCATGCCGAAGAATCCCTTGTCGGCCAAAAATCAGCTGAGTGGAGAACACAATATCATACTCAATCACCCAAACCATGCTACTTCAAGAAGCCACCCAAGTTGATGGTTTTCGGCCCTTGCCAGCGATGACAATACTCAACCCCTTTCCCATGACATGCGAGACCAAACGAAGTTGGGCTGTGTGCAAGTTTACCGACTCTATTATTGGCACATCTGAGTCAACAAGGCTAGACCCGAGATTTCTCTTAAAGTCCTCTTTTCAGCTTGGTGTCTCTACGTTTTCTGATTGAGTTGTGACCACTTGAGTGAGTGGATGGCATCCCCGGTCAATGCAGCCTTATCTGGGCATTAATTCTGGTGGGTCGAACACATGCGTTGATGGGTTGGCATGAAATCCAGGCAAGGTGAACTAGCAGGCCTCCTGGCTTGTCGACTTGACGAGAGATAGCTGTTCCGGCAGACCACAGGACGTTTCCACTACCTGGAGACTCGAAGCCTTGTAGATGAAGGAGCCATGGGAACAATGCTGGGCTCAAAATTCAGCAAAAAATCTTACCGAATCTGAGGTCAGTGGGTTTAACGAGGAGCTGTGGTTTGACTTGAATGAAGTCGTAAACCTTTGGCGTGACGTAATTGGTGATGTAAGCGAGGATAGCCGGATCAATAATAACCAATATAGTTATTCTATTCGAAAACTTGCTGAATAGAAAGCCTCTCTCACTACCAACGCGGAAGGAGACCATGACGATATTCGCCTATTGGAAAGGGGATGGTTGTTCAGAGCGCGTGAGGAAATTGTTTGATTGATCAGGAGCCATTGTTAACTTACAATAAAGCGTGTTTCTTTCTTTTTTATTTTCCCCCTAACAATCCCTAGATGCTCCTGTAAGCGTTGCTTGCAAAATCTCCTGCAGCCCAGGGATTTTGTAGTTGTATTCGTTCCAAGTGAGTTTTGTACAGATTGAGAGACAAATGGGTCATGGACGTAGTTTGATCCCATGAACCGTCTGGGTATGGATCTTGAACTCATTTCTGCTGGAAGGCAAAAAGTCAATGTCTCTTAAGCTGCATATCCCACAACAACGACTGCCAGTATCAAATGCAGCTAGTTCCTGGCAGTAGATCTTCTCCACGTAGTCCCACAGTTTATTTATCTTACATTTCCATTTCTGTCGGTCAACTTGGAACAGAGGCAAATCTGAGAGGCAGAACAGACATTATAAGGGGTCATATCTTTCGGAAATAATTTCAGCCTCCGGTGGTGTCAGGATCAGCATTTATTATATTGGGGCGGCCGCCTGCTTTCCTCGACATGGGCTTTCCTTTTGACGCTGCCAGCGGACTAGAAGCCGTACATACTCAAGCCGACAATGGTGGGCATCCTCTGTTATTTCCGCGAGCGCGGAGTAACACAGAAGACAGACAAGCTCCGCCCGTTCAGAGATATGATAATAGCAAAGCAGCTGGCTCTGTCCGTCGCCGCTTGCGGCTCCAGAAGTGCCCTCATATTATTGATTAAAAATTACTGTATCAGTATTCCTGAAATATCTCTTTCAGTTTCACTCCTTGGCTTTATCTCAGAAACATGTGAGCATGCTGTTCAGCTCCGCGTCTGCTCGCCTTTTCTATTCACCAGCCTCCATTCCTGCCGCATCCTTGGTAGTGAGGCCCATCGCACGGATTCTCACTGTGAGCCCCCGGGAAATCCTTCTCAAGCACCGTACTTCCGGATCCCGGGATATCTTCCGAGACTGTACATCCGTGAGGCCAATTAAAGCAGTATGGTCTGCCAAAAGTATTGCCGAGCAAAGTTCCCGCTGCACAATTTCATTTAATGGTTGCTTGTGAAATGCTGCTGCGGTGTCAAAGTCCACCACCTCATTGAGGTAATATTTCACAGCATTAGACTCATGATCCGCAACTTGATCACGAACAGATAATGGGGCTTGGTCTATTTATGGAGCGTTTAGCTATAGAGATCAACATCCATATTACTGGAAACATACTGTTGATCGCGTTGATTCCACCCCGGCGAAGCACTTTCTGCGTCAGATTATGCGCCTGACCCGCCCGAATTCCAAGTCGTTTAAGGATGCGACTCCATGTCCGCCCTGGACACCAGAGCTCCAATATCTGGTGTTCTCAATATACATCCCACCTATCGAAATGCACAAAACCGTTAAAGCGAGCAGCGCCCATGATATTCTAACAAAAATCCATCAAACCATCCAACAAAACACAGAACCAGGTAATCGCGCCGTCAAATTAATTCTGGCAGGAGATTTCAATCGCCATTATCTGGCATGGAGCCACCGCAAAGTATATCACCACTTCGCAGTACATGCAGATAAACTAATCAACTTCTTCCATAACTTGGAGCTGCAATAATGCCTGGACCCCGGTGAAATGATATTCTGGATACTCAACAAACCAGGTACTATATCAGTTTTAGACCTTATACTAACCAATGATATGAACAGGCTGGTCAAGTACTAATTATACCATAATAATTATGGATCAGACTATAGAAGAATATACTCCAAATAGAGTCTCTATCCAGAATAAGTAAAAAAGCCCAAGCCAAAACAAGCCTATAATCATGTAGACTGGTCTCGCATAGGCCAAACTATACTAAAGAAAATAAACCAGTACCCAAGAATCCAGATAAACAGAGATCTAGACCGTGTAGTTAAAAACCTGATTCAAACTATAATAGCAGCTCTAGACTGACACGTACCAGTACAGATATTATACTTATACTTAAAATACTGGTTCACTCCTAAACTTAAGATCCAGCAAGTAAAAGCTAACCAAGCCTGAAGAAAATAACAAGAGAGATATACTACCTGGAAATCAGATCACCTATATACAAAGTCCATGTTTAAGATAATGCGCGAGAAGAGAAGAAAATAGATAAGAGCTATAAAAAAAGTAAAAGTAATCTACTAAAAAAAGTTCCTAGACAAAGCAGGTAAAGACTAAATATAGAAAACAGCTATCTATATATATCCACAAGATATCTATATAAGTATCCCAGTAATCCAAGTAAATACTGAAAAAATCACGGATAACCAATACAAGATAGAAGCATTTCTTAAAACCTTCTTCCCAAAGATATCTGAACCAGAAACTGAAGAAATCAGCCTGGCTGAAGAATTACTATAAAAGCTAATCACTAAGAAGAAGATCTACTGATTACTCCAAGTTACAAAGGGGACTACAGCCTCAGGCTGAGATAGAATTCCAACTCTAATCTAGAAATATCTCTGGATATTCCTGAAGAAAATTATTATTATAATTTTCACAAGATTAGTAGATCTAGAATACTACCCAAGAGAATAGAAATAGATATATATTATCATTCTCCGCAAACCCGGCAAGCCAGATTACTCCGTGCCGGGAGTATACTGTCTGATCTTCCTACTCAACACACTAGAAAAGCTGCTAGAAGCTATCATAACCTAAAGACTCTTATATTAGATAAAAAAATACAAGCTACTCCCTAACACTCAATTTAGAGGCAGGCCGGGATAGAACACTAAACAAGCCCTGCTAGTGCTCACGAACGCGGTTAATTAAACATGGGTATAATCTAGAGTAGTAACATTAATTACATTTAACTTAAAAGATACCTTTAACAGGATCAGTAAGACTACTCTTAATGCATATCTGCAGGCGAAGAGGATACTATCAAAGACATAACAATAAATCTCTAGCTTTATAGCAAGCTGATCAGCCAGTATAATATTTAATAATTTTAAATCAGATAATACTCCTCTGGAAAATACAGGACTAGCTCAGGATTCCCTATTCTTATCTATCTTATTTAAATTCTATAATTCAGATCTGGTTGATCAACCGGTTGACAGCAATAGTAGGATATCAGTATTTATTAATAATTACTTTCACTGGCAAACCAGTCTTTCGGCAGAGGAGAATATCTAAAAAATCCAGGAAAAGAACATCCCGCGGATCAAACAGTAGGCACGAAGGACCAGTATATTATTTATAACCAAGAAAACTGACCTGATTTACTTTATATATTGTAAACCAGCCCAGGGTAAGAATAAGATAATTATAAATAGTAAAGTAATCAAACCAGCAGATACAGCCAAACTCCTAGGGGTTATTTTTAATACAGAGATATAATAAAAAGAATATATATAACACACAGTTAAGCAGGTAACTAAAAGAATTATTATCCTGAGCAGGCTCCGACATCTTTAATCAGAGTAAATATGCTAGCTCTACCAAGCATGTATCACACCCATGATAGACTATATATTAACTGTATAACATAATCCACTATATAGTAAAATATACCTGCAACTCTTTAAGACACTATAATAAATAATATTTATTTATATTCTCTCCACCTTCTAAACAGTCTCCACTAATATTCTGGAAGTCAAGTCTCATATACTGCCTATCTATCTGTACTTGAAGCTACAAATACAGATTACAGCAGCCCGATTCAGTATCCTACCGAACAATCATCCAATACAAGAAATCATGAAACGAGCCATAGAACACAGCATGCATATTTATAATATAGCACATTTTCCACTAGCAGAAATAATGTGAACCATGGACTTAAGATGCCTACAGGCCCTTGAGACCATTGATCCAAGGCTATTAACACCATGGCGGGCGCAATCCTTTATCAAAGTTAATATTAAACCTGACCAAGAGAAAGCGCAGGCCTAAGTCCTAATAAAATAAAAATCAGTAACCAGCATTACAGTCTTCTCAGATACCTCAGAAAAGCAGAATCAACTAGATACAATAATAATAGCTCTCAACTACAATCTACAGGTCCTAAAATCTCAACAAATCAGTATTAGCTTAATAGAGTACTGGTTGATCTATACAGCTGAGCTCATAATAATTTACTATACTATTAAATTAGTATTCCAGCTAGCACAGAAAAACTAAAGAAGCGCAGAAATAAATCATGAGCCAGCAACTATTCTCAGCAATAGTATGTCTACCCTACAGGTAATCAAAAACTCATAAAATAAATCAAGCCAGTATATTATCCAGGCTATTTACCACTCAGCTGGCAAGCTGAAAGCCTGAGGAATTCCACTGTAACTGCAATAGATACCAGATCACTGCAGGGATCCTGGAAACAAGACAGCCAACCAGCTAGCCAAGAACATAATAAACATAGATAAGAAGCCCTCCTTCAAATATCTTCTCATACAGGAGAAAGAATATATACACAGAAAAATCTACTAAAAATAAGAACAAGAATAGAGGACCTCAAAAAATAGAGAACACCTATATTATATTGATTGAGACCTGCCATCCAGCAGGTCTCATCATTTATATGGCTTGCTTTCTCAAAACCAAGTATACCTATTTATACAGCTCCGCACAGGCCATTCATAGCTAGCAATATATAGTAAATAATACAGCTTCCGGAAAGATAAGCAGTGCAAGTGTAGAGCCACAAAGACAGTAATACACATACTTATCAACTGCCCATAGCTTAGTATAATATATTAAACACTACGGCAAAAGATTAGAGGAGCCTTAAATAACATATTAAATATAATAGAAAAAATAGATTAAGATAGAGAAGATAGACTACAAGATATCCCGCTAGACAACAGCATCCTTAGAGTAGTCCTGGACTTCACAGAGGCATCACAGAGATTTCAAAATTACACACCACAAGGGCAGTAAAACACAACCCCAGGCACTGGCCCACACAGGCCATGACAAGGCTCCAAGTTCATCAGGAAAGTAATAGTTCACATCCAAAGTTGTATATAGAGAGTACAGATAGTGGATCCTGCATATCGCCTTAAGCGAGGGGCCAGCGTATGAATCATCATCATCATCATCATCATCATCGACTGTATCTCAAGCTTTTATGGCTCCTTCACTTCTCTTCACCTACAAGTCCCTTACTCAATGCAATATCCACCACTAACCCCACTTCTGTGGCACATATTGTTGAGACATTTGCCAAGTAGACCAAAAGAGAAATCTCTATAGTGGCTACTGGTATGACTCAGGTTTTGTTTCAACACATATTTCTCTTGCTGAAGTCTTAGTCTAAACCTTCATCATATTCTATCACGCTACCATTTCTTCCGACACTAAACAGTCATGATGGAGCTCGAGATTAGACTTGGACTATAGGACCTCACGACTTCAACTTGAATGGAGACGGGAATAGAGACTATTTGGGTCGGCGTGATGATGTTATCCGGCGATTGATACGTACCACACTGATGAGGACGACCTCTCTCACAGTGCTACAAGTGTGAGATGAAAGTCGAGAAGGTGTCAATTATACTAGTAATATCAGTTATTTTCTTATGATTTTATTAATTTGACCTTCTGAGCCATAAGTTGAGCCTCCCCCAAGTAGATTTCTCCCAGTCATAACTATAGGTCTGCAATGTGTCCTTACATGACAAAAAAATATAACCACTGCTTTCGATACTACAACTACTACTGATGCCACTCCTGATCGCGAAAGAAACATTCATAGCACCATGAAACAATTTGTATATTGTGGCGGTAGCGTCCCCCTATTACCCGCAATCAGCCTGGATTATCCTGTGGGGTTATATCGTCTCTTGTTAAATATCTTATTCATCTATAGTAATGTACTAGATCTCCTAACATAACGAGCACCTTTGTGATTAGATGGAGGCACACGTCTGGCCATATTCAGGGCTCTTCAGGATATATATGAACGTCCCAACATGAAGGAAGTATTTCTCGAACCTCAGACAATATATGATGAAGTCGAAGAGCCTGCAGTCTTTCAGATAAAAGCCAATCAGGCTTGAAGATATTATCCGATGACATGCCATGAAGTGCTTAAAGATATATACACCAGTTACTCAGTACACGCACATTTCATTCGAGCGAATTCAGTGATTCATCCCGCTATAGACGATAAGCTCTGCGACTGTGCTACTGAAGAAGCCATGCCAGTGCCAGTGTCAAATATAGAGAGGAAGGATGGAGAGCTATAGCTATGTCAATCACTTCCTGTCTCTCCTTCCTGTGTAGTGCTTAGATGGCAACCAGTCAACTATCGATAAACTGAATATAGAGTATATCAACTAGATATGTTAATCAACTACTCCATACTCCGTATATAGCAGATGTCAGATGCTCGCAAATGGCCATTTTGCACCACATTTTGTATACTTTTGCTTCTTCTAATCAGTTTATTTACCTCACCGCTTGCGGGTAGCTTCTGCCTTTGCCTTTCCAACCCGTGTATCTTTTTCATTCTTGTCACCACTTTGATTTCTGCTGGGTTTTGCTACACCGCTCCTCTTACTGCGCTGCTCTTTGCTCAACTCTATCTGATTGATTGTGTATGACCCCAGGTGAGTCTCCTGTTCTGTTTTTGTTATTCTGCCCCTTCTGACTGCATAAGTGGCTCCATATAGTGACTGTACTATATAACTCCACTGTTATGCTCCCGATATAAATACTCCCTTTCACTTCCTCTTACTCCTTCCCATCCTGTTTACGTGACTTGACTGAGTGACTACCTGCTACGGGCCGAATAAATTGTTCCTAACCTAGACGTGCCTCAGGACAAGAAGAAGTAGCTGGAGGTTTCTAAGAGCCTATAAGTATTTCTATTTCGTGTGGGGGCCATTCTTGTAGCCTGTTCGGGCGAGCTCTGAGGATATAGGGTAAATTGTGTGCCATCGTGTAACAATACCTTCATTCCCTCCCATTGGTGCGCGAAGTGACTGTTTGGATTCTCATGTTCCCACGACGGGGAACGTTGTTCCACCGTCATTCCCTATAACTCTGAGCCGGGGTGAATCTCGTCACGCTGTCATTCCCATAGTTCCGCAGCGGGGTGAATATAGTCTGCTTCCATTCCCAACTGCTCTCCCCCGAGAAGCTTATATATATAGGCCCTTCCTCTCTCAGCTCCCTAACTTTTCTTCTACCGTCCTGCCGTGTCTTCTGTAGCCTCCACTAGTCAGCTATCCTTTTTGTTGCGTCCGTCTTCCAGTCAGTTTTTCTACTGTCTCTGCTCTCCGTCTTCTTATCCTGTCATTTTACATCAGTCCTTGCTGTCTAACATCATCTTGTATCCAAAGTCTAACATATGTTCCTATATTTTGAGAATAACAATGCCTAATCCTGAATTCTTCTTTGGACCCGAACTACGGACACTTCTATTCCGCTTCAATGTTTCTCTTCCTATCCACAATGCTGAGATTGAACGTCTCCGTCTTGTCGATGCTGTCCTTCTCCGTTCTCTCCTTGAAGAACCTATCCGCCAACCTAGTGATACCGAGTTCATTATTGCTCATGGTACCAATTAACTAATCAAAATCTCATACGCCGACTTACTGCATATGAGGTCCGTGAGAAGCTGGCTGAACTTTTCACCCGCTTCCAACTTCCTATGAACGCGGACCTCCATCACCTCGAACAGATGAATGTTATATCTTGCTGGCTGTTTGATTCAGTCTTCTCAGATCTTTGGCAAGAGGTATGCAATATGCGCAACTCTTTTCCTCTTGACTATATCCAAAATCTCTCCCGCATTAGCGAGGTCTGCAGGATTACTATGAAGAGCTTCCGGCATAATCCGTCCTGAACGTAAGTTTCTCTACTCTTAGAATATTGACTAGGCTAACCGATAACTATAGGCCGTTGAGGACCATATAGATGCTCTTTCCGGATTTTATGGTTTTTCCTTTCATTGGCAGCTTTCTCTAGGTCGATAGTTCTTCTGCCATCAATTTAAAAACTCACCGCACATACTCCGAACGGTATACCTAGTCTCAGTATCAAGCATTATATCGTTTTCGCCTTCCATCTTGGATATGTCCCGCATTTCCTGTGTGCCGTTCGTGGATGGTGGCTGCATGTAAGATGGACCGTCGTCCTCGTCCAACTTCTGCGCAAATGTCGCTTGTTCTTGAACCCATCTACCAGTGTCCGGGCCAAACATCTCGATAGTTGGGGCTCGGACTTCAGATATATCCAAGGGCTTCAAGTCTTGAGTGTCTTCTTCAGGCCAATCAGTAATCAACTCAGCTGACCTGTCAAGATCATATTAAGAGAATAGGTTGATTTCACGTCCACTGGCTTTTTTGTATTCTGTTGTCAGTTCATCATCAGTATTACTTATTACGAACCAGCCAGGAGTCGGAATTTGATTTCATTCTGAGGCGCGGCCCCTACAAGGTGAGCTAGAACTGGCATTCTCAAGTATTTTTATAGATGGAGGCCAGTTTTTCGCACCCGGAGACATATCTCATGAGGAATTCATTGACTACTCTTCAAGACAAGTTCACATTGAGAAAACACCATCTCCAATCATTTCTACATTCTTCCCAATGCTTGCAACCGTCCACAGAGCCCTTTAGAATAAAGAAGGGGCTATCATATCAATTATTGATACACGAAAGCTTGATACCAAGATATACTCTGCAGGAAGACTTTTCAGAGAATAGAACCTGCGTATTCGAGGTTATGATGGCAGGGGCGAATTCTTGGTTTGGGAAAGATACCACCCGCTGCCATAATATATGCCGTGAAGATAAGCTCAATATAACAACTCGCAGATAAGCATAGTGAAATTGGGGAATTTCTGCGGCTTGAGAAACTAGCCTCCTATAAGTACAAGAAACAGTACTTACACGGAGTTTTAGCTACAGGTGCCGGCCAACTTGACCGTACTTTGAAATTCGCACCAGGAAAGTTCCTCAACTCTATCAATCTTCCATTCGAGTTCAGCAGGAAGGTGAGTGAGGGCTTGTTCCGCTCCTGGAGCCTGAAGAAACATCTCTTCTCTCAGGGTGCTGTATATAGTAATGGAGAAGTTGGCATCAGGTTTTGTAAGGCCAATGTTCCAAACATACCAGCGTGTCCTGAGAATTAACTTGTGGCGTCAAGCTCTGCCATTGGCTATAGGTTTCTTCATTATCGTCAAGATAATTAGGGACTATCTGTAGGCCTAGCCACCTCGTAGTTCTTTTAATTTGTCTTAAGGTGGAGAGCCAGCGCCTATACCTCTTATGTAGTCATATGTTGTTGGACCCCTTTCCACCCAGGGTATGTAGATATTACCAATTTAGCCTACTGTGCATGTAGTGTACTTGAAGGAATGCCATTGGTACATCCACATTCCATCAGCTCCAGTCGGAACACACAATTAAATATGTCTCTGAAGACACGTGTTTTTCTCTGGAATTATTCAAAGAGGCAGTAGAGGAATAGTTTCTGTTCCTGCTTCCATCTGTTTCAAAGTCACGGGGTCCTATAGTCAAGACCATCTGCTCCATTACGACATTTTAGAGTCTAAGGAAATGGTAGCCAGATAGAATAGCATGATGAAGTCTTAAAACTAAGGCTTCGGCAACTTGTGAAAAGTGTGCTACAGAAGTGGGGTGGGTAGGCATTGAGCAAGGGACTTTTGGGTGGAGAATAAGTGAGGAAGTCATACTAGCCTGAGATATCAAAGATGCAAGCATAGTTACAAGTTTGTATAATGCTAATTGTTTGGCTATAGAAAACAGGATAAGAAACAGACGGATGCCTACTGTTCAGACAGTAGAATAAGCTAGCCTGCAGGGACCTTACCGGGCTTGGTATGAGTGATTATGCATCATTATGATGTTGTTAAAAACCAGCCAGGCTGCCTCCACACCGGCCTTCGCTGATGCCACACCTTCCGCCTCCTACCGCCTACTGTAAGTAAAACTTGGTTTTAAGACATACAGATTCCCTACCGCCTGCTGTTTTGGTCTTAGTTCTTGCCTTATAGCTGCCTCAGGCGTTAATATGATGTCCCAGGAAGTAAGAAATTCAAAATGGCAGGCGGTAGCAATTCTATGTTTATTAAAAACAAGCCTTACTCTATATTAGTGGGCGGAAAGTTTAATATGCCTTAGGCAATCAGTCCAGCCTCAGGCATAATGAGGTAAAATAGCAGGCGGTAGTAATTCTGCTAGTTCTATAAGCGAGCCTTATCTACTAAGGTAGGCGGTAGCGCCTTCCCTTCTTTATCGTATCGCTTAGCCGTTTCGGAGCGTAGAAAAGAAGGTTTGACTAGTATATCGGAGATCACCTGAAAGGCAAAGAGAGAGACATATCGAAGACTTCCTAGAACAAAAGGCTTCAAGTTATGGCCAATAAGAACTGGAGAACTTTGACCAGACTTCACAGCAGTATCGATCCAAGAAGTATCTTTGAAGATCTTCTGCCCGAGGCAACGACCGGTATGGAATATGCTGACTCCCTGATTCGTTGGTAATTCTCGCACCGCTAACTGTATGTATACAGAAGCCGACCTCCAAAGACTAGGAGCCTATCTATTATGGATGCCTCTTATTCGTGGGAATGCGCCGATTGCCAACTCTGAATCCTTTAGTGAGCCTGCTTAGCTCCAACAATATGACTGGATCAGCCAGATCATTAAGGCACTGCTGGAAAATGCGAATGCAAGCCATGCAGTGACTAGCATGTGTGTTCCAAGACTGGCTGAAGCGCCAAAGCTGTCCAGAATCATGTTGATTCCGGAAGTATTCAGACAGTATATGATGTTTGCACCGATCGTTGCGGATGTAATCAGAGCCAAGGAAAGCTAGAACAGTTAGCGAGCCCTTTCTTGTATCTAAGATTTCAATGATAATAGATATACCACGCAGAAAGTAAGGAGCAGCTTATTTCCTCTGTCAAAAGCCATCTTCCTAATATCTAGAAGTGCTGTAAGGGTCGCCGCGATGAAGCCAGAGATATATAACCAAGTAATTGCTCTTGATATATTGTAATATCCGGTGAGAATTTTATCATTAATTATTGAAACTAGCTCACCGATCTCTGTCGAAGCAGAATGTAAAATACCGGAGATATTGAATGTGAAGGATATACTTGGCCTGGAACAGGAGAGGACTTGAGTATTGTTGTCTTTGCAGTAGTCCCATAAGCCGACGGTGTAATACACTGGGAGCTCTAATTGGAGCTCTTTTTCCAAGGTCCGAAGTGCATTGCTCGCTTGACTCACAACTGTCCCGGCAGCAGTAGAAGCCTTGGTTGTGATACTCTTAATGGCAGTAGAAGCTTCAGAAGCTGCACTATCCATGTCTTCTGTGATATTGCTAGCGACATTTGAAATCCCGTCTGTGATGCTTGATAAGACTTTGGACAAGTTGATGGAGCGGCGAAGACGGAGATTGCTGGGATTTGGAAAATTACTCAGATTAACCTTTGATGAGCTGTAAGCGTGTATTATGAAATATATAAAAACATTGGCCCACCTTCATGAAATATAGACCCGGAGAAAAGGATGATGATGTGCAGCCTGCAAATACCACTGTCAAACACACCAAAACTGTAATTGAAAGTAACAACGCATTAATGGAGCCCAATAGACCCGAGTTACTCGCGTACTGAGATATCTTCCCTAAACAGCTGTCATCTGAAATACTACTAGACTGGTATAAAGCTTGAAGGCCTTCCAGACCTAAAAGAGAGGTTGTCCTGGAATATATGTCATGTCCTACTCTGGCTTTAACCAGCGAGTGGCTGTTACAGTAAGATGAACGATCCTCGGACTGGACGGGTGGATATGTTGGTCTAATATACTTTGTGCTGGATATTATATACAGTAGATCAAAGCTACGCGCATATCAAGTAGTGCTAGGCTCTGTTTTACTGACTCCCGTTTAGCCGTGGGGAAGGCGAGGCAAGAGTGAAGCTGCTTGTATAAGGATGTTGTGGTTTATCAGTGGGCTTGGCTTTTCACGCCTGAGTAGCTGCAGGAATCCTGATTTGTTTATTCTGACCCTATTTGTAGACTATTAGGAAATGACTGAGGATGTCACTTAATATGAAAGTGCTGCTTGATTGCCAGTCAATTCTGGATTGCTGCAGTTATCTTCTATCTGAGCGAGTTGATATACGGCTATGTGTAGCACTTTGTACCGTAAAATTACTTGAAGCACTTGGTATGGCAAGTAGAGTCGATTGGTGAGTGTTTTGTGTAGTTTATCCTGCAGATACCCAACTGATAGGCCAGACATGATAACTGCGGCCTAGGTCTTGATGATGTTATAGATGATTGTTATGTCTGTCAAAGATCCCAAACCTGAAGATGATTGGTATGAAGAGCTGGCCTGATACAGTCCTAGATGTTCTATGTAGCCATATGTGTGGTAATGGATAAAAATATGAGTGCACCCGGCTTAGGGAGCTCTAAAGGTATATCTTTACCGGGGCACACGTGATTACAGGGGTATTTTCTCACTCGACGCTTTTCAGGATACAGTAATCGAAAAGCTACCTGCTAATTACCCTGCAGAGCGAGGCTGGACGCTGGCTATGGGAAGCATCTTTGGATTGACTTGGTTCAAGCCATAGATGAACAAGGAGGATTAGTCCTCTGCATGCAACGCTATTCGAGGCCATATACGGGAGATTGTATGAGATTACCTCCATCAGTGTGAAGAGATTTCAGTATTGAAACACCGGCCGAACGGTGGTTAATGGAAACGGAGTGTGGGCGTTCTGAAGCGTTCTGGTAAATATGTTACAGTATGTAGCAGAGAGGATGAGTCGTAGCTCAGTGGCGGCGAAGTCTTTAGCAAATGGCCTCTCCCGACTAAAGACGTATAATGTGGAAGAGACCGTGCTCTGAGGACCACCACATAGTTTCTTAGAAGTCCAGCAAGCGTTCCGAGGAGAATCCTTCGTCATTTTGGAGCGACTGGCCGTTCAGGGAGCGATACAGTATTGAAGGTGGATATCTCGGAATCAAGGAATGTGATCGGGTCATACCATACCGCTAAAAGTCGCTTTCGAGGGATCAAAGAACAGCGTCACCGGGGACAGAATAAGAGCGTCAGTGGATATAAAACATGACAACTTCTACACTTCATCAGCTTGATGGCAAGGACCCGGTCAGATACTTCTTCTTCTGCATTGTTACCGCTACCAAAATGAGCCAGGAGAACGGTGACCACGAGTTTACGAAGGATTTCTCTACACCTAATGTATGCTCGCACTTAGCTGCCCGTGAAGACCAGTGGGTGGCCATTACACAGCTCTCTCAAGACGATGATGCCGACATTGATGCCGGACCGGGATATACTCCTCTTACGTGGGCAGCGTACAGATGCCCTTGCGGTGCTGTTGGCCAGCTGCTTGCGTCCGGAGCAGATTCTGCATCCCAAGACACCGACAAATCCCTCGCACTTCACATAGCAGCAAGGAAAGGACATTTTCCAGTTGTGGAGCTGCTCCTGCAACTTCCTGGAATTAATGTAAATGCGCAGAACAAACACGGTTCAACCGCTCTTCATAAAGCAGCATATAATGGACGTTTGCCAATTGTCGAGCTGCTCCTGCAACATCGTGGAACCGATATCAATAAGAAGGACAATTACAGGTGCACCGCACTTCATGAAGCGGCAGATGAAGGACGTTTGCGAGTTGTGGAGCTACTACTGCGACGAGATAATATTGATATCAATGCACAAGACAACGACGGTTGGTCCGCACTTCACATAGCGGCATGCAAAAAACATATGGCAATAGTCAAGCTGCTCCTGCAACATCGTAGAATAAATGTCAATTTGAAAAACAATCACGGTCAGACTGCTCTCTGGTTTGCAAAAGAGGAAAGAGACACACCGATATACTACTCTCTCGCCGGCGACCCCCGGCTGAACATCAACAAAATAATCAACCCGTTTGGCTCCCCACCGCATCAATGTCACACCTGCTCCGAATTGGAAGAGAAATTGACTATCAGAGAGATTTTGGGACTGTTTTTACTAGTTGCCTTATTCATTGCTGCCGTTTTTCGTCCCACATGTGATTGAATCTTTGGTGGATAGCACCTATACTCGCACGGTCGTGTTGCCGACTCTTACAGCACATCATAGCAATGACTTCAGAAATTATCTCTTTTTTCAGCAATCTATCAAGACCTACGCATACTTGCACATTTCTCGTCTTTCAGTCAGATTGTATTCCGTTGATGAATTCGGAGCGTCGTGATATGTTCGCCGCAGCCAGTGGCCAGTTCTGCTGCCCTCGAGAACATTTTGGATTACGAGACCCGTACAAACACGTTAGCAGGAATACAAGAACTTCACTAGGATGCTTTTACTTTTGTAGTTGCTGTTCAAATATGAAATAAAGCTTGGCCGAACACGGCCATATGCTTTCGCTCTTTTCGCCCATTTAGCATAGTCATTTTACACTGCCACCCGCTCATGCCAAACCCTCTGCTTTACGCCGCCTAGGAAGGCGCTCATAAGACGACTTTATCCATACATTTATAGGGGGCCGGTTGAAAAACCCTTCAGAAGACTTTGGGGGAGTCGGTACGGAGGCTTTGTAACGGCCTACTATACCGCACAACGAACGGAACGGAGACTCAGGCGTCATGTAGCAAAAGGCCGTCCATTAGAAAGGAAAAAGAAAAAGAAACTACTGCCCAGAAAAACCTACGGGTGATAACGAATGCCTATACATAATGCGACTATCACTGATTACAGCTTGACGACCGAAACACACTACGGGAAAGACGAGGGAGACCGGATATAGGATTCACAGATTATTGACCATGGTTCAATCGCAAGTTACAAAATATTATAGCCAGGTGACCACTGATACTTACAAACCAGCCACTACCACATAAGGGGCCCCAGTCTATAGACTACTGGTGAACTCGGTCCTGATCCGATCCTTTGATCGCCGTGGTTAGCTGTTGGCAGACGGCAGATGGCAGGGCCTATCTAGGCATTTCTTCCCATCAAGAAACTCTCTATGAAAGGAAGGAAGTAAAATGGATAACAAGCACATTCCAAAATACACGTTGTCCTCCGTGCCACTCTCTACGTCAGAAATATTCTAAATCGATGATTAGAAATTCTCTGCGGGCTGGGCTCACCAGAAAGGTCACGCAGACTCTGTTCATGGCCAGCATCCAGCTATATGTTGGGAGAGCACGACACAAGTCCAGAGAGTCCTGCGGGATGGTCTATTGACGTTCCCACCCGGGAGTTGCAGCTTAATGCAACGGTTATCTTGGGCGCACCTCACGAGTATATGCGGTCCAAGCCAAACAAAATGGAATAAAATAAAATAGATATTAAAATTAAGAACAAAAGTAACGATATGGTACACTTTTATTCACGACATATAACTCGGCTTGATGGGCTTATGTGGTACTAGCAGAGCTTATACGTACAACCAGGATCTGACTCTATTTTCCTTTGACTACTCCATTCCAAGCTCAACCGTGCGAGAATTGCTTGGCGGTATTCGCTTGGAGGTACAGTGCCAGCTCTTCCCGCCATGAAACTTCCAAAAGAGGTGATTGATTGTATTTCATTCTTCATACCAACTTTATCGAGAAGTGAATGACTGCCTGCTTTTCCCGTGAAGGTATGGAGGTTAGATAGACAATAGATATCACTCTGGTCTATGATTTTCAGGTAAGACCAACGGCTCAGTGAGTCAACAAGGAATCATGCGAGACTGGCCTTGGTCGACCGTAGACATGGCCGGATCGCATGTTGCAATCAAATTGATAAATATGGGAGTTAGGCATGATACTTTGCTTTATAGGCGTGAGCGGAGATATACCAACCAGGGGACTTTTCAAGAGCTGCTTGCATTACCTTATCTATAAGCTGCCATCAAGAGAGATACAGTTTAATTTTGGAATAACACTGAAAGTCCAGAACTGTCACCTCCGTATCTTGCCACTCTTGCAAAACAGCCGACTGTACGACACACACTATCACTAATATCTCTCCCCTGAGAAAATGAAAGACATGGATACTTATCAAAAAAAAAAACTGTACACACAATATACTGTACTATATATAATTACAAATTTCATACCTATATAATATAAGTCCTAGATCTGGATACAACACAAGCAATCAAGACAGGCAGCCTCCAGCCATTCCAGTATCCTTGATAACAATCATAACATAGCATACTAATTAAAAAGAGCACTCACCAGATACTCAACTGGAATTCTATGAAACCAGTATAATAGAACTAGCTTCTTCTCTATATTAATTAGCCAGATCCAACATCAAGTCACTATACTAAACAGATCATACTTCCTATAAGAGACCTTCATCTCAGCAAGAATACAAACATATGAAATACATACATACCTTCTATACTAAGATAAAACAGTGTTTTGCACTGGACATTAAAAAACCAATAATAATAGTCCTTTCTAAAACAGACTTAGAAATACTTAGATACCAGTCTTATAATCACAAAACACTCCAATCTTTCTACATGGTCAAGAGCGCATTTAAACAAGCAGGATATGCCGGGCATTCTAATATATATATCAAATAATAGATTACACTCCACATATTTTAGCATCCCAGATACTACTAGCCATGAGATACTCAACTTTTACAGCAGTATTCAATATTTATCTAACTATATATCAGTATATTCCTGCAGTTAAATTAAAGAACAGTATACATAATAAACTCACTAGGCCTTAGATCAAGAAAATAGCTGCTATATACCTGTCTTATTATTTCAGGATTATTCTATACAATATCTAGACTAGCTATAAACTACAAACAGCTACCAGAATCATGATTCTATAAAATTAATAATTAATATATCTTCATATCTCTAGAGATTATAACCACCTTCATTACTGAACTTTTAGATTAAGATTAAATCAGGCGAGCCATAAGGATAAAAATATATAAAAAATACAAAATCAAATAAATACAAATACCACGGTTATTCAAGTATTAATATACTTATAAACTAACCCGGTATATATACTACCAGCTGGCCCCTTATAAAGAATAAGTTATAAATACTATACTGAATAAATACATAATACTTAATATCTATATATCAGGCTGAATATCATCTTATATAAATATAAGAACATGTTTATAAATCTCCAAAGACTAAAAATAATTCTGAACATAATAAAATACTAGACACATACTGCAGGAGTAGTCCAGGACCTCCTCTACTCAACTTTCGCATGAGATTATAGCTGGGCTGCTCTATTATATAAGATAATATAAAACACAAAATATAATAGTTCATCAGGCATCTGGACAGTACACTAAGCTCAATATACTTTAATATATATTATGTAGTACATTAACTTCTTCTAATAAAGAAACTCCTAGCTCACTACCTCCAGCTAATAATAGGGGTACTGCTAAGTCAAGAAAATATTTATTATATAACTACTAAGTATTATATTAATCTAGTTAATTTATAAAGAAAATACAAGAGTTCCAGAAATTATATAGTATCTTATATAATTATATAACATCTGTATTAGCGAGTACATACAGCTATATTACAGCTAGTACTAAATAAAATAATTTAGAAAGTATAGAGCAAAGACTTGCTTCTTATACTAATTTTATCTAGCTATAGTTACTAAGACATAATAAGTAGCATAAATAAATAATCTATATAATCAGTTACCTGATACCTATTTAACAATCTGTTAATCAACTATTTATCTCCCCTAGACTTAGATAATTAATATAGACTTACTACTAGTACAGTATATATTATGGCTGCAGTCTATTCTGTGACTATTCTCTAAGAATAACAAAGCTATACCTGTACTTTAAGATACTATTTTATACACCAACTCTATTTAATCTAGTAAAAAAAATTAATAATACAGAAAAGAAAAAAATTATATTATAAGATCTGCCTGGACTAGATAAAATCCTTTATAAATAATATATACATATTCTCAGAATTATATTTAAGTAATTATACTCTAGCTATTATCAGTTATGTAATATAAAATTCTGAATAACAATATATAGTACTATAACCAGAAATTATATAATAATAATTAGATTATATACTTACCAGAATACCAGTACTACCGGTCATTAGAATTTATATATTCTAAGAAGATCAGTAATTTCTGTATACCTTATCTCATAAATAACTACTTATACTAGTCTCCAGAAGTAATTCCTATTAATCATAACTCTTCTATCCTGAAGCAAATATTTTATAATATTAAAATATCCTATATATACCACCCAGTGCAGCAGACTGTATCTAATAAGATCCACCTAATTAACATCCAGCCGAGGATCTTGAAAGAGATTAATTATATCATAATACCCGGCTGTTGTGGCCTAGTATAACAGGATCTTGCCTGTCTAGATTAGGAGATTAATATCTAAATAATTCTTATAATTAAGGAATAAGTTTATAATCTTAATATAATCTTATTCCGCTGCCAGGCCTAATATTAATATATTTTTTATAAAGATTAGATCCAGCTGCAGATTATCTTTTATAAGTAATAATCTAATTATATTAATATCTGCTTAATACACAGCCTATATAAATAGAATCTAATTAATTATATTTAATATATTAATATCTAGTCTTTTCTTACAAAGAAGTAGCTGTGCTATAGTTTAATTCTAATACTAGATTATATAATAGAAAGATATTAATCCATCCCAGTCTATAATATTAAGATCAAGATTATCTTTGCATAGTAGCTACTTTGTCAGAATCTTATTAGAATACTTCATTGCCCACCAGAGTACAGTCCGCCCACATGTATCTCCTATATTTGCATCCACCTCTGGTACAGTGAGGAGTAGCTTAATAATGGACAGGTACCCGCGGGCTGTGGCTTTATACAAAATTATAAACTTGTTATTATTCCAGCTGTTTAACTTAATATCTAATTAATTAAGTAATAATATAAGTAAATTAAGATCTATTATACCTGTAGCTAGATATAAAAAGGAATTCCCGCTAGCTGTATATATATTAGTATCTGTAAAAATTTCCAGTAGAAGCTGGCAGATACAGTTTCTGTAGAGAATAATAGCCAGACATAATAATAATATTTTTTTATATATCTTCCAGTATTTATTAGTACTGTAAAGTAAGATATCAAGGTCACTACGTGTCAAGAGTAGAGTAATAATTTATTTATTATCTTTAATAATAGTATAATATAGAGTGGTTATACTAAGCTAATTCTGTATATTTATATTAAAATCCTGCTTCTAAAGTAAGAATTATATAATTCTATTATTATTATATAAAATAATATAGTACAGAACTGTCCGGTCCTCCAAGTCTTGTGCTGAGATATTAATATTACTATATACTAGAAGTATATAACTGCTGCAGCTAAAGTCTTTATATATAGTATATATTAATGGCGAGGCTGACTGGTTTTATAAATATATCTTAATTCTCACATTAGCCAGAAGTAATTGTAGAATAATAAAATATTAATACTTAATAATATCTAACAACAGTGTCTTGTTATCTCAGCTTCCTGTATTAATATTTATATAAATATTTAAAAATAATATTTAAATAATTTCTATATTTTCTTTCTATACTACTATACCAAGCAGGGTCAAGCCCAGTCTCTTACTGTAACAATTAATATTAATATTATTATATAAAAACAGCTATCTTATAACGGGTACCTGTCTGAATATTATAGTAATATAAAAAAATATATAACTATAGAGATATATATTAACACAGGCCTGGTAATAATATATTATCTAAATAAATTCTAGTTTACTATAATATACCACCCAGTACAGCACTGAGCTATTTTTGAACTATATATTAAAATAATAAAATATTAATAATAGTTATCAATGTACATACAAATTAATAAAATATAGAGAATAAATATTCTTAGCCTACTCTAGATAATCTATAATATAAAGTAAAAGTTCTTCCAGTAGGTCCAGCAGTAATATACTAATTATAAAAAATAATAAATATTCTTAAGATTATATAAAAGAAAACTTAGCTGAGATATAGTTATACCAGAAAGTAATAGTAAGACTCTAGAAAAATATATACACTGAGATAAACCTATTAGCTTCTCAAAGTAGCTGGATTATAATATCTTTATATTATAATATCTATATACCTGACTTGTAGACCTCAGCAGAAATAAATATATTTTAAAAAATCTCTTAAGAGATATTATCTTTAATAAAGCCAGACTGTATATTTTATATAGATCAGTCCTATACTTAACATATAAAGAAAACAGTAATTTATATAATAGTATACAGTAGCAATACTCTATATAAAAATATATACTCTCTCTGGATACTAAGACTGTTCTCATATATATAGCTGATAACAAACAATCTTATAATTCTATACTATACTATCTCATATTATTACTGTATCTAGAATATATGGAAATATCTCTTAGATTTCTACTACTACATACTAGTATAGATTAATCCAGATACTGGAAGCTGTATTCCAGTATAAATAGTCTAGAATTCAAAAAACTTATAGTAGAAGAATTTAAATTCAGATATAACTTATAAGATACTATATAATATAATATTATAATTAATACTACAATATTCCAAAGTATTAACTATATCTTATAGATTAATAAGTATATTAATATACAAAGATACACAGGATATTCTATACTCCTCTGCAGAACACTCATTCTAACATAGACTGAGTATCTGAAGCTAGAGCTACAAAGAACAGATCAACTTGGCTACAGGTCAAAAGCATGGTTGAATTTACTGGAATCAAGAGACTTATACAGTATTTCTTTATCTATCCATTATTTAAATACAAACCGGGCTGCTAGCAGGCAGTTATATAAAAAGATCTTGAAGAAATCCAGAAAAATATTCTATAATAACTAGGGCTGGAACTGCTACAGGACTGCCTTTATAACTTTAAACTAAGTCTTTTTTAGTATACAGTAATCTGTTATAAATGATCCCTTCTTACTAGAAAAGTAGCCCACGCTTTAAAGAAAAAAATAAAGAATATTAAAAGATTTAATAATATATACAAGCTGTTTCCATGACTATACCTACTTATTCTATTTCTTGATCTTCTTCTTTACCTGATAATAATCCTAAATATCTGCTAGGAGACCCTGGATAATATTTCTGATAATCTAGTCTAATAGATCTAGACAGCCCCTCTAACTATACTATTAATATAGATTATAAATATACCAGCAAATTAATACAAGCCTAATCTAAGATAATTATTTATTACTTTTATATTACAGGCCTGTCTTAAATACGCCTGCCGCATTATAACTAAAGAAATATATTGTATTATACTCTTGAGTCTATAAATATAATAACTAGTACTTAATCTTTACTAAGACTGTAGATAATATAATATTAAATATCAGCTAAAATAATTAATCTATTTATTTTTATTCTATAAATATTCTGTCTAGTAATATCTATACTACTTACTATTATATACTAGTCAGATCTAAAATATTATTATATTCTGTTATAACAGATCATTACTATTTTATCTTTTTATAATATAACAGGCCAGTCAATCTACTAACCAGTAATAATAACTAACTAATACAGGACTAGAATACTTCTATAATAATTATCTAGGCTAGACTAGACTAGAAGATACCAGAAAGATCTTCTTATATAAAAAATCCTTCTACCTGCTGTATTATAGTTCAGAGAAAATAAATATTATTATAATCTATTTCTTTATCAGACTTGAAATATTAATAATTCACCTACCACTCAGAACAGAACTACTAATACTTATATAAATACTAAAATAAGATAATTATAGCGGCCTGGCAGGCAGAATAAATCTATAAATATAAAATATTATATCCAGCCAGCCTGTTAAAAATAAAGAAATAATATATAACAGACCTAGTACTAGTCTAGATTTTTATCAAGAATCAGTAATTATAACTGCTGTTAAATAACAGTAATATCCACGGGAAAGAATACAGCCAAAATAAATCCTAATAAAACTGGTTCTTCTATCCTATATCTCTAATCTATAGATTCTAGATATAATACTGCTAGGCCAGCTACTCTTTCAGAAAATTAATACTGAAATCTGAGAAACTTCCAAAAGTATATAATTCAGCTAGTAACCAGCTCACATAAGTATATATCAAAAATACTCTATAGACTAAGATTAAGTTATCCTCTAACAGGCCATATAATAAAGTATTATATAATACAGCTTATTTACCCTGCCAGGCAGCTTTAATATTCTAATCTAGACTATTATACCAGCTATCTACTATAATTATATTTATGACCATTTTCTTGTGAATACTAGATATTACTAAAGAGAAGAAAAATATATTTAAAATAATTTAGCTAATATTTTCCAGAAGATACCAGCTATCTGCTAGTCTAATAATATCAGCTGTAAATAAGCTTAGAGAGGATAATTATAAAAAAAACATAGTATTACCAGAGCTAATCAATATCTGTCCTGTAGACTATAATAGCTGTATTAACAGTTCTAATCATTAAATATTCTGTAGAATAAACAATGGATCTAAATATATATATTCCAGAATCTCAATATTAATAAATATAATTCCACAGCAGGAGCCAGACTGCCTGGATATACTTTCAGATAAGCTATTAAAAAATAAAGTAGATTACTGTATAATATCTGCAGAAATCTTATAAAATTCTCAGAGCAAGTAGTTAAAGACAGCTTTTATATCTGACTGGATAAATAAGCCCCCAGACAGATCTATAATTTTTAATATTATAAATATATTATCATATCCAGACTGTTGCTTAGGGCTATCAGCTGTATTTCTGTTATTTTTATCTATATCTAAGATAGAGCCCTAACAGATTAAAGCAAGCTGGTTTTATTTATTATCTTAATCTTTCTCCCAGCTGCCAGTCCTGCTACTACTACTAATATTATTCTTATTATCTAATTCTAGTAAGACATGAGTTAGTTCCTCTATATCCCTGCCTTTATGGAAGCTTGGAATAAAATACTATTATTTAATAACTAATAAACTGAGCTGTTTATTATAAATATAATTTACTGGTCCACCAGCAACTATATTAATCTGATTAATATCAGTAGTTTACCGGCAGGCCATAACTCTCTTAGTAAAAACTACAGATATATTAATCTACTCCAGCTTATATTTAGAACCCGCCAGAAGTTCCAGTAATAGATTTTACAGACTGGTCATCGCAATATTACTAAAATAAATTTTAATAACCTGGATATAGTTGAGTAGGTTAGATAAGATTAAAAATAATATTATACAGGGCTAAAACTCCTTATATATATTATATAAATAATTTAATTATAAGTATAGTCAGTATACTCTGCTCTAATAAGATCTGATCTATAATCTGTAATAAAATCCTATCTAAATATAAGTCAAGTAAGCTAGAACTATCCAATCTACTAAGATATTTATAGTATATATTATATTTACATATTCTTCAGTCCACTAGCCACATAGTTTTATAACTAGAGATTTTTATTAATAACCTATCAATTACGCCCCAAGGCCATGAGATTATCTAGACTCACTATAATCTCCCAGTATTTTCTCTGTTTTAATTTAGAGACCATATCTCACTGGTCACCACAGATCTGTATAAAGAATTTATCTAATATCTAAATATAATACCTAATATACAGCTGCCCTGCAGACCCAGAGGTCTCTTTAAATTTATAATTCTTTACTGTAGTATCTATGATATTAATTATAATTATTCTTCTGGTTTTAAAACTGGATATATATTTCTAGTCTTAACACAGTTAGTGAGAAGATCAACACTTTTATAGTAAACTATATATATCTGAGAAAGCTTTTTTTATACTGTTTATTAATATCTGTCAACACCATTATCAAACCTGATTAAAAATACAGGATACTATATTATTTCTAGCCAGGGGTAAGAAAGAGATAAGAAAAGTATATATACCATAGTTTCTATAATATATCTTTTATAAATCCCGTATTATTATTATATAATTAAAATAGTAAAGTTATATTGGTAAATTTTCTATTAAAATAATATTATCTCTAACAGTTTTCTTCTCTAGTATTTATAGAATTAACCAGATTAGAAATAATTTTTTATTCTAGAATCCTGGCCATTATTTACAGCATAACCAGCTAGATAATAGAAGATATTACCTTCCATATCTTTCCTGTGTAGAATATATATATAAACATCAATTCCCGGTATTATATATAATTCCTGCTTGTCAACTGCTGTTATTTACTGTATTTTAATAATCTTTAATAATACTGCTTGGGAGACTGCAGGGCAGTAAATAAGAATAAAATCTGAAAATCTATATACTAGTAATAATTAGCAGCTAGAGTTAAGAAGCCCTAAAATCTAATATTAACAACCATAGATAATATATAATAAAAATCCTGCTACTTCTTGCATCTCAAACAGAATTAACAGGGCCTATAAATCTATCTGTAACTACAGATTTACAAGCACTGTTTAGTCTGGCATCCGTAGTCTTTGCTCCAATATTTATTTTCCGGATATATTTATAAATAATGAAACCGCGTGGGATAATACAGCAGAAAATGTATTAGGCTAAGATGTCTCTTCCAGCTTTATAAAAATAAATATATTCAAGATTCCTGGACAGGTGGAAGTTATAAAAAGAATAATTTCTATCCTGGTATAATAAGTGTTAATATTACCCAAGTTCCAAGACTTAGAAGTATTGGAAAAAGCTTCTTTAACTATATAAGTAGTTAAATCTATGTCTAGTTCACCGGTCAAGCTCGTTGGCAGCAATACTAATATCTAGAATGGTCTAGTTAATACAGATTATCTATTATACTATTCTTCTTCAAGACATCTAATGGCCAAGCTGTGATACTATATAATCAGGAAGTAGATTAGCAGTAAATACATATTCTGTAAGTAGACTCAGCCAGAAGATTATATGGATCTTAGACTTTCTTTCCATGAAACTTTTTATTAATAATAGTATATACTATGTAAAAATAATTGAGTTTTCAGCTATTACAGAATATAATATCAGATAGTATTAATTATCTTTACTTAATAATATCATCCACCACATTTATAAGCCATTTATGAGCAGGCCTGTAAATCTCTATGGAGCTTTCTAATAATTAATCCATGGAGATTAGTGCCTGCTGCAGTAGATAGTTAATATATATTATATTAAAGATACAGTAAAGCCGGGAATTGATTTACTTGGCTGTTACTGTAAGTATAGAAATAAAAATAAGTAATTATCTGTAGCCGGCTAGCTTAGAAAGAAAGTCCTAGTATTTGTCTCAGCTATATATTAATATAAGTAATTATATTACAAAGTTTTCTTATATTAATTATAGAAGTCTAGATAGATTCTACTACACTGAACAGCTATTATACAAGTGACTTATATTAATTCTATAAGAAATAAACAGGAAAAAGGAGAGAACACTCGCTTGTTAAATAATTTAATATAATATAATTACAGGAACCGCGGGTCTGATTAAAAACAGTATCCAGTAGATCTCGCAGACAGCTGGTAAACAGATTACACTAAAGATTCTTATAATAAAAAATAGTGGTTATACACAAAACACAGTCCAGCTTGCTGGTTGGCCTGCCTATGTAAGCCTATTAATACCGAACCTTCTTATGCAAAAGGCCATTATTCGTAAGTAACCTGGGCCTGTTCTGCTGCACAAGCTGTTGCGTGTGCAATCTGGACCATGCGCCTGGCCTTCAGTCAGGTTACCCGCAGACCCCGCCGCAGCGCAAGTCGGCGCTCACACGCCACACACTCATCCCGGGACGCGGCTCCAGGATCAGTCACGCCGTCTGCAAGCGACAAACCCTGCCGACCCAGAAACCAGTCCATCAGATTAGGGAACCCGCCCACAGGGACCTGTCGCCCGTCGTCCAGCCGGAGTAATAGGGAAACAGTGTCGCTCAGACAGCGGACGCGGAACCGGACAGGGACGCAATACCGCCCGCACCTTGCGCAGGTAGCCCCATCCGTGACACTAATGCCCAGAGGCTTGCCGCCAACGACGTAGTCCATCTGGCATGCATCGACTCGTTGGATAGCGCTCAGAAAGACCTCACCAGAGACCCGGCACCGAATGGTTCCGACGCACCAGTACGACGGAGTGCCCGTCTCGCACTCCAGAACAGAGACCAGTTCAAAGAATAGACTCTGTGCGAGGAGCCTCAGCAGGCACTAGCACCCCTGACTCCCCACCCCCTGTTCAACAGTTTGCCAGATAAGATCATCCATGGCATGGGCTGCATCAAGGCAGGGCTCCGATCCCGCAAGGCAGATATCCAGTCAAGACAAGGCGTCCTGGTCAGCCGCGGCCGCCTAGTTGCGGAAGCAATCCCACAATGTCTTGCCGTCCATGGTCTCGAGGAAGCTACGCAGCACCGGCCAGACGAAATGGCTACGGGAGGCAGGTGCGCACGACCATTCAGGGCCGGGACTGTTCGCGCAGGATCCTCGCGTACCCGTGCCGATGGAAATGAGAATACCAAGTGGGGGTTGCCAGGACCACATATATTACAGTTCCTGGCAGCAAAGCACTACTGGGTTGTTATACCACAGGCCCCCGTCCCAACAGGCGCCCAGCACGGGCAGCACCAGCGGGCGAAAAAGCCTAAGGCATGTCAGCCAGCCGACCAGTCTCGCAACCACCGGACCAGCCACTGATTTGGGGTGCCACCTACAGGGGGACAGCAGATGTGGCGCGGGCACTACATCCAGTCTGTCAGTCACGCAGCCTGGAATACAGTAGAAGCGGGGATACTGACCTCTGCCAGAGCAACAGCTCTTCCTCCGGCGTCTTCGCAAGCACACTACGGTAGCCTGGCCGTGTCATTTATTGAGTTAGCCAAGCACAAAGCAATTAGGGCTACATGAGATTACCACCCGGTCAGGAAGAAACTAAGGAACTTCCTGACTACCCAGTGCAAGGAACACATAAAACAAAATCACAATACCGTACACGCACCAACATTGCGGGGCCGCAGTGTCGCGGCTTTATAATTAGTCACTAGTACCGTACCATCTTCAGTGGTGGTGGTGACCGCGACCTTGGTCTCTGACCTACTCTCTAGACTAAAAAACTGCTGTGTATCGCTATAATAGGCACAGAGAAGCGATTCAAGCTCGTTCGCATCATATAGCCCTCGGCCCAGGGCACTGCGTATCATGCGGCGGGGCCACAAGAATAGACAACTGCATGGTGGACCCTAGAAGAAGTAAAATAGCAGGCGCTGAAAAGCCTCCAGACAGTCTGTCACAGATCTGTGCTTGGCAAAGATATCAAGTATAATCAGCCCGCCTGCAGTACAGGTGTCTGTCAGTCACACAAAACAGGAATATACCACACGCTAGAGACTATGGTCAGGGAAAAGGACAGGTTATATTGCCATCCTCACCAGTACTAATGCCAAATGCGACATCAATCAGCCCCGGAAGAAAGCATTTGGGCCCCAGAATAAGTTGCAGGCCCAGCAAGATTCAGATGGGAATGACGCCATAAACCCCGCCCCCATCCACAGCAAGGGCACGCACAGCCGCGGTAGAAGGCAAGAGAACCACCAATATAACACATGAAGCTTGACACAGTGGGCAGGTCTCAACAACAAAGGCCAACTCTCTCCGCGGGGCAGGTCGACCGTAACGCTCGATACAGCAGTCACACAGGGCATGGCCACAGGCCAGGGGATATTGCGGGCGGCACAGAAGGCAACCCAAACACATACAGTTGCTGTGGAGACGTTCGAAAATCACCCGCCATTCAGCCAGGTGCTGCACATGGAGCGCTAACAGAATCACGTCCTGGTCCAGCAGGCATGCATGAGCATCAACCAGCCGTGACTCGATCAAGTCAGCACAAGCCGTGGCTGCAGCGGAACATACAACCCCCCGCAGCACATCCAGGCAGGACTGTCAGTAGCATTGGCGGAACAGATCACGCGGGTAGAATCCTGAATGCGCAAGTCAGCCTTGGCCCGCCCAGTATACATACTGCCAGGCGTGATCAAAAAGATCAGGGCATGTGCACGACCCGACAGCCACGCATGGGGGGTCTTACCATGTGTATCCGGCGGGTAGGCATCCAGCAGAAGACTCAAGACAAGGAGCTGGTCCTGCATCTCAGAGCCAATGGCCTGCATCTGCTCAAGAAAGTACCCGATGCAGGCAGCCTACTCAGCTGGTCAGGACTGGGGGCAGCCCACTGCAATCAGATCAAACAGCTTCTGGTGGTCCTGAGCCGTGTAGCAGATAGCACCCTCCAGAAAGCAGGCCAGATAACACACCAAGAAAGATATCTATGTCATCACTCACTCCCGGGTCGCCCAGTCCAGGGCTTTAAAAATCTCTTCCTTTACCGGGCAATACCTCACCTCATCAGAGAGCATATCACCCCATGACACCGGGAGCAGATACACGCTCGCGTACAGCTCTGATCCGTCCAGTTACTGGAACAAGGCCTGCCCATCCGACTCAGACACCTCGTCCGCGTCAACCAGGACAATGATACGCGTCTGCAGCAACAGCCGCATAGCATCACAGCCTGCTACCACCCATTAATTCAAGAGGCAGCAAACACTGGACAGTCCCCCGAGGTCTGCAGCAAAGATACATGTGACATGAGTAAAGAAAAGCAAGCACCTTGTGACAATGATATCCTGCAGCAGCAGAGCCGGGTCAGAGCTCCAGATAATAAAGATCAGCTCGTCACAGGCCAGCAGCTCGGTGTCAGACAACTGGCAGTCCCGGAGCAGATCCCCATCAGCAAAGAGAATCAGTCATTCTATAGGCCACATACAGTAATCAACCCGCAGGTTAAACCCTCCAACTTTACATGATAGGTTATCCGGGAACAGGTAGTATAGTACTCAGTCTTTCCGGCTCCGGCCCAGGAAGCAAACCAAGGCCGCCTGTGAGGGGCACTAAGGGGTACTTACCACTGTCAGCTGCCTCGGCCGGGTCGCATTATACAACAGGGAGGTACCAGCCTCCTCCGCCACAAGAGCCAGCCAGGCTATCTGGGACGCGAGCTGTATCAGACCGGACCAGAGATAAACAGACACACATACCGTACAGTATGTAGGCCATAGTCAGATCCTCAACCGGGAGACCATGACGCGCCTATATATTTCCTGTATTATACCATGACTTGCATTAGCAGCCGCCAGAGTTGTAGTTCTCTAAGTATCTAGTCCAGTATTTTATTTCTGGCTACCACTGCCGTTCCTGCTGCGTCCCAGGGCACGCCCGATTAGCCTGACCAGCCTTAATCTCATCACCTCCATGCCAGGATAGACGTTAAATGATCCGCAGGGTGTCTACAATATTAATTAATAACTATCTTTGTTCCAAGGCAGATACTACTGGTAGTCACTATAATCCTCATTATATTATAAGTAGAGAGACTTTTATTTTTTCGTCCAGGTTAATATCCTATTTAAATTCCAGATTAGCCCATTATAGGCCCGGCCAATTATTCTTATCAATATTTTTAGCATTAACGGAAATGCCCAATATAATGCCCGGTGAACCAGTGAACTAGTAAATATTCCAAGTTAATAGGGTCAGTCTACAGGATAACAGATTGATAGATGGCAGATAATCAAGCATCTTATAATTAGATCAGAATCTAACAGTTAAATTCATGTAACTGACACTAATCTAAACAGCATTTCACATGAGCTCCTAAGGCAAATAGTATACTACGCATCATACGCTATTCCAGATCTGATCTAGCACAGTCTGGCAGAACCATGCTAAGTAACAGGCGGCCGTACGCGCGGGCGTGTACTTAATATAGATAAACAGATAAATATACCCAGAAGCATATAGACTATATTATGAACTGTACTTCTCTTAATGTCCCGTTATCAGGGTAATTATTAGAAAGCTTCTGGCGCGACTCTAGTCAAATAAGTTAATCTATATTATATTATTATGGCAATAATTACATCTTCCTGGCCTGGGACTGCTATATTCAGGATATCTTAACAGAGATAGCTAAACAGGTCCCAATCCAGAGTATACAGTATATATGGATAACAGCGATAATATACTAATATAGTATTCAATGTGATATTATACATGATTTCTGTTGTAGCTAGATATTATATATAAATATGTGAATGATGTCCTTTGAAGCAGCTACGCCACTAGCTCTGTGACATATATATTTATAACTAGTTACCCTCTACATAGCCGGGCCAGCCAATATATTCTTATTATACCATAGTTGTGCTACAGAGTACAATAGTCATTAAATATAGCAGTATAATTACCTACAGTAAAAGTCTCAATTAATGCATACATCATCCAGGAAGGCTGGAAGGATGGATGGTAATATTACAAGCTGGACTATCATAAGCAGCTCCGTACACGCGGTTACAAACATGGTGCAAGAGCATTAAAGCCTTTCCAGTTACTCAGGCCGATTTACGCGACGCCTAAGCAGCACGTCTTCTCCAAAGCTACCATTGGATCCTTGGATTTTGCCACCGACAAGCAGGTCATTTCCTTTCATGGTCTAGCACCCTGGTAGGGTAGAACAGAGAGTCTCAGGAAGTTACGCACCGTCTGTGCGATCACGTTTACAGTAGATAGACACTGTTATCACAAATATAAAAAGGCAGGGACAGCTAGATGAAGATACTGTTATACCCTTGGTCTAGTCCGTGCAATTACATAATAATCAATCCAATTGCTTTGTCATCTAGTACACAATCAACACCCTCTGAGTTTAATATAATCAATATAATCTATTAGAGACTTTTTACATGTATAAATGTACCTCTTCCATATTAATAGTCCACACCTGCCATAATTCTAAAATAAAGACAGGCCCTTGTATATAGTCTACAGCTGATTTATTAGTATAGTCAATATATGCCACCCGGCAGCTGGAATATGTAACTCTCACTAATTATATCTCCTAAGCTTAACTTTTATATATCTGTTTTATATACTCTTCAAGACAAGCCTGATGGAAGACGTGCCTGCAGAAAACTATTACTAGGCTATTTATATGGTTTTTAAGACAGAATATACAGGTGAATGGATGAGACCTAAGCTGGATAAATAAAGTATAGCTGTACTCTCTACTACAACTGTTCTATGGATCCTGAAGAGTTTTTGATTTTTTTATAAATAGTCAGCTGCTGAGCCTGGTAGTATTTATAGTTATTGAATCCTCTAGGGCTCCTGAAGGTGCTGTAAAATAGGCAGTATCTGTATAATTTAATAATATAATTATTTAGACTATAGCTGGAGAGTCATTGTGTTCTGGTCACGCGTGATTATCTGGCTTGCTGTAAAGAGATAGTAGGCGGAATTCATGATTATATAAGATCTATGACAGTTAATATTTTGGACCTATACTTACTGTCAGCACCATTAATAATATTACTGTATCAGAATACTGCTTACCGGAGAAAAGCTTTTTTTTCCCTTTCTTCGAAACCCGCATGATACTGTATCTTAGGAAACTGTGTATAGTCCAGTAGTACTAATTATTCAAGAAAATATTCAGAGCAGCACAGTGCCTCTGCAAACTGGGAACAGAGATCTTCTACTCTAGATTATATCTAAATATAAGATTATTTATATTATATTCCTGGATTAATGAGTCAGGACAGTAATATTCGTGTAAGTATCTACAGTTAAAGTACTAGATTAAATCCACACTCGATGCCGTGGCTTGTATATTCCAGAATAGGATATACAGAATAAGTATCTCCTATATCTACGGGAAAGATTATAAAGGGAGTCCATCTGACTCATGCCTAACTACTCTCAAGCTCTTAATCTGGATATACAGTATTATGGATACTACATGGGCTCAGGTATACAGACCTGTTTATTTCAATTCAGATCTTATACTTATCTTTTTAGTATTTAAGAGTTAAGACTATAGAGATCCTATTACTTCTGTATATTTATTTAACCCAATTTTCATATTTTGTTCTTGTGGTGAAAAGTATTTTATTATACTTAAATCCACTGTATCCTGGGCTAATCCGGAATGTGACCTTTATTAGAATCAGTATATATCTAGTTCTCTATCTTGTCTGTAATAACTGATATATTAACCAGTTAATCTTATCTTATATAGACAGTGTAATACTCGCTGGGTTCTACATTATTATATGTCTTGTTAATCTAATAAACTGGCTATGTTTCAGAATTTTATCTGAACCAAGAGTCACTATTAAAATAATAATAATAATAGTATATTTATCATGGATAGTACAGCAGCAGATAATATATATTATATTCTGTACTGCTAATTATAGCTTTCTAATAATCTGCAAATAACTGCCTTCTTTATAATACCTGTCTGGTCCTTGTGTTGTATCTCTATATTTATATTTCTGGTATCAGCAATATATATTATATCCTGCTGTAGTATATTATCAGTTTTCTTTAAGATAAGTAAAAGCAGTATTACAATACTATACTGTACCTAGAATCCTGTATAAGCTATTTTCTATTTATAAACTTTATACTTAGAGTGTAATGGTACATTTAGATTAACAGACAGGTATTATAAGACTTTCTAAGACTTGAAATATACATAGCTGAGCTATAGTATCTTTTACTAAGTATTGGAATAATATACTATGTTTGAGCTGTATTCAAGAGATAAAGACCTTGGAAAGTCTTTCCTGGTATACTATATTCTAAGACTAGGATTTAACTTTTTTATATAAAAGATAATCTACAGAGAAACCAGAAAATAGATACTATATTAATCATATAATAAATTATTTTTAAATCCTAAATACCAATATATACTACTCCAATACTATGTTAGTACATAGAGAAATATAAATAAATTCTATATTATTATAGCAAGACTGGGTATACCCCAAGACACAGAACTAATGAATAGCTTTTCATTACATAGCTACTAGTTACTTAATAAACAGTAAACCTACAGAAATATCTTTATTTACCATTATCCCACACAGCTCATATATATCCAGGATTTAGATATATCAACTCTGTCAGTTTTAATATGAATTCAGCAACAGTTTATCCTGGAGGAGGGTTTTTTAGATATTTTAATATAATAAATATATTGATGCTCCGTCAGTAGATTCTAGATACTTAATACTGGGCCCGGGTTTAGTAAACCAGAAGTTAACAGAGAGTTAATTAAAGCAAATATAAGAGTAGTATTTCCGGATATCTCTGAAATCAAACTCATAACTGAAAGGGAAATAGTCAAAAAGGAGAATAACTATAGTCTGTTATTCATTATTTATCCCTCTAATAATGTTAACCTCTTCCAGTGACAACTTACTACTATATATATATAACTTATCCAAAAGAATCCAGCAGTTCCTTTGATGTCCTTACTAGGAGCGAATCTGAAGAATAGAAAGATATACTATTTAACTTACTAAAGCTTCTAGAGAGGAAGATATTTATTATTATAAAGAATATCTATGCCGCAAAGAAATCCTGAGAAATACATAATTAGGCTATTTATTACTCACCATGAAGACCCACCAGGAATATAAATTAGGTACTAGAGCCAATAATTTATAAACACAGTTCTTGGACTTACATGATCTTTCAGGTTCTTTTATTAATATATAATTAATAAGATTTATCCTGAGATTATTAAGTGAGCTGAAAGTATTTCATAATAGGGTGCTGAGATAGCAGTTATCCAGTACAGTTAATGAAAATATTATAGAACCTATATAGAAAATCAACCCTTGCCTACCAACTTGGCTCTATATAACCTGGAGTTATTAAACTCTCCATAATATAATAGCCGCAAGGTATAGAAAAGAGAAGAAAGATATCTTACTTAACGGGCTAGCTTCCAACCTTTGAGTATTCCTAGAATACTGATTCTAGGTTTTTAGATCTAAGATACCATAATCTTACAGACATATTATTACTGGATAGAGTCTACCAGTTATATACTAGTAAGTCTTGACAGGCTAATATACTATCTGATTAAGATTTAAACATAACTCATCTAATATATAATCTAGTACTGGAACAGTTTAAAACTGTATAATACAGGGCCGTAGTACAGATGTGTACTACACTAGCAGTTAGTAATAGAAAATTCTTCATGCAGTTCAGTATAGATTACTACCACCCGGCTGCAAATTATCTATTAACTTCTTTAATTATTATAAAGAACCTAAAATCATAGTAGAAATATATCTACGCTAGACAGCAGGATTTTAATAGAATAATACAGAAAGCTCTCTTAAGCTATATATTATGCAGCTACTGCACAGCACATAATCTTTTATAATCCAAGATATCATACCAGGACTTTGATATTATACTCAGGAAGACATGTTTTCTCACTTACATAAGTCTAAAGCTCTGACTTATATCTGTATAAAACACAAGGATCAGCTTACCAAATCAACCATATCTAAAAATAACAGATCACATACTGCTGATACCAGTATACTATACTATTCTTCTAGTTCTTGTTCTACTCAGGCCAGTATCAGAGAAAGACATACTAGCATTCATATATTTTAAGAGTACAGCCAAGTAAATACTGACTAATCTATTCCTATCTCTCTTTATAATCATACATGGCAATAACAGCAGCATTCTCATCCAGGGCCCAAGCTGTTGGTGGCCCCTGGCTGGGAGGTTTTAGAAATACCTGAGCCAAGCTATTCAGCTTTATCTATTTACCGGCTCATCTAATAGAAAGATCTCCTGTAGAGTCCGCCTTATTATTATTTTTATCAGTCAGGAAGGCTTCAGGATCAACACTATTCAAGCTCACGCTGTCTACTATACTAGGCAGGATTACTTGGACAGGGTCACTTACTAGGTATGATACTCCTGGGAAAATAATAGCAGCAGTAATCAAAGGCTCTATTACCATATTTAATCTTGTAGAGTAGCGGCTGCCTGTACTTTTCAAAAGTATTAATATCTATTAATATATTTCAGATTAATTCTAATTGAACTCTTTGACTTCCAGTTTTATAATAATAAAGATAATGAAACCCTTATAAACAGGCTAGGAGAACAGTATTATATAATAGTAATTAATTATATTACTATAAAACCTAGTACTGTTCTCATAATTCCCCTGTCCAGAATATTATAGGATTTGAATTATAATAATTTTATATAAAGCATTTACTCACGTATTCTATCCATGATGAACTAGGTGAACTTTAATATATTACCAGCTTAGAGAGTTTGGAAATTATTCTTGAATTACTACTAAGAATAGAATAAAGAAAATACTTCTTGACTTAATCTACTCTACCATTATAGACAGATCATAATAAATACCTACTATAACTATACTGCCAGTCTCAACTTAAAAACCTGCTTATAGACAGATCAGTATATATTATAAGCAGACCAGTGCTATAATCAAAATTAACTAGAATAAAAACTATATAGCATATCCATGTCAGCCACTGACTCTACTATATAAATAAAGGACCAGGATAGTACTAAGCTAACTCATAGAAGACAGTGGTAGAACAGTCCAAGAGAACATCTACAGATCTAATCTAAAATAATAAAATAACCAGACACAAACTAACCATATCTAGCTGCATAGTAAACTATAATCTCTGACCAGCTAAGATCAATATCACATTCCAATAGTAAGTCTGAATTGGACTCATATCATTCTAATCATTTCGGGACCTATCACGAGCGATACACTATATACCCTGGAAAATCCATAATAGCCGAGAAAAGTGACCCACCACCTTCCATGCAGACTGTTGTTATATATTATGTAATCAGAGTACTTGGCATGAGAAAAAGCATAAAGTTTGGACTGGGGACTGTTACAGCAAAGCCCACAATTCCACTGTTTACATAATAGGCTGGCAGGCTAGAACAAAGCCATGATATATATATAAATATCTTCTAGACACAAGTCCAAATTAGAATATTAGATATTATATAGTACCCGAAACAGATAGGAAACAGGAAGATAGAATCTGTACTAATTCAGATAACTTAATTCTTCTATTATTCTGCAGATATTCGCCTGCAAACATACTATGCAGTAATTTACTCAGTAATACTAAGAACACAACATACTCAACAGCAATAACTATCTTGTTATAAAGTACCTGTCTTCAGCCATTTACAAGATTAATAGACCTGTAACTGATTTATAAGATTCTAGTATTACTATAAGAACTACTAAGTAGAACACCCCATGGCTAAATCTTCCAATTAATAAACCCTGAAAAGCTACAGCCATTATTTCTTATAATGCATTTTCAGAGATTAATAGCCAGTGAGGGCACTACTCATTCCGTAGATATAATAACTGATATAAATTAGTATACAGATTTAGTTTTATTTCCTTTAATGGAACTAGAAATATTTTTATAATCTAAAATTCTTAAGAATATATAAGTTTATACATACCTGCTGCACCCTTCCTATCCTTTAGACTACTGACTTATCTCTTACTTTACTAGCATTAATAATTTAAAACCCCAATTTAAAATACTTCATACAAGCTATCTAGCCCTGCTGTTTATATTTATTCTCTATATTTCTTTTATTTAGATATAGATCCAGGTAAGCAAATATTTAAGCAGTAACTATTAAAGACATTACTAAGCACAGAAACAGAGCTTACAGATTATAGATACTATTCACGGCCTACCGGAGGACCAGCCAGGATATATATATAATTTCAGTATATTTCCAGATAATACTGCAGCTATTATACAGTAGACACTAAAATAACTAGCTCTAGATATAAGCAGAACTAATCCCATTCTTAACAATAGTCCACAGGTCCTGGTTTACAGAGATAATCAACACATGCTACTCCAGCAGTGCTAATAGCCTCAGCTTGAGGTACTGCTGGGCTTATTAATATATCTATACTATGCACCAGGCACATGACACAATAATTCTACTATAGAGGAGATTCACTGGTACAGCACAAACATCTGCGACGTGCCTGATTAAACCATACTGGCTGAGCTTCAAAAATCCCTCCTCCAGGCAGGCAAGAAAAGCAGGATAGGAGATCACAATAATTCTATTATAGATACCAAGATAACAGATCTAGCAGAATATATATTCCTGCCTGACGCCAGTTCAGAATATCAGTATATATTTCAAGTCCCAGCACAGGCCACTGATCTTCTCACAATATATTAGATATGGAATACAACCCAAAGACATCATAACAGCTTTTTAGTATAACTTATAATAATCTAACCCTATCTCTGCATCTGCACTCATACAAACTCCTAAACACTCATAATAGATATATATAGCCTGCTTCAATATCCACATTATCCCTGAACATAAATCTGACCAGCTCCTAATATTAAAGTTTCATTCCACCAGCCATCTAAGTCCAGGCTAGACAAGTACCACACCACATACCATACATAAGACAATCAAGAATCCCAGTCCGAGCATGAATCAGAACAGTCTGGGATCATCTTTCTCAGTTACTAACTAGATTAGCAGTATCATTTCAGCAACTTGCTCTACGAGCCTTGTAGGCAGACAAACAAATTAACTGTGATCTTACATATACTAATACTTCAGCAGGGGTTATTCTACTTACCCACTAGTCTAACTCTGCCTAGCACCACCACCGCAGGAACAGATCCCCAATCAACAAGACCAGCAGATACACCTACAATATCTAGTATTCTAGTAATAATAGTACCAGCAACATAGCTTCCAAATCTAGTTAGCTCTGACTCATGGTTCTATATATATACTATATCAACATCTCCTTAGCATTCCCGGAGCCTACAGGACCTTACTATTTCAAACACACTGGCTACTATAACAGAGAGCGATGCTCTTTCAATAGCCACCCCTGATACAAAGACAGTAGAGATATTTTTAACATCTATAATACTCTATATAATATCCACAGGCTCCAGAAATAATATAGATTCAGCGTCTGATACAGACCCTTCTCAAATCCATACTACTACCACTAATAACATTAATTAAAGCAGTATTATCAAATCCAGCTACAAGATTATTATTTATTATTCTTTTACAAAATATTATGGGCATCCAGGTATTTCCTTATCTTCTTTCCAATCAGCCTGTAAGGCCCTTGTTAAGAATAGATATATAAAATAGTTCCCTCCAGAACAGTAACAGTGGCTAATCTCCAGTTTCAGGTATACTAACCCCTCTGTCAAGAGTAATAACTTCTTCAGATTATTAAAGTTCACTACTAATAACCAATTGACCTCCTATACAGACTCGGCATCTTTAACCATCAAGAATTGCCAGGATGATTTTAAAGATACTGTAAGCTATATTAACAACCAACTAGCACAGAATAATAATCTTATTTATATAGACTTAATTAACATTATAAATACCGCAGGTAATAAAACAGGGGCTGTTACAGTAAGCAGTATATATATGCCTGATTTTCCAGTATAAGAACTGTATACACATACTGGGTCTTACTCAGTTATCTATTATAAAGTACTCTTAATTCTGTAGATTCACTTTAATAATAAATAAGTCAAGCTCCTACAATATAGCTATCATAGTCAAGACAATCCTGATACTAATCTTACTACTATAACTATCTGTAATATTTCATAATTTAGAGCCTAGTCAGGGCTGCCTCTTAATAATATTATATATTATTATAAATTAATACAAAACTTTAAACATGTCCATATTATTTTAAGCTAAAATAGAAAATACAGAAATATAAGTTTAAAAGACAGGCTGGAACTGGACTGCCCTATAATATATAATATACAAGAAATAAAAGGAATCATACCAGGGAATCCAGTCCTAATTATTAACTAAATCTCTATTTCTGGTGCCAGTACACTCTATAGTGAGTATTAATCTGCTTGCTGCAGCAGGATTAGCTCTATCACAATCATATTTATCTATATTTTAAGCTGTTACCCCAGGCCGGGCTTCTATACTTCCTAGTACAGTGCTTGACTATACCTGCGAGAGTTCAGATCAAGTACCTTCATGAAACTAATCTAATAGTTTATTATAATAGCAACCGCATTCGCATTAATCCCGTTATAGTTCATGATCTTGCTATTACTGGTAAAGCCAACTCTAAAAATAGTACTCAGCTTAAAGATATACAGTACACCCAGGTCTTTATCAACCAGCTCGGGGGCTCGCATGTTATATCAGTAGCTTTAAACTCTGCTAGATAAGAGATGATTTATCATAGATACTATAATATAATTACCCAGGTATATAAAGACAGCATTACCATAAGCAGCAGATACAGACAGAAAATAGACTACATAATCTACTATGGATTATATACAAGGATATATATTATTAATAACAGCCAGGCTAGCAGATAACAGCCCTAGATAATTAACATCAAGAAACCATGACATATTAGATATGTCACTAGTGTTATAAGTAAAGATTAATCTCTTATTAATATTATCACCAATAAGTATAAGAATTTTCACAGTCTTGCCCTAATCAAAGAGCCGAGATAACTAGTCTTATACTACTATACTATTAATAACAGGCAGAAAATACCACAGCGGGAGCGGATCTATAATAATATCTAGAAATATATCCACCATATTATCCTTCTATATTACTGCCAGGTCTGCAGATTAAAAATTTACTAAAGCAGACAATATATCCAAGCAGCCAATACAATATATAAATCATATATACTAGAATTCTATCTCAGTAACCGTGCGCAGTGTGGGCCAGAATAGAGACTCTAATATTATACCAGTAAAGAATTCCTCTGTCCAGCTATTATATACAGTTATATAATACATCACTGAACCCGCGCCGGCAGAATTACTATAAGTGATAATATAGTCCGGGTCACCCCCAAACTATCAAGTAGATCAGTATCTGTGCTATAACAGTTTCTACTATAATCTACTTTACTGATATGCTATCTGATCTATACAAGAACCTTTTACTAGTCTAATAATCTTATATTCAAGTCTCCATCCTGCCGGATCTTCTTGCTGGCCAGGAATTCCAGAATCCTAATACAGTAATTAAAGTTAATGAACACAAGATCATAATCTGAATGTTAAATGATATTCATCCTGTTAAAATTAATATTAGTATTAAATGTATAACTGCTGTCCTGAATATATATCCACACCAGCAGTCTGGAGAGGGTGGTTGCATGGAAGAAGATAAATATATTAATAAATAGATAGTTTTTTTCTACAAGCGGGCTAATCTCTTCTCTAATACTAATATAAATTAGCCCAAACTACACCGCCGCCTAGTCTGTTAATATGCGCTTTAATAAGAATACAATAAAGAGTCACCTACCTTAAATATATTTTAAATAAATAATATACTACTCAGATCCTCTAGTACATAGAACCTTTACTGGCTGAGAAGAAGTACTATATATCTTATCCCAAGATATTCATCCACCCCAACAGGCAGCTGAACCCTGCAGCAGTAAGTATAGCCTAGATTAACCTAGAAAAAACTATCCATACTAGCCACACAGGCTTCCAGAAGAATAATAAAAGAAGATTCCTAATATATCAAAAGTATAGAGAGAGAACTATATAACTATTATCTGTTATAATAATACCCTTATATACACAGCCATTACTAAGCTCCTTTTCTATCTATGTAACCATTAATAACAGCCAGAGACAGAGACCTGTGCTAGTCAGCAATTATATTACAGGACTAGAAGTCAAGCATTCCTGCCAAGGCGGGTAGAAAAGAAGCTGGTAACTTAATAACTGTATATATAAGTGATTTTGCTTCTGTAATCTAATAACTAGTTAATACTCTACCTCATCCTGTCCAGACAAACACAAAGTAATATTCAATTATATAACATATATATTTATTTCTAGACTTGTTTCTCCTCCTCAACAAGATCATATATAATATACAATAATTTCTCCCTGCCACAGAGGGTCATACTTGACTGACAAGGCAAATTCATCCATTACTATGGAATTATCTCTGGAATAAATCACCAAAAATGACTACATCAATTGGGTCCCACTTACAGAAAAAGCTTGCAACACTGCTTAAATTCTAGTTAACTATAAAGAATAGATCTTACAGCTGAAAATAGTTACAGGATATCCCATCATCCATTTCAGCAGATCACTCTACCAATATTTGTCAGTTTACTGCTTTGGACCAAGCTCCACCAGTCCCTTTAAAAGTTAGATTTAATCAAGAAATATAAAAGCCTTACCACATCCGGAAAATCCTCCAGAACCTACCTGCTGGGCCCTAGTCGGCTGTAAAATTAGACATACTGCAGATTAATAACTACAATACATGCCTTCCGGGACATTATCCAGACCAGCTTAGAATAATCCATATACTCCAGCTACTTGATTCTATTATAGTGCTGCTTACTTATTACTAGAAGTTACTATTATCTCAGGCTTAAATAAGACAAGCCTGCTCCTCCATGCTTGGACAGTACTGATCACAGAAAAATCCTAATTAAAGATGCTTATTATAATCATATCATCAAGATCTAATATATAACTTAAATAGAAACAGTACCTGTTCCTGTACTTTAAATCTAGCATCATAGTTTTAAGTACAATCAGTATCTGCTTAACTGGAATTAGTCTTTAGACTATTATAATCATCTATTTCAGTCCTTTTTATATAGTTTCATTATATACATCAATCACCTGTACAGTCATAAACAGCCTCTGCTACTATATTTTCTATATAACTAATGCCCTGCTACCTGAGGCCATTACTAGTATCTTCACAGACATCTTTTAGTTAGTAAGTCCGTGCTCCGGCAAATAACTAGTCCGGGCATAATATACAGGAAGTAAGAGCTAATCTAAGCCTGTAGCTCTAGAAAACAGAATTACTACTATACAACTATCAGATCCTGGTACACATGTTCCATGGACACACACAGTATTTCTACAAAAACACCTTCTAGACTGTGCTCAGTATGGTGGTGGTCATACACATCACTATTATTATCATGCGCGCGATCTAGATCCTCAACAGGTTGGTGCCGCTGACCAGGGCAATTAACTTCTTTTATATCAGTTACTTTAGCTTAATTACTATTACTGAAACATACAGCTCCGTCTTACTGATCAGATTCCTCTGGAAGATATATTAAACAGTACTGATCATTTCCTCCATGCGACCAGTTTTGAGATATCTGTTATAATTAACTAAAATATATTTCTCAGATCTCTGTCTGGTTAGCATTATATATGCTGTAATATATCCATTCCAGCTTGTTAAGCAGCATGCCGTGAATATTTCTAATTAAATTAACTGTTTTATCTACTCTCTGGAGTATCTGTTTTCTGTATTTCTTATATAAGTAACATAGTCCCTTAGCTATTAAATCTTAGCTTACTTTACTGCCAGTATTAATATTATTATTCTTAAGGACCGAGGAGCTAGTAAATTATATAAGATTATCTTGTTCTCTTCTTGAGATGTGTACTATACCAGATATTCTCTGCCTTTTCCACCAAATAGCTGATTCTCAGTTATGCTGGTACCGGATAAATGATATACTAAAAATATTATAATATCCGAGCTGACTGACCTGACAGTCAGCTGCTAGTATTATAATACACAGCCTTACTAACAAATCTGATGAAAGATATGTGATCTTTCGTAGCCTTAATAAATTATAATATGATTAATACTGGCTATGAGCACCCTGCAAACCACCAAAGCTTATAGATCAGGATCTGGACGACAGAAAGATAGTAACCTGGAATTTTTAAATCTTCATTCTGTAAAGAATCTATGATAATAACTGAATATTCTGTAATACAGCTGTGCTTACCAGTCAGGCGGCATCTTCTGTGAATGTAACCATGGTTATTAAAATATTATAGTAAATAAAAACTATTAGTAGTAAATAGTAAGACTAAAAGCTTGATACTCAGCCTGCAGGGACAAGAAAGCTGAATAATCTGTTGATTATCTATTAACAATCAGCTGTAAGTGACTAATAATCTTGAAGAGTATCTGATAAGATTACTTAATAGTTATAACAATCATCTGGATAAATTATTCTTCACTACTACATACTTTTCACGAATCAGGGACTGAGCTCTGTCATATTAAATAGTTTTTAATATATTCCAAGTATACTATACTCTCTATAGACTATTTTCTGTACTGTTCGTGAAATTAAAGTATTATTAATTGGTCTGTCTAGATGGACCATACTTAACAGTACATAGGTAGTCTTGCTCCTTGGGCTTCATATCTTAATAAAATCTCAGTCCTGTATCTGTTACCTAATTAAACCACTACTTAATATCAGTGATTATTCTTCTAAGCTATAGAATATAACAAGGAACTTTATAAAAGTATTATCTATATCCAAAAATCCTTTCCCATGTTTCTTTCCCGGGAAGACAAGTAAATCTAAGATTATTATAATATTTATATACAGAGATAGCATGGCCTATTCCTATACTTAGTATTTATATATAAATATACCTTAAGAGACAGCACAAACAGGCCAAGAGCTTTTATATAATAATTTATTTATAGTAAGTCTAGCTGATTATAGATTCCTGTATGGAAATCTAAGTTCTTAACTAATAATTATAGATAGCTTTTTATTATTTTCTGATAATTATACCAGTAGGTTCTCCCGGGCTAAGGTTTCAGGTTTAATTAAGTATATTTCTCTATATTATCTGATATCAATACAAGTAACATGCAGTATATAATCTAATCATAATTCAAGTAGTAAGTATAAAATAGTCTAAAATAGCTAAGTAGCTACAGGATCTGTACAAACAATAATATAGATATAAGAAAATAGTAGAGAATACCCAGGTAACTGATCCATGACCTTAATATAGCAGAATATAATATATATCAGAATATAAGACCTGGGAATATCATGGATAGCATACATAAGAGAATCTGTAAATATAAATAAGACCTTGTATTTTACTATTTAACTATCTTAATCTTCCAGAAGAGCAGGGCTCTGGGATATCGATTAATACACAACTATACTCTATAAAAAATTGTAATAGTAAGTGGACTGTATATTTCTAATAAAAACCTCGAGCTTCTGCTATAGTAATAACTTAATATAATATAAGATTATATATAATCTGTATCCAGGGACATCAATGAGTTTGTAACATTTTTATTAAGGTTTAGAACTATTATTAGCTGACACGGGTGCAGGTTCTTTCTGGAATACTATTTATAGTAATATTTTCTGCTCTCCTGTACTGTATTCCTTTTGTAATAGTTATTTAAATACTAAATTAAAGAATTACTCCTAGTATTAGTCCCAGAGACTATTTTATACTATATCTGACTCTTCATCAGTGTCTACAGTCTGTCTTTATTTCTCATTAGACTTAATATTCAGCTGTGGCTATTTGGCCCGACTAGTCTAACCATGGCTTCTAAAACCAAGCCTGTAGGCTGCCTGGCGGACTCACTTTACATATTAATCTGGGGTACAGATACTGAAAAAAGTAACAAAGTAAGGAAGATAATATTAATACAGCTCTGCCAGAAAATTTAATCAGCTTTACTAGTATTAAATATCTGGCAGTATCTGTTATTTAAGACTTTTAATATACTGAGACAGGCATATCAGTTTCTTATAGTCTATTTATATCTTATAGAAGTACAAGCAGACCTTCCATGGCTAAAGCTTAATATTTACTATTATTTCTGATACTGTGGGACCTTTTATAAGACAGTACTAGTTAATATATATTCTCTATAAATAAGCACATAATTATTATTTAGTAATATTAAGTGCCTTCTTCTATAAATTTATTTAACTTATATCTATTATCTATCTAGTATTCTAATTTTATCTCATTTCTAATTATTCCTCTCAAATCTTACTAACATGATTGTTTATCTTTCGAGAGCTTGGTTAAACTGCAGTTTGGAGAGTTAAGATTTTATCTTCCTGGTATTAAGGCTTTACTGGATTAGCAGAGCCTTTTTAATAATATAGAACTATACTAATCTGGTCCATACTGGGAAGTAGTTAGTATAGTAGCCTTTTATTATTATACTATAATGCCTTACTCATGAAATTAACTTTTTAATACAGATTCTTGATATATTTCTGGCATTATCTTTATCTAGATATCTTCCTCAGATGGACACCCCGCTGTCATAATTATTAAATAAAATGTATATTAATTTTATTCTGGTGTCCCTTATAGAGTGGATTAGCCAGATATATTTTTATTAGCTAGTATCTTATATATAACTCCCGGTTATATTATTAGGATTTACTGGAGGAATGAGAGTCTTACTGCTATACTCTGTATATTGATAAACCAGATTCTATGAAGCTATTCTGTATTATTTATAAGTATCTGCTGGAGAGTGATTTATGATAATTTGGGTAAACCAGACTGGGAAATAAGATATTTTTGAGTTATGTTCTACTAGTGTGTAAGATATGAAATATCTTTGCAGTTTTAGGGAAGATGTAATTTTGCTTGGGTAATTTATTAAGATTATTTTGGTTTACTAGGCTCCGGAGACTTGACATATAAGCAGTCTATATTACTAGTATTCTTGATTAGAAGAAAACGAGCCGGTTCAGCAGAGCAGGATGTTGTTGGAGGCTTTATTCATGTATGGGCCATTCTGAAGCAGTGATAGTAGCAGTACCAGCTGAAATATGGAAATCTTAAAAGTCTTGTTATTTAAGTTTAGTAAAGACTATGCATAGCTTGTATATTTTTATATTACTGGATTAAGCCCATTATAATTAAGAATTGTTTATAATTTCCTGGTATGTTAGCCTGGAGTTGTTGCAGTATTAAGGATGAGACTAATATAAATACAGTCTAATATTTTCAGCAGATGGTATTGGCAGAGAAAATAGACGTTATAATAATGCTCAAGAAGGAACTATTATTTAAGTATAGAGCCTACGTTACTCTTAGGGAGGCTAATGCGCGCTTTCTAGTGAGTTGTACTGCTAGTTAAGAAATTTAATCTGGCAAGAATATTGCTGCACAGTAGTAGTGGTCTATTGATTCTCTAAGCAACATATGAGTGCAGTGATTATTACTTTGTATTATTTTATCTTTTATACAGTACCAGTCCCTGGTCCATGATTCTAGCTGGTTCATGTCTTTGCCAGCTAGTTTTAGCATTGGAATAGTATATGGTTTCTTGATTTTTTCACTGGCTGCTCCTACTCACTGTCTTTTTTCTTTATCTGCCTGTTCACCCGTCAGTACTACTTACGGATAAGTATTACTTTGTATTCTGGAATTATGGCTCACGCATGTAAGATCAGTATGCAGATTTCCTTGCAGGTTTCTTTCTTCAGGCTCAGACTAATTAACTGATGTGTTGCGAATGAATCCAAGGCAGCTTTATTATATAAATAATAAAATCCGAGATGATCCGGTGCCTGTTTGCTCTATTTATTTATCTCTTCTATATATCTGGCCAAGTTACTTATCTGTTCTCTTAGCTGATCTTTACTTTTAATATTTTAATAGGCTACTATATATAATACACATCTAAAAGCTCATAAATATTTTTAAGATTTATAAGCTTGTTGACTCTTTCTTATATTATATTTATATTAATCATAGTTATATTAAAATAAGAAAAAATTAATATAAATAATCTTCTCGACTCCGCCCATGCCAACAATGGAGAGAAGTTCTGCGATAATTAAAAATCAGATATTTATAGTAAATACTTTATTACTTCTTACTGAAATAGAATATAAATCTTCAAGTTACTTTTCTAGTAAGACTAAAAAAGATATAATCCCCCACAAGATTCAATCTGGGTTGAGAGGGGAGAGAATACTGCTTTATAAGATTTATATTTATTTTATGCTAGGATGCTCTAAAATCTTTCTAACTTATACTAAGAAAATAAATTATTTTCGCCGGAGGTATCTTCCCAGTGTGACTGAGGACTGTTCTAAGGCGCAGTTTTATAATCTATCTAGCCTCAAAAGTTACTAAGCAGTAACTAAAGGCTGCTAGAATAGCTACAGCTAGAATCACATTTATATGAATTATCCAAGGCTATTATCAGTACTACTACTGTTTAATTTTATTAATAATTATTCATGGTCTACAGAGGGACAGTAGTCAGCATATATTAGAGTCTCATGATTTAAAATACTAACCAGAAAAAAAAAAGAAATAAGTACAGTATATTCTAAGAAATTGAGAATATCTTGTCTTCTGGATCCTGCTTAGCTGTCAGCAGTACTGGAAGAAGAAGTAATAACCAGTAATTACTGAATTTAGTTTTACTGGGAGTGGAATCAATGCTGCAGGCTCTTAGGAGTAAAGAAAGAAGAGCTAGATTTAAATAACTATGTAATTACTGTTTATATAATATAGATCTCATGCTCCAGCCATGCAGTTATTCAGTCATTACTTTTAATCCTATACTTGCTTAAATGTTTTATCTGCTTTATAGTGCTCATTGGAATATGTACTATAATAGAGTACTTTAGCCTGCTCCAAGTATTATATATACTTAATATGCCATGCGGGAAAATTAGTGATTATATCTACTATCTTTTATATATGAAAGGATTTACCTGCGCAGACTACGGTTATAATTATTATCTGTTGTGTATATTTCATGGATTGAAAATAACTTACAGCTACCTTATCTTGATTATAGGACTTTTTATTAGCAGGAAAAACACAACAGTCAAGTACTTCTTTTAGCTTGTAGTATACAATAGAATTATATTTCAGAGACTGAGTTATAACCTGCAAGCTATGATACCAGCACCCCTGATACACTGGTTAACTTGTTTATAAAAGTGGCCTGTAACATATAACATGGATATTATTAAATCACCTGAGTCTCTTATAAATAATCTGATAAAACTTTTAGTAAGCTTCCAGTATTTATTCAACATCTATTCTAATTAAGATATAATAGATAAAAGATAATTTATACAATCTGCCCAAGTAAATTATTTGTTATATATGTTACTGCTAGCCACTGTTAAAGTAGTACTAGAGCCAAGAAGTGGAAAGACTGGTATCTACTTCTGTGAAATTATATATAAATATACTAATACTGAAATAATTATCTAATTCTTGATAAATCTTTCGCTGCTAGCTCAAGGGGTTTGACTATATAACATCTATAGCTTCTTTATTTAATACCAGTCCCAGCCGCCCACAGGATACCAACAGTCTGGTTCTTGAAGGCTGGGGGCAAAGTTTTATAGTAGAATTTCTAGCCATAATGACTGTAATTACCGCAGTAAATATAAAATTAAAGAAGGTCATTCATAAATTTATTATTATTAAGATAAAGTATCTCGTCCACCTGTAAATGATGAGCTTATCTTGAAATCTTTAGTTATTGCTAGCTGCTTTCCATGGGATATTTATCTTTCTGTATAAATCAGCATATAGCTGGTACTTATCAGCCAGCATTGTCAGTCTGAATATATCAGCAGCTTTACACAATCTTATTACCTGGATGAAGACTTGATCATTCTTTAATATTTAGGGCAGTCAATTTTATCTAATAATCTTGCTGCTAGTACAGATATACTGGATCCTAGAAGACTATACAAACTTTATCTTCTTTAACTATAATAAACCACTTTTCATAACAACTAGATATTTTGAGCCCTTATTCCGGTAGGCCCACTCTCGGCTATAATCCTCATATTAGACTCGCTTGTTCTGCTGTGCTAACTGTAGAGACAAAGAAATTCCTGATAGATTATTATAATCTACTTGCTGTTCTACAATATTAAGCATATATATTAATATACCTTCTGTAACCTGATTCGCACAAGCCCCCGCTTCAGTATCATGATATTCCTGCTGGTTATCTCCCTGCTTTTAACCATTATGGATAGTTTTGATGTCCTTAGTGCAGTCTACCTCACCATTCCAACTGGCGTGGAATCTATTTGGAAGATATACTCCACTTATTAACATAACAAAGCCTGTTCTGTTTACTGATACTCATAGTGCAAGTTTACTCTTGTGTCCAAATACCTGTGTAACACAGTTATTCTAGATAACTTCAAGTCTACCCTAGATCAGGTAAGCACGGCTTTCTTCTCTAATCTTCTCCAGTCAGAGAGCACCCCCTTTCACCCCCAAGAACCTAATGGAGAGGCTCCAACTCGACCTAACTATATTCACATCACGCACGAGATCCACACACTAAGCGAGTCGCCATAATATCATGGTAATGGCTCCTGGTGGCGAACAATTCTGATTACTCCTGCCATCTTGAAATTAAAAGAAATCAAAAAGCAGGCATTATTCTTGTAGGATTCATTACCATTACAAATATTTCATGGGATACTGTTCAGAGCACGGGAAGTTAGCTTTATTCATAAATAAAAGATAGTTAACTAGTTAACCAACTAATCCAGCTTTCATATAAGTATGCCAACAAGCACAATTTATTAAGAAATGGTTAGCGGGTGACACATAGGAAGCTAAGTCTATTACAGTCATGCGGTGGCTTCAAAGGGAACACGACGGCACCTGCCTGGGAAACATATCTACCAGAATAAAGATAACAGGAGACATACCCGACAGGAGAATCCAGAAATCTCCTAATACATACAGCACCGTAGGTACGGCGGGCGTTATGATTATCGAGTAATAGTAGACACCAAGAAATAGCATTTGCCCGATGGCCGCTAATTGCCCTACCTCTGGTCTGCAGGTCATCATCAAGAATGTAATAGAAACAATCACATTTTATTGCCACACAGGCAAATCTTGGTTGACTATTAAGTCCTGCGCTACTGGTAACATTGCAAACTTCTTTTCTATTTAGATTAATTAGAATGCTGTTTCCCATGGAGAGTACGCTTGATTTAATCAAGTTCTGCTATAAAAAGAGACTGCTTCGGTTACTACTTATTACCCGTTGCTGATGCGAGAATTATGGTTGATAACAGATATACACAATACATGCAACATACACTCTGGGTCTGTCCTCATTAAACACAGGCCATATCAGTGGATTTCCATTTATATCAGTTAAGTATGAAAAAAGCGCCTGCAAGTCATTGGCCGCTGTCTTCAATATAATATAACAGTAATAGATATATACAGTATAACATTTAGCACAATATTATGATGTCGTACAGAAAAGCACCAGTTTATTATAATTAGGATTATATAATACATATCATTACTCTAGACACATTCAAGTATGAAGATTACACATCCCTATCATACAGACAGTTCCTATTTCCAGTAATCAATAAAGCCGTACACCTAGGTCAAGTGACAATGTGCACCTAGTCTCCCGGCACGGTAACATTACAAGACAACTCCTGGCAGTTAACATTAGGATTATCAAACAGGCAGACTTCAGTTCCCTGGTAATTCTTCATAATCTATAGCCGCTGGGGTTATTAGCAACACAATATTTCGAAAGAAATCAGGCACAGATGGTTGTTGATACATGCTGCAGCAGTAGATATTAACCATCAGGTTCTCTGCAGAAACAGTTACCACTGGATCCCAAGAAAGCATAACATTAGAGACTTTATCAGGAGCGACAACCCAGCATCCTCAGCTTGCTGCACGCGAGGAAACCTTGGGTACTGTAACTCAGTAGCACAGTCTCTGATATAGAAGAGAGCCCGAATACAACAGACCAGAAAATAAGGTACAACAGCTGGTTTATAGTGCACAAGAAGTCAGTCCAAGTATCGAAGCTGGCCTTCAAGTGATGAAATACTAAGAGTATCAAAGAAAACAGAACAGACGGCAAGATTGCAAGTTGAAGCAGAGAGACAAGGAACTCTGAAGTTAAAGCTATGAATATTCTTTTAAATCTTCATAATTATCCTACTACATACCCTCTCGGGCAGACATACTTCCAAGAAAGTACTGGACAATGCACTCCTATCTCCACACAAGCAGAGTTTATAAAGATGCCTGTCGGGAATAAAGAATATTCTCAAGACCTAATAAAAATCATTTACTCCTATTCGTCCGACCACCGTTCTCTTATCTCCGGTGTGATGCTGGTAACTATATGTATGAATTCTGTCTTAAGCCAGGGATCCCAGTCCCAGTCAATCCAGTCTAAAAATGCATATATTTTTGCTTTCACATCGTTCCAACGCAGAAGGGGTGAAATATATTCACCCAGAAAATTATTCAGTTTTAATGCAAGAGAATCATCCCGTCGGCGGTTAAAAAGAGCATGCCCGAGATCAATAAACTCAATATAAGACTGGCTATCCTGTCTATCCACTGCTGATCTGATGATAATATTCCATAGCTCCAGATCGACAAGCCAAATGTCCTTTTCAAAAATACGGCTCTCGAGATCGACCAACATTTTCATGATATGTTGACGGACATACTAAGAGAACCATTCCGGTTTAGTATCTGCCATGGTAATTCCTCAAATATACTTAATAAGGATCATTCAGATTGTCCATTTACATGTTAGATCCACAGATAAATCTAAGAAGTTTAAACCATAGTATTTCAGAATACCGCAACCTTGAAACTCGTCAAGGGCTTATACGCATTGGCTTCGTGAGGAATAAATTGAGATGCCCTTCATCATCATTAAAATAAAGTAGATCATAAACCTTCGCAACGAGTTCCGTGCCATCCTGAGGGAGCGATGGAGAGGCTGGCGCGAGTAGCCGGACAGTAAATACTTGCAAGTTGTAGCCATCGCCTCCTTTTAGAAGCTTGATAACTTCCAGCTGGATAAAATCATGTCCTATATCCCCGGGCAAGAAGGGTCACTTCAAACATCACTCAACAAGACTCAATTATTTTCTTTGAATCTTATCACTTTCACTATTCATGCAACAGCCTCGTGTAACCAGCATTGGAGCTGGGATGCTATGAGACTCTGCAGTAAACCTCCACCCGGTAGTATATGGCACCGGAGGCTTAGGGAGCTCTGTCGATAAAAGATTAAACAAAGGATGTTGTACAAGAAAAATTATAGTCAAGATCACTGGTCACTGCGATTAATCTTGATAGAAGACAACTGCATCATCAAGCCTGGTAGCAGTGGGCTTAGTAAAGGAACAAAAACCCGATGGTTCACCCCTTAGCTCACCCGCCGCCTTATTAATATTCCAAGCGCCGTTCCTGATTTCCTGCAAAAGTGTCACAAAAGTTGTAACACTAATAACTTGGTCACTCATCACATATACTAGCGGCCTTATATATATAATCACACTTATCACAATAAACAAATAGCCGCTATGTGCTGGAGGTATGTATATAAGCTAATAATAACTATCTTCTTTCTCGTCAGCAATTCTCACGGTCTTTAATGAAAAATTAGCCACTAATATGACATATGCATTCCAAGGACTGTACCATGTTATTCGAAGTACAGCTTCCTCTACCATTAAGTCAGACCCAGTTGCAGTCTATTTTGGGGAGGAGATTGAGACTTACCATAAATTATTCAAGCATTACTTCCCTCGAATTAATGCCGGCAGCCCATTGAACGCCAGAATGCCAGTCTCCGAATAAATATATCTACTGGAGAGTGAAGCCAATGTCCTGCGGCTAGCCATACTACAACTCATCTATCCTGTCAATATTGCGCTGTAGCAGATATGCCCTAGAGACACTCGAATAATTTGTTATACTAAGATATCTACCAGTAGTACAAGCCGCCTCGATATTGAGTAGTCTTTACATGACATGCAGGGTGGTCTATTAGCTCGGCTTGCTATCCTAGAAATCAAAAATACATATATTATACGCAAAAGCGACTTCCAGCGCGCTGCGGTCACGAGCAAAACTTCCAAGCCAAAATAGTAAGAGCCATGAATGAAGAAAGCATGACACTTCTTCAACATAATGCTATCTAGCTCTCGAAACAAGCTCACAAGTACTTACAATATTGTCTGTATATAGCAATTTTTAACTATAATACTATATTTGTCTTCAGCTTTTTACTATAATCAACAAAGCCTGTACATGGGTTCTACTTTGACAAGAACGGGCGTGCATCAGGCATGACTTTCCACCGTCTTCTCTTTGTCTTTGTGATTCGCTCATTAAAGGGTTACAAAGCACGAATGTCACAGAGATTATAAATCTTTTAATAGTTACTATTATAGGTCTTCTAATATGAATTAACAATCTCTTATACTGTAATGGGGCTTTTATTTGTGCCAATATCATGAAGTTTCAACACCTGCTTTCTGTAGTAAGTTTGCCAAAGAGCAGTGTTTTCACAAACTGTATAAAAATGTATAAGTGATGTGCAGGATATATTCTATATTGTTCTGTCATTGATAGATTCCGGTTGGACATAAATTAGCCCTGAGGAATTCTGTTGTTGAGAATGGGGGCAAAGCTCCCCATGGAGAGATGTTAAATAAGAATCTCTTCTAAGCAGGAGTTTAAATGAGTCCTAGTTATTCATGATACATGCCCCTTGCACGTCTCCTACGGGAAAGCTTGTGATAAACAAAGCAAACTCTTCCAGTTTGTAGTACTATGATTCTGGCCGGACTTCAGGGTAAGATATAGTAAAAGTTAGTTGTGAAAGCCTGCTTGATAACTGTTTAGAGTTAATCTTGCTCTATGTCAGTAGAATATAAAATACTATATAGATCCTGATGAGCTCTTTGGTTAGTGTGGGATTGGAAAGTTAAGGTATAGTTAAGATGCTAGAAGATGAATTTCATGTCAGTATCAGTGAATTGAAGAGTAAAGGGGCAGAGACTGAAGCCAGATAAGCGAGCACCACATGCCAGAAATCTAAGGCTGTGCTGAGTAATTGCATGTAATAAACAAGATATAAAATTATAGCATGACACTCAGCAGTAGCAGAACTTCTAAAGAAAGTGGTTTATACAGACACTTCTTTACAATTGAGAGTCTTGGAAATAATAGAACTAATTAGAAAAAGCCAGAGAGTCTAAATCCAATATGCTTAAAGACCAGATGATATTAAGTGACTATAAGCATAGAATATCAGAAATTAGATCACACAATGTCTAATATAGCGTAATGTTGAGGGCACTTGGAGTTTATCCTCTCCGTGTAGATGATGGTGGCAGTGGTAGTGCCCCTGGTTTCTTAATGCCCATAGTATTATAAGTTCCTCGCCGGCAGTGTAATAGGAATGAAGGAAGCATTACTTCACTATTTAAAGTAGACCATGTCAGTGTACTATCTCATTTTCTGTATCAATAAATATATAGAAGACTCACAAGCAGTGTGCAGATGTTGGTGACGGGAAGGGAAAAACAGCTGAACTAAATGATAAGATAGAAGTATATAGACTGGGTATCTTATATGCTTATGGTGTTTAGGCAAATCTTATATTAAGTATCATGGCCTTTTGTTGGTAAATATAATAGATGGCTAGAATACCTTCTCAAAGCAGGGGAGGAGGCAAGTCTCAGGTAACTGCGTAACAAGTGCACGTGCTATTCTTAAGCTGAAATTTCCATTTGGTAGAGATCCACTGCCCACTGAAGATTAGTACACAAGACTTAGCCTAAGGGAGCTAGATTATATTCTAGAATTACTAGTCTCTAGCTTCAATAAATTGTGAGTACATTCTAGCCAGTAGTCTAAAGACTAGACTCAAGCCTACTGCCCATCAATGACTATCCAAGGATTAAATTAACCCAAAGAGCTGAACTCTTATCCAATCCTGGCATCACTTTATAGGTACTAGTTGATAGTGATGTCTCTATCACCAAGAGTACAGCAGAGCACACATTATTACTATTATAATTTTAAATTCATTAAGATTGTCAAGGGCACGGAACTGGATTCTTTAAGAACCAAGAAATAATAAGCCGAAACTTACCAAAATTAACAGCGTGGTCTTGTGAGAAATAAATAGCAACCATAAGATAGTATTCACACATGATTATGAGATAAAATTCTAGCGTAGAGACCAACAAGTAAGGATAATATTACCTCTATAAAAATAAGACAATTAAATACATCTACATTAAGGAGAAGTACATCAGAAACCCACATGTCTAAGCTCTAAGATTCCTGGAAAATACTTCCTGAGGCGATGAATCAGCTATCTAGAATAATCTCCGAGATCCTTCCGACAACCCTCAACCGGATACTCAAAATTTGGTTTACTCAATATTCCCCTGGCATGGGTGGTGGGCCCCAACGCGGGTATTTCAGTGGTTTGCTTGGGATCTCCGCCGGGAGAGATCAACTGAGATATACTAGCACGACCTTAGCTTCAACAAAACTCCCTTAAATAGTATAATATAATATTAGTAGCATGATCATTACCTTGTATCATTTTCAATATCAGTATCACGGGATACCATACTGATTTGAGGAGCAACAGAACTCAAATGGTTTAAAATATTGAGCTGCCGGGGTTTTGACAACATCCTATGGGTGATACCAAGGACAGTGTAAATAGACAAAAACCAGTAGTCAAAGACGACATCCTATGGGTGGCACCAAGGGCAGTGTAAATAGACATAAACCAGTAGTCAAAGACACCAGCTCTCGGTCTTGTTACTGTAGTGCAGGTGAGAAGATACTTTTATCTTAAACTTACTAAGAAAGAACTGCTGAAGTTTTAGGAATCAAAAGGCCACATACTCTATAATATTAAATGAATAAAGCCGCCACCTTTAGATGTGAAGACATGTAATGTTAAGTGCCTAGCTGTATGATTATATTAAAAGAACTAGGTTTGTATACAAGATTCAAACAGGCCTAATCATGTGCATAAGAATACAGCTGCTATCTGGAGCGCCCTGATATAATTCCAAGCGGGAAAGCTGCACAGAAAAGTCCTACTCCAAGTGCGTGTTTCTAGTAGGAAACTGTGTTGTCTATGACAGTCCCATCTCTTAAGCGCTTAAAAGACTTCACGTAGATAAATCGCTCCTTTGCGGGCTTGCACAAGATGACTAATCCCCAGTTATTCTGAGAAGGGAATTTGCTCCAAAAATAAATAAGGAACAGAAGGCATGTATGCCCTAGCTCTAAGGGTTCCTAATCAGTGCTAGTGTGCACAGAGAAGCTTGACCGGACCTTCATAAGCCTGCATGCTAGTAAAGGTTACCACACCTTCGGGCAAACTAGATACAGAGATATTTTATATTGTCCTGATTCAATCTACTCATTTTGGACTGTAAATGATATGTATGATCATGCATGCTAATAACCAGTAAAGCCTTCAATATTATCATGGGTCTTTCTACTAACAAGCTAGTAAACAGGCTGTTTATATATTGCTATATACACTTCGCTCCCTGACCAGTTACTATTCTCATAATATCCCACCAATCCACACTCGCCGCACTTACTATGTACGAACTAGCTGTTGTGCTGTTTGTGATTATATTTCTTATAATTGTAAAATGCGGACTTTTCGGTAAATATCTATCTGACATCTGGGACAGACTGTGGGAGTTGTATAGGTTAGTATTATTAGAGCTTTCTATCCTGCCCAAAATTCTTGTTTAAGGGTCTAATATGATCCAGAGAGACTGCATGGCAGCTGCCAGTCTAAGCTTCTTAATATCCCAGTCGGTCAAAGGAGCGCATCATCGGATAATGATATTTTAGCCATTGCTAGCAATTACCCGCCACTTTCTTAAATTCGGAGAGTTGGCACTGTGATACACCTGTTCTACAAAGGATGGCTGTTTCTCCACTGTCCTTTTGGTTAGTACTGTTAGGAATATAGACTAGAAAAAGACAGACTAATCCCGATTATAGTACTGTAATCTTATCTTTTTTATTTTTAGTCTGCCAACCATAGATGTCTGGTGAATTTTTCCTTTCTTAGAATCACCGCACGGACCCTATAGAACTAGTGTATCTTATCATGATATCCCAGCCCCCTACCCCCGCCTCTGGGCGGTAAGAACGTACTCTAAAATCAACATTGGCCGGGAAAACAGTTGGAATGGGCTGAGGCAATTAAGACTATATTCTGCGTTCCGCGGTGTTATCTTAACGATATGTCAATCTTGAATGATATTACAAATTATATTAGATAGAGTGTTTCATGGCCTACCTCGCGCGGTCCCACTTCGGACTAATCATACGGTGTTTGAGAGACAATACATTACATGTAATAAAACTGAGGGTACTTTGTTCTAAGAGAATATCACGCAGGGTACTAGATAAGACTTGTTAGTCTAGAATAGTGTGTATGTTTCTTTTGCTCCACCCTCTACACACTAGCCATGCGGGTGGATATTATAAAATGTTTCGTGGATTATTGCAATAGAGGTAATTGAGGAATTAAATATCGTGCGGCTAACAAGCTAGCGCTGGCCTGATATGTGGTTTGTAATCACAAGACTCCTGCGCATCGTCAGCTCTTAATCTCAGGACACAGTTTGATCTTGGAGGCCTGTGTGGTGGCCAGCTGACGTTAGATACAAGGAGCCAGATCACCTGCGAGAAGAGGGTATGTTGTTGGCTTGCTTTATCCAAGGACTACTAATGCTTACAAAAAAAAAATAGAATGGATCCAGTATTTGGCCCACATTGTGCGCAAGCTGGGCCGATGTAATATTACATCTGATAAGCTTCTGGAGATTGTGTGTGGCTGTAGGGGGGAGTTCAATGATCAGGGGAAGTTCGCCATTGACGAGGAGATCCTCAAAGTGCGGAAGACAAGGAAGAATATGAGCGAGATGATATCGGTAAGTGCCCATGAACTTCCAATAACTAATATTATACAGAAGGCGCGAGCTTAATGTGTGCCTAGATACATTAAGATACATATACATGGTGGACCGGAAATCGCAGTTTAAGGGCAAGAAGGATGCAGGTTGGATCACTAAGCCTGAGCTAAGAGTTGAGCCAGAGGAGTCCACAGAGGTGGAAGTAGATGTGACTCCTTCTCCTTGTGTTGTACAAGCACCATTCTCCGCGGAACGCAGCGACATGTCTGTTTCTATTACAGGAGAAGACAGAAATCCGTCCAATGAGCCGGCGAGATCAGACTAAATATGTATTCTACTATCCAACAATTATTATAGCCACTACTTGAGTGCTCTTATTAAGGCATCCACTACCCAAGAATAAACACCTGTGCTGTACAGACTTTATTCATCCGCCTAGTCCAGGCATTTTTTCTGGATACCAGCATTACTGAGTATCACCTCACGGCGGCGCTATTGCAGGACTTTATCAGTAAATATGCTCCCTGGACGCCTGTGTGAGCTAATTGCAGGGCTACTGACAGTTGCTGTGAGAGTTCGGGTGACTTTATAAATAATATATCTGTGGTCGCCCGCAAGTTAGAGACTGTTAGCCTTTGATGATGGTTCTCTTACTTCTGTGTTGCCAGTCATGATTCTTATAGTTTCGCTTATGCACTTGTACATCTAGAGTCTAATATACCAAAAGTTAAGTATTTAAATACAGGGAAGGCTAACAACAGCATGGCCTGTTATCTTTTGCTGTTGGCGTCTGCTATAGTCTGCTGCGCACAATTAATCATGACTGGAAAAGATACTAATATAACAACGCATAGTCAGCCATGATAGTGTAGACATAAAAGGGTTTGAATAGCACCTGGGGGTAAATATAGCCATTCACCGGTTTTTCAACGCCCTGCTCGATCCCAGCTCAGATCTTCAATTTGTGGGTGTTGTTTTTCAATATATAGAGGTTCCATTGGTTGATCAGGACTTAACCCAGGAATAATGATGCGCCAGGTTGGTATATGTATCTAAAAAGTTTGGTATCATAGGAAGTAATAGCAGGTAGACTAATTTTCGATCAACCTGATGGAGAGTTTGTTTTCTGGTTACGTCAGCTTGATCTTCTGGGATAATTAATCTTTAGGATTTTATTTGATCGCGATCCCTGGTCAGTGAAAAAGGGTGATGGCACTGATCAAACAATTAATTTAGAGCTTGCAAGTATTATAGTCTTGCATAGTAGGCATGGCTAAGGAAATGCTCTAATAGATATACCTACCAGGATGGGGATCACCTTGCTGAGTGTCAAGATTACCTAAGTCCAGACCATCCAAGACTGAACACTATTAATCTATGTAATCTCTAATCTCTACATTGACTTAACAGGCGGGTATAACGCGACGTAATGAAGAGAAGAAAAAAGAAACAGGCCCAGTGTCTCTACCACTGAAATGAACAGTCAGGCCAAATGGACCATATTTATTGACGGCATGCCAGACGCACCTTGAATATATTAGTTGGTAAGATAAACTTATATTATTAAGTTACTGGAATGCATTAGCATAGCAGTTGAAGCTGAATAATATAGATAAAAGACATATATTGTAGTTAGGCAGGGTCTGTTCACGTTGTTTCTTATTGACTGAATAAGTTCAAAGTCTCTCATCTCCTTTCTGGACTGTATTATGTAAGCTCAAACTCTGCCAAGCTGGAAGCCTGATCATTCCCGCAGTCAAGCTATAATCTGCTTAAACAATATACACATAACAACCATGAAGTGGACATGGACCAACAAAGGTATAAATATATTAATAATAGAGTAATAACTGAAAAATCTTCTGTACATTCTTTATTTATTAGAGAGAATATACTTGGATATCCTGACCATCCAGATTCAGCAGAACACTTAACTTCTGTTAATCATCAACAAAAGTGGCAGCAAGCTATAGAGCATGGCTTCAATATATATATCATCATAGACTGAAGTTTTCATAACTTCTAATCCCATCATGCAGCTAGATATTATTCTTTTTAAATACTTTAATACGGCTCAAGGATTAGTCCGGCAAGAGCTAATCATTCACAAGCTAGCCCCAAATTCCACGGGTACTAGACCCCGGAGGGCATATTCCTGCATCCAGGGGATCTCCATCTGAAAGTCTATTAGAAGGGGCCTCGGGGCAGAGAATAGTCTATTCAAAATCTATCCCGGATCCCAAGAGATCAGAATAGAAACTGAGCTGTGAGATAATCAAATCAGCACTCTTGAAATATAAATTTGTGCTGATCAGATCTTTATTGCATATGGCAGGCTCTGAATAGAAGAAGGTAACAGGAATAGTATTCTGATATAGATAAAGGTATCAGTAGATATTATTAGTCTATATATTAATAAATACTGCCTATCTTTTATTACAGGAGTGTATAATACCTCGAGATTTCTTTCACAGACAGTACTACCTAGACTGGTCAAAGCAGAGATCTAGGCAATTCTAGCTAACTCCTTTTTCTTATAAAAGAGGCTAGTAAGGGCAGGCAATTGTTGCTCAGATACTGCGGATATATTTCTCTGTAGTACATTATCTTACACCTCCCGGATCCTGGAGTATTTTATAAATCTGGATCTAATTAGTCTTATTCTGGCAGCTTGTCCCGCTGGTGAAGATCTAAGATTGGTATTTCTAACTATGGACCGGGATACTGATATAAGAAAATGGTTTCTTTATACTCTTACTGTATGATATCTTATTCAGTGCTATCATTCAAGAGATAGTACATTAGAGGTCTTTATCCAGGCAGACAGATTACCCAAAATATCACGGTTAATCAATACTATTAGGCACGGTAAAAAGCTGTATTGGCTAGAGTTATTATTAAGAAAGCCAGGTATCTGGATTGCTCTTCTGAGTGTAATGTCTTGGCTTGATCATATTACCTGGAAAGAAGTATTCTCCATACCGGACTCGATATACCAGTACCCAACACTTTTGGAAATCCTGGAAGAATGGTCTCCACTTATGGAGGGTTACAGTCAGTTATTAGGCTTATTCACGCATCCGGGCGCCTCTGATGGATGCGTCACCCCTAGTCAGAGTTTTGATTAATTAGTTAAATTAATTAATAAGAGAAGCTGGCGTCACAGGCAGACCTGCACTTATCACTGAGTAGAACTTATTAAAAATAAGCCTACAGACCAGGGCAGCAAGTCCTTACTAGACCTGATTCACATAATCAATGACATATTACCAGTCACAGACTTAAGAGAGGTGGCCTAGAGCAGGACATATACTGGATTACTTAAAAACCACCCGAGAACATAACTAATAGAATATAATCAGCTGCATGATATTATATAATTCCTTGGGAGACTGACAAGCCCCCGTCCACCTCCCATTATCCATGTCCGGAATAGTTTAATGTGGTATGCTCATTTCAGAGCATAATACTTTCGAAGACTGCATGCAGGCGGAGAGACCAAAGGACAGATCATTCACTGTCGAAACATATCACAACTGCCTATTCATAAAGGGCCGAGAAGAACTTCACCTGTAGTTAATCTCAAGTCTTCCATGGCTCAGGCCTTGTCCAGGATTCCCTGGCAAAGCTTCCCTGTATCATACGTCTCAATATATCCCGGTGTATTATACGTCTGTCAAGATACAGAACTCCTGGAGAGAGGATTATGCTTTGGCCGTTAAAGTCACTGTATATATGATATGCCAGCCTTTCACAAGCGTACACTGTCAATTGACAGACACCACATTGCCTCCGTTATGCTGTTCTAAACTCACTGTAACCATAACCTACAATCCCTGCAGTGACCACCAAACTCTGGTTTTAATAATAGTAAGTTTACATGGCTACTTGTCCACTGCATACTCATAAAAACAGTAAGACTTGTACTGATAATTATTCTTAAGCACTTTATTATCCAAAGCCCCCTCTAAGGCCTTTAAATATACGCTACTCCATACATTTCCCCTCTTGTTTTTATCAAGAAACAAATTACTATCTTATAAGGGACTTGCTACCCTGTTCTTCAGACCAGTAAGCTCTATTTTAATATCTTTGTCTCAACCAGCGCTCGAAACATATCACTATCCATGGTACTCGAAAGGCCCTCCCAAGACTATACTATTTAAACGGAGTAGACATTATATTAAGAACAAGTTGAGTAAACCGGAACTTCTTATTATCTCAGTTTTCTAATACAAGCCTCTTGTCAAGTCCATTATTAAACTCTTGTATCTTAACTATATGAGACTATCCATTTAGGCTCCATACAAGATCACTGCTAACCGCGTCACTGTCCGTAAGATCTGTAGAGGGCAACAGGATAAAGAAGACTTGATAATTAAATTTCTATAACTAATGGATTTTATGAGCTGTCTTCTCCTCAAGAATATTCTATTACACAAAGCCCTCCAGCCCTTTGTTTTGCTGGCTCTTAAAAGCTTTTATAAGCTATACCAGAGCTACACGAGCCGAAGCTGTCTTTCAGAGCTTATTCATTACTTCTTGAAGAATCTCACTGATCTTTATTTTCTTGTTCTTTCTCTTCATGCTTTAAATCTCAATATATCTGCTTGCTGTTTTACATATCCTGGTGGGAGGCTAATTGGATCATCATTAACTGAGTAATCCTTACTACAGAAGTTGATCCAGGAACAGCGACTGAATCTAAGTTAAGTCTATTATATGAAGAGATATCCACAGATAGGTAGCTTTAAAAAGGATAAGTTAAAGTCAGCAGCTGTAAAACTTCCCGGGAACCTGGTCTTTGTATTTCAAAGTTATACTGAGGGAACATAAGAATCATATAATAGTGGGTTATCTAGTCTCAAGAAATACATATAGGCCATATTTTCTTGGCCCTCCTACTTGCTTATTCCTTCACATCCTGAAAGCCATATACTTATATTAGCAATATCTGTTATTTCTACTAGCCGCACCCCTTTATCATCTCATTCCACAACTCAACACCTTAATTACCACTTATAACACGCCAGGTGCGAGGTAGCAATATGGCCACTAGAACAACATACTTCTTGGCCTCTTTCAGCACTACCTCTCGCTCCTTCTACTACACCGCCATCTCCGCCTGATGCTTCTCGCGCTTCTGCTCGTACCTGGCTAGCACAGAATATGCCTTTTTGACAGTGCCTTGGCTGATTCTTTCTAAAGGTATTCTTTAATTCTTCTGAAGGCAATTAACTAAGATCCAGCGAAGGCAATGCCTATTCAGCATTAAGATAACATGCAGATAGCTTCTCGAGAGCCTTAATGAATACACACGCCAACTACTCAGAGGATAGAGTGTTTGATCCATGCGCTGATTCTTTGTCTAGCCACTATTCCGCATACATGGCATCCCCATGATGTTTAGTCGGGTCATTGACGATGTGTAGAATCTTGCTCGCGGGCAGGTCTTGGAAGATGTAAAAGGGTATGGTAATTGTGAGAAGAAATCTTTCTTGCAGAGTAGTAAATGGAAAGAGGTATAACGGACAGATACTGCACTTAACGGGGTATCTGAGCTATGAAGGGTATTAGTGAGTAAGGAGAGATGGGATCAGCCTGGAAACATCAAGTCAGGAAACTAGCCTCTTTCTTAGAAAAAAAAAAAGCATCCATATACCTGCACACTATTGATTTTACCTTTCAGCTTTATGATAAGGTATTGAGCAAAGAAGATGAAAAGACTCTTCTGTCTTCTTTGTTTGGCGTATCTTCTAGTGCTATCTGTTAAAGGAAATTGTATGTCTTACATATGCAAATACCGGTCTGTGTGTCTTCCGAGTCTCTTCTATACATTTAACTCTCTAATCCTCTTAATAAAGTAGGAAATAATGATGTCTTCCCAAATACCTATCTGGTAATCTACCAGACCTTTCTCTTCAAGATTATCACAGAGAAGTATAAGAGTGTCCTCCAAGTCCTCAAGTAGGTCAATATCTGTAGCCTTCATAAATACTATCCAATAATAATTATATAATTCCCAGAATTCTAGTACTGTCAGTCCACCAGGCCCCTTTTTTTGATGGTATTATTTGTAATCAAACTGAATATCTGGATAATAACTGACATGAAGACTATAGAGGCTGGTAATCTTTATTAATTTTAATAGTGTAGCTGCGGAATGGAAGTCAAGATTCCTAATATAGCTATATATCCTGTTTATAATACTTATAATATTGTATTCATGTTTGATATTGGATATATTTAGATAATTCAGCGGCAGAAAACGTGCGGTCAGAGATTCAGAATATGTGAGTAGGGGCTCAGTGGCATATAATAATTGCTCTTTGGAGCTGGAATTTCTGATTAGTAGCTAGTTTAAACAGATTTCATTTATGAAGACATGAATACCGGACTAGTTATTCAATTGTAAAGGAAAGTTGTGTGTGGGAACTAGGATACCAGGCTGGTGGCTTAGTTGTAAATAAGAAAGAATTATATTATAAGACTACTGGCTCAGTCACAAAGGGAAGTCAAGTATGGAGTCTAGGATTCCAGGCTATTGTCTTGGCTGCCAGTAGAAATAGATTAAATTACAAGGTTACTAGCTTAGTCATAAGATGTACTTAATTAAGGAAGCCAGGATACCAGACTGTTAACTCAAGATTATATAAAGCTACCCATGCGGTTCTTTGACTCGGGATAAGTTAAGACATTGTGGTGCTTCACACATTGATATCTGTTACTGCACTTCTCACCAACCCACTGTAGATTGGACAAGCATCTAAATGTAAAAGTCTAAGACATATAATATTAAGATAAAATTCAACTTATGAGAAAAGTACATGAAGATAGTAAATAAGAAGCAATCTGTTTAGAGAAGCTTTCATTATTTCTCTAGTTCATGAATTTTCACTGATCTGAGTTATCCGGGCTAGGCTTCTATATATCAGCCCCTACCCTGCGTCCTAGTGTATCATCATTAATAATATTACAGTTATGGCCTGTTTCATTCTTATTCTGTAAATACAAGCCATCTAAGATACAGGTCATCCTTGGCAAAGGCTAATCAGACTCGGTTTATGCAAGGCGTGATAGTTAAGAGAATTCCTGTTTAGTAATTTACTAGACCACTAGGGTTTCTTATCATAAGATTAGCGAATATACAATTTCAAAATATTATCTGGTTATAACCATCCTGTTTCTATTACTTACATTCAGGGTAAGGTACTACGTAGCAGCCTGGGCCAGGGTGCTGCAGACAGCTGATTCAAATAGATGAACTTGGTACTGTTCGGTCTACCTACTCTGTATATGCAGCTGGTTGTACTATATAAAGATAAATTAAAGGGATCTATATTCAAGATTCCGCCCTATATTATAGATTCAACAACTAAGTTTCCTCGAATCATGGTAGGTAATAGGTCACCCTAACTAGGATATTATTCTTTCTTGTCTTTTTCTTTCTTCCCTTTACTAAACAAACACAGATCTAGTTAGAATTACTGCTGAGAATACTTTATATACAGGTAAAAGAATCAGAAGAAATACCCATCTCAATAAAAGTTATAAATATCTAATATTTCTTTGTATATATTTCCTATTTTCTATGTATTAATAAACTTACATGTAATGTTTCAGGATATTAATATCTTATCTTATCACTCAGTCTTTTAATACTGGGGTATGAAATCTCACCAAGGTAATCAATAACTGGAAGAAAAAATAGAGCTACTCCAGGCTCTGCAAGCTCGCTTACAAGAGCCTGGATCTTTTTATCCTGATTTAATATCACTTGTGTATTTTTTTTGTTATAGCAGTATTTAGATATAAAGACACTCTGTATTCCACTACAGAAGTCTTCGCGATAAATATTTTTCCAGAATTTATTATTGTTTTTTCTGGTATCAAAATCTGGGTAATCCTTAAAATACTACCAGGTCTTTGCTTGGATATCCAGTAAATAACAAAGCTTCTCAGACTTAAAGATTTTTCTAGAGATTTTATTCAGTGGGTTGCTTGCAAAGATATCCTCAAATTAATTATCATTAAGGAAACAAATCATTTATTATTTCTTATTACGCAGGGTATTGATAACCTGCGTAATCATGTTCCAGTCTTTCCGGAAAGATAGATTTAACTCTGTGTTTAGATTAGAGAGATGTGGATTACTGCTGTACTCCATTATTCTAAGACTCTGGTATCCCTGATCCTGGACCGGTAGTACAGGATTATAATATATCTAAAATCTTTTATGTTCAGGGATACATCGTAAGAACAGGGTAATTAATAATTCAAACTTAATATTGCTTTGTGTAAGGTTTGCCTGGCTGTCAGAGTAGTCTATATATATAAAATCACACAAGCTTTTATCTGAACTAAATCAAACCAGTGTGCCTGCCTGGATAACCAAAACCTAATTATAATTAACTGAAATTGGTTCTTATCTTAATCCAGATTAATCTGTATCCGGCTGGAACTAATCATATATCCAATGTTCATCCCAAGCAAAGAAGCCAGAGTATATTTTAAAGAATCTATTCCTACTACAAAGCTCTTCAGTAAGTGGCCGAAATAGAATAACAAGCTGAGATTTCTTGTTACTGGGAGTACTAATGACAAAGATCTGCGGCTGAGTACTCTCACTGTCATAATAGACAATTCTTGGCTTTATATAATGTTTATTTTGCTCCTTTCCCAAATAAAAGAGCAGAGACTAGAAATACTCAGTACTCTGTATAAATGTAATATAATATATAAAAGAAAATAATATACTGAAACTCCTCGATGCATGTGGTCGCGGACTAAAGTAAAGAATTTTAAATCAGGATTTCGCCATATTATGAAGTTTCTGATTAATATTAGTCTTTTCCCATTTTAAACAGTTCTTAAATCTTTAATGGATTTTTCAGATAGTGATAATATTTTTTTAAGGAAACTATAACCATCTCCCTCCATATTGAGTTAAGTCTAAGTATTTGTATTGTTTTATTACTGTGGAGAGATTCGTTTGGCTCTATTGTGGTGTGAGCGGGGTAGGCACGTGATCTATCATAACATCCAGGAAGTAGGACTGCATAGCATTAAGGGTTACACGCTTCCGGCTAAGATGTATACACCCAGAGCACGGTATGTTGCGCTGTGTTCTCGCGATGGGAGGGCTCAACCCAGTAAAAATCACCCTTTCTCCCTAGTAACCACAATGCTCCGGTAAAAATGATGCTGTGTGATTATATCTATTACCTGCTTTGTAGACAGCGTTTCTTTGTTTAACACGATTACTTATTCTACACATTACCTGCTCCACTTTGTGCTGGTACTACGGACACCTGGCATCTCGGCTTTCTATTTAGAAAGCTTTCCCAAATGCCTCCACAGATGCCAATCCAGGACGTGGCATACTGAATGTATCCGGTTCTTTTGGATTTCTAACAGGGCTTTTTAGCCACAATTGTTTCGTTAAGAGAATTCTTTACGAAGGTGGGGCTTTCTGTTATTGGGCACAACCTCCCAACTACTCCGTACATACACACATTACTGTTTCTATTATCGGGGGAGAAATTATTTGCCTTCTACACATAACACACCCTTGGTCAGAGCTGTGTAACTCCTTTAGAGTGTGTACGAAGACCGGACCAGGAAAGAAGAGTAGCTGGTAGTAGCCTAAGATATCCTAATCTCAGTTGCGGTGTGAGACACATTAGATTCTATTTGCTCTAAGCTATTGAAACACGCGAGGCAGCCGTCACCAACTTTGTTACTACTGTTGATCATAAGGGATGTGTACCAAAGTGAAGTGAGCTATTAACCATGATGCCCACCAGGTTAAACTAGATACGAGGAGAGAGATACTTTAGATTTGTTAGAACCAAATGTACATACACTGCTGCCAATGGTTCTCCTTCCTAATCCATATACGAAACATAGGCGTATACTCTTACATTCAACCGAGCTGTCTTGTTATACGAGTGTCATGCATTGTATCGATCACCTAAAGGTGCGATCTGCTGAGAAATTGGTATGTGTAAACTTCGATTACAGTTAGGTGGGGCGGTTTCTACGGGATAACCCTCATGAAGTCAGAGCCCACTTGCAGGATCACCTACAAGAACAAGAAAGGGCCCATATGATTGGTGTGAAAGTTATGTTATCTGGTAGGCGAGTCATATCCTCTATATGTCGGTCACCAGGCTAACCATAACAATCTAGGTAACGAAGCTCCTGGAAATAGACCATGATGCGGAGGGCTGTGATTGGTTACTTCCTGGTCGTGATCAGAAATATTATGGGCAGTGGTTCGGACGGCCTTAGCTTTAGTCGGGAAAATGGTACAATACAGCAAGGGAGGGACGGAGGGAGGGGAGATAACACGCCAAGTAGAATAGCCTGTCATCTAGTGTCATGATTCAAGGATTCCTAGAGGCTGTTGGTCTTATAGTTATTGTGGGGCTATTCTTCGGATGGTATGTGTTTCGTTTCTCGTATATATTACATACGAGCCATATGTACGGAGCAAATACCATCAGGTACTGATATATCATTCCTGGTCCGCAACGAGCAGCATCGGTGGGGCTGTTCTGGACTTTGCATAGCTGGAGGAGGTAATAATACTGAGGACTACCGCCCTTAAGACTTGGATTCCTTCTATATGCCCCGATCCTGTCCTTGCCCAGGCCTTTATACCTTCATCTTCGATGAGCCAATCAGACTCTTCAGGAACCCATGAGCCTAAGGCTCACTTAGAAATATAAGAAGTGTCTCACATAAAATTACATAATCTTCTAATAGCAGATCTTCTAGCTATAGCGAACCTATAGGGGATGACTATAAAGAACGGGAAATACAATATAGTCAGGAATATCCTCAGAAACATGGTGACCGACACCCCTGGCCAATCGATAAGGTATAGTCTTCTACTTCAGTATTCCTCTCACATCAATCGAACATTGCTGATGATAACAGTACGAAGAATCACGACAACATAAGTCTATCTTACTCTTATTCATGATACCGGTCTGATTTTGAGAAGGCGACCAAGCTGTTCAACTACAAGAACTAGAGCAGTGGAGACACCAATTCTCAATAACAATACGAACAGGATATGTGCTTGATCTGAGGACTGGCTTTGGTCTATGGGTAATATTTTTTGGTATGATTCTTATCTTTCCAACTCAAGCCTTACAATTAATCCTAGTTATAGCTGACAAGAATCCGGGTTGCCGGGTAAACCATGATTAATCTCATGTCAGTAGAATCAAGCTGAATGAAACAGGTTTCTGGCATTAATTTTATATATATACAGCCTTGGGAGTATGTTTGTAACATAATGATCTCATCCTGGATTAATTTATTCATAGGGTACCCTTGAACTGTGAGATTCACATTATTGATCTTACACAACCTGATTGGTGGGAAATATACGTGGACATCAACCTCGTGCATATCAATGACCTCAGCGGTGACATCTCACTGCTGAAATGTCTACTGGCTGGAGCATTCAGGTATGTATAGGAGCCTATGTTTATGTTTACATACCCAGCTAACCAAAGTTGATTACAGATGCTGTATGCCATGTGGAGTGGTAGAGCTCCACGGAATCACACTCGATCTTTACAACCGAAAAGGCCCGGCTTATAGTTTCTACAAAGATCTATAGACAGCCTACTACAAAGATGAAAGACAGCTCAGTTTACCTGAACGGTATGACAGTGAACTATCAAATCATGGCTTTATCAATGTGGCTTCGCATCAGTATAGGATTTCTTTAAAGTCGGAATACTCTACCCATTTACAAAAGAGGTTCCTAAAGACCTGGCTCGATGGTCTAGAGGCACTGGCCCTTGATTTGATAACGAAACATCTGGGATGGACACGCGAAAGAACTTTACTTGAATGCGTGTTAGCACGTGAGGAGCTTCACAATGGAACCGATGGATTCCTAACTATGTAAGTACCCCCTCTTACGGTCACTTCTCATATCAACTGAAGATAAGCCTGGACAGGTGGAATGTACATGGGTCGCGGCCATAGATCGTGATGTCAGCCTCTGAGGGCTCCAGGCTGGGTGTTCTAGATCATGAAAGTGGTGCGATAGAAGTATTTATGACCACAACTTGTTGCTTCATCTTGTTCATGGCAGTTTCGATGTTCAGTTTGTTTGATGAGCTATGCAATATCGCTGTTCTGCAATTCCTATTTCGGGTTCCAGGCATTCTTTCTGTTGAAACGTCATATCCAGTAAATTGTAAAACTCATTCTGCAGAAGAGTTACCATTACTTATAACATCTATATGGACCTTGAATGTGGCACGTGTCAACGTATTTCCGAGTACAGAAGATCCATCTATTCCCTTGCAGGTTATCAGAAGAGCTATGAACTCACTGAATGGTATAGACATCTATACGAAACCAAGATTAATTTGTCCTGTGCTATTCATAAAAGTGACCTGGTCGGCATAGGGTGATCAGCTGAAGCCGTGCAGCCGTTGTCCCATTCTAGGAGAATCTGCCATGTGTAGATATGCTATCAGCGACCAAGACCGGGACTCACTCGACTTCGAAAACTTACAGCAAGAAGAAATCATACTTCAAGCTCAGCTTACAGAGATAGAATGGCTAGCGAAGTTTCCTTCCACTAAAGCTACACAGAAGGGTAAGATCAAGACCAGAGCATTATGATATCACGGTGGTTAATAATTGGCTCAATGAATTTACCGAACAGTGTACACCGCGGAGCTTATAGTACTATGCTATCAGCTGCGCCTATTGGATGGCTCACAGCATCCGACGGTTGGGAATTTCGAACAATGGGCCCAGAACCGTGCAACGAACAGAGAAATAGCGCAGCAATCCGCCTCGCAAAGGACGCAGTTCGCGACAAGAGATAGCACCCTAACTGATACCCCGTCTCGAAAAAGAGTTTTCTTTTGCGGGAAATCACTTAACAGATGCCTTGTAGTGACACAGGGGCAAGCACTAAGTGACTTCCATTTATTCGAGAAGACCACGCTCCTCCATTAGTAAGCATATAAATACAAGCGATGGTATATTTATCAATATCAGCTATGCTCATTGAACACGTGTTCGCTAGAGCAGTCTGATACTAGTCGAGATTGGTCAAGTATAATCATCTAAAATTGTGATCAACAGATCAGAAACTCCCAAATTCTCGTGTAACCCTTGCTAGCATGGTGCAGTACCCGGTATCTTCGGGCATGATGGCGCTAATCATGGTTCCAAATTGTACAGAGACCCCATAGGCATAAAGCATAACAACGGCGGACAACAACAGCCCGATGTCTCGCAGCAGGAGTGGAGGCGTGTTGCTATGGACAATGAGATAGACCATACCAGATGCAATAATGACCCTCCAGGCGCCCGCTAAGCAGGCCCATCATATACTGGCCGGAGTATAGACCGGCTGGGGCCTAGATACTGCGGTGACCTCAAGTCCAGATCCCAGGATTCTGTTGTCGTAATGAGAAATTCTAAAGAAAAGAAAAAAGAGCAAACGATATTGATACAATGGTAGGTGGGTCAAATAAAGGAATTTATCTTTGGTCAATACTATCGCTCAATGTCGTCTGGCTTTCTATTGTAGGAAAGAGAGACATCAGCTAACTAATAACTAACTAGCTAGTTAGTTAACGTAAACAACAATTAGGCAGCCCATCCTGCTATCCCATATAGAAGATGTCTTTTTGATATTATTATATATCAGTAAATACTAGACTTGAGAAGCTCTAACTTACATATACAGTATATATATAAGAGGGAATAACTGATAATCTTTTTCAGATTTTTATAATTCTCCTTCATGTGGAACATATTAAACTTTTATCAAAGACAGATAGAATACAGATAATGTAATATAATATACTGCTAAATATATTCAAAGAGATTTTTAGACAGCATCTAAGAGTTCTTTATATTATTTGTAGTCTGGATATAAAATTGGTTTTGCTCAGATTTCTGATGGTTAAGATATCTTCTGCTTAGAAAAGGATCATTTATATAAAATTACCAGATAGGCCGCCCAACTGTTGATTATGTTATGGGCATTGGCTGAGTCAATCCTTCTGAGCTGCTTAAGGTTTCAGCGTCGCATCTCTTACAGGCAGAATAGCTATCTAGCCTACAGCAGTGCCGCCGCATGTAGCCCCATCTCGCATAGTGCCTTGGAGTCTCATGCTAATGTAGCAGCAGACTCATAGACTGCATCTGGCTTTGTGCTTTCGACAATGGTTCCTGGCGACCTCCATGGCGAGTTGTCCAGCACTGAAAGGCTAAGTCCACATATATTGAGCAACCCCTATCTCTCTACCGGGCAGGTGGGATTGCCACCAGTATGGACCCGCCAGGGCATAGAAGGATTTTCACAAGGCTAGCGAGGCGGACTTTTGGAAATGTTACATACATGCAGGATAGCACTTCATCACAAGATACTTTAGACATCAATTCTGCGTGCCCTGCCTAGCGTATACAGATGGAAAACACCAGGTATACTCCGCACATAAATAAGAAATACCTCCCTCCTTGATCAAGGTTGGGGTGCTTGGCTAAGAGTATCTTATAAAGTCAGAATCTCATTATGGTTCACAGTTTCTTCCAAAGATACTCTAGCACACTGTTTATACACAACCAGCTCACAACAAGTATCTATACTTGGATTGTCTCTGACCATGAATAGCGCCAGGTAAGTCAAGATAGTCAAATCGAGCGTTATCTTACAATAGTCATTTCAGCAAACGCCGCTCCGTCTGCTTTGGCTGTTGATAGACTTTATTTTTACACTTGGCTAATACACAGTCATTAGCGAAAGGATGCTCTGCCAGTGGAATTATTATGATCAGGTTTTTGATATGACGCTGGATCTTTGGATTCATATGGAGTAATGTTATCTTCCTCCTTCTTGTTATAAATGCTTGTCTTGCAATATAGTACTTGGAACATACCAGCAGGCACACATCTATACTGTCAGTCAGCATGAGGTATCGCACAAGCATACAACTTATCACGACAGAGAAGAGTATTTCCTCAAGTTTCTAGATAGATCGGAATCCAAGGTTTTGTGCTTCTTCTTGATCATCTTCTAGAAAGTTAAGAAGATCAGGTAAATCGCAGTGGTGTACTTCTTTGTTTTCGAATTCGCGAGAATGCGTATACTTCCCGTGTACTGAAAAGTATATAATATATAAAATCTACACGTGTAATGTTCTGTTATCTACCTGACTGCTACTATCCAGTATAAACACCATGTGTGCCGAGTCAAATGTCTGGAAACAATGATAAATAAAGAGCTAATCATCAAGAAAAGACTAAATTGGAATTTAAACTCATAGCAAGCGTAAAAACAAGATATTGGTGTGCCTACTCCCTAGTAAGCAAGACTGTATATCACTATCACGTGACCATATACACTTTGTTTACTTCAGCTCGCGCACAGCTATTCCGTACATAGCCTAAATAACAACAATTAAAGCAGCTTTAGCCTAAATCCTCTCCTTCTAATGAACATTTCTATGGTATAATATATATTGTTAGTATGTATATCAGGCCCATCATGCTACAATCCAAGTATAACCGCAGAGACAGCTGGAGCCGAGTAATAAATAAACTAGCTTCTTTGTCAAAGTAGACAAGGAGATATGGAAAGCTCAACCACACATACAGAAAAAACAATTGGCAGACATGGGAGGGCATGCATGGTATGCAGACAGCAGAAGAGCAGATTAGCACAGGTTACTTGTAAATCCATTTCCAAACACAATTCTAGGACCAGTAAAAAGCGGGGTATCAGCCCTACTCTGATCCGGCTCCCAGCTACTCAAGATCAGACAGGAAAAACCTGGAGCCAGGAAGGAGATAATAACATGGTCAGATCATATAACCATCTCTATTCCCACAGGCCATAACAGTTCTTGACGAGACACGAAATTCATCAGGAAAATAATAATAAAGCAACTCCACGGGGGGTATCCTGACGCACCATATCTGCGGGTTTTGATACCCTCAAAGCACTGTTATCACGGTAATTTACCTTGATCTTAGTATTGAGACATGGATTAAGACATGATTTATAGTATATAAGAGAATAGAAAATTCTCAGATCTCGCAGTCAAATGCCAATCTTCAATCTTCCACATTTATTACTGCATTATATGCCTACAGTCACCATTTTTCAACAAGGCAGCGAATGGTAATTTCGAGGTAAATAAATTAACAGTAGAACCCAAAGCCTGGTCATTAACTTCCATATACATAGGAATCTGAATCTTATGTCATCAACATTCACGATGACTCTTTCATCGTATCCAAGTTGTTTAATTTTCTTTACTGTGCGGACTATAATAACTCACCAGACAATATAGATGGTCCAGCTGCGGATAATAAATCTGCTACGAACCAAGAGGAAATATTACTAACCAAGTATATCTCTTAATATACTCTTTTAAGGCAGTGGAGGCGTGCACAGACCAATATACAAATCTATATTATAGCCAATAAGTATATGATTGAAGGATTGAAAGATATATCTAAAAGAAAGTTGAATTCCAATATGGAAAATAACTGGGACGACTGCAGATTTCTTATAGTTATCAATAATATATATGAGTCTCAATATCTGCCAAGATCAGACCTACGTAAAATTATTATACACTTCGCTCTTTGACATCTCGGTACGCTTCAGAAATTCCGGCAGTTTGATAACGCCTGAAAAGAATATCCTGAGTTTATGTATAAACTGTCCACGGCTTTAATAAAACAAGTTATTAAACTGGAAAAGAGAATATGGTAGAGGTGTCTTTATCTAGAACCTTACCCGCCTAGACTAGAAGACTTAGTAATTCTATTTAGTAATAATCAGATTATTAAGCCGAGTATCTTCCACTCTGTTCCTGTTCTATCTGTGTGATAAACACCCAGACATTTCTATTGCAGGCTTTGTACTAGATTTTTTAAGAGCAGAACTAGCCTTTGACAGCATGACAGTGCTGTACATAGCTGGTGTATTAATTATAGATAACTATTCCAGTCACCTGAAAAAGCTCAAAAACACCGCCTGAGCAGACATGGTGGGTTTTAATAAAAAAAGAACTTATCTATTATACTTAGTATAGAAGATACATCTGCTTCATAGCACAGATATCGCACGGTTATTATTATAATGCCCCTGAAAATTAAAACATATAGATTCTTTTATAAAGAATGGACAGCCAGCTGTCAGCAGCACCCCTATAAAGCAAGAATAACCAATAGTTAGCCCCAGCTCGTGGGTCGGCCCCCCAGAGTGCATTATTGGATAACTGAGAAGATAGATCTGCAGTATAACATCTATTTAGCTGAACACAATCATACAGTGAGGTCCGTTTCTCGCTATCAAAGTCACTGTGCTCACGGGCGCGATGCCTTGTTGCCTTAGGACAATCAGTATATATTCAGATTTACTCATACTCTGTCCCAGTAACTCTGGAAGACCATGGTAATGCAGGAGCTGCTTTTCTGCTTACTAGCCTCTCATAGTAAGTATCCTTGTCACGATACATAAGGTATATCTTTCTCACGCTGTTATTCTTATATCAGACAATACTAACTCAGCAGATAACAACTATCACAATTAAGGTTGAGGAGCGTAGGACGGCAATGTTTCTTAGTCAGCACCTTAAAAACTCTTCAGTAATCGTCTACAGGCTCAATAGTACTGGTTTCCTCTTGCTACCGATGGAGCCAGGCTGCAACCAATACAGTTCCTTCTCCTGGAGTTACAACTCCACTGCACCGTTTATCAGTCCGCAATCTGTTACTCAACTTTCGTGTATAACCCCTCCAGAGAAGACAGTGGTCACTGCTTTTCCATGCATAACAAAAGGAAAAGGGCGCGGTTTGGAAGCAGGCTTTTAACACCCGTCTGATCACAAGATCCTTTCACTCCGCTGGCTAAGAATCCTGACAGATTGCATTGTTTCTACCCATTATCAAAATACACCGAGCCTCTTCGTCAGGAGGTGTTATGGTTGATCGCTGAAGTTTCTAAACAATGAGGTGATGATTTTATAGACATAAGGGCAGCGGGAGCGTAGAGCAAGTGCTGGCAAGTAAAGAACAGAGCTCAGACCGCCCTTTAACCCTTGCAGGTGCGCGCTAGTGCCCTGATAGAATACCCCGGAAGATGTTACTGCTGCATTGGATATTATCCAGCTTTCCAATAAGCATTAGATTCCCCGAGAGAGACAGTAGCTGATACTAGCTGGTTGCTATTTACAAGTTAACATACTGCCATTGTCCATATCTTCCACCATTGATAAGAAGCAATATCTATATATTAATCCAATACATTGCATTCTTATCAGATAGCTTCAGGAATATGCAAAGACCCCTGAGAATGAATCAGGACTATTACCAACTGGGATTCTATATAGTAAAACAACAACTCACCTTTATCAGCCAAAACGTAATCTACCTACATTCATTCCGAATTGGTCAGCCCGAATTGGCCTCATCTTTGGAATTCACTAGGATGATCCAACACTATTGCCTAAACGACTAGCAGCATAAGAGGACCATCCTGGTGGGTCAATTTTTATAAAAGTTCTGATATCTAGATCCCATGCCGTCTATAGCATGTTTACTGGATAGCAGATATAAGATATAGATATAGGCTCTTCCCATGGATCTTCTCATGATGACGTCACATGCGACCGTAGATCATCTTTAATTATCCTACCGACCACTTCCTTGCCTATCAGCTCGGTCCCAGACACCATATTGGACATGGGATTTAGTCGGGCAAAACCACATGTGCTCATCAGTAGGCATTAAATATCTTTATTAAGAGCTCACCACCGCAAAGATAATCCAGATCTGCGAACGGTTCCAGGGAACCGCATAGCGGCCGGGCCGCCAGGTGATGTGGAGCAGCGTACCCCGTGCCATTATTCAGCAATAGGCAGATGCACACAGGATGCAGACACTAACCATGGTGATAGGCCCTTTCATAATCCATGACCATCCGCAATATCAGCAGCTCCATAAATTAAAGTAATATTAGAGCAGATATATGCACGGCACATCAGCTCTTTTTATCTTTTATATTACACAAGACAGGGGAATAGTCACAGTCATGACGCCTCCACCTCCCGAAAGATTCAATCTGTATGGAGGGACAAACTACCAAGCAATCAAAAAACCAATTTTGAAGGGGGAAAGAGGATTGTGCTATATCAAGAAGATTAAACTGGTATACCCCACTATACCTGGCGCAGAAGAATTCTGCTATGAGATATGGCCTGAGGACGAGACCAACTCTTGGACTGCGAAGTTCACTAAAACTAATAAGTCTGCTCTATACCCTCAATGGAGGCATCCCAAACCAAGACAGGCAAGGCTATAGGATTCATAAGTTGTGGAGCGTCCTGATGTTAAGCCAAACTTTGACTGCTACATTGTTTACAGAAGAAGATTTTCTATGTATGCCTGAGGAAGCAAGTTCAGATTTTAAAAATGATTCATTTGTCAGCTATCTGGCTGGGTTGGAGGGCGGCTGAGATTACTGTCAGATGGAGATATCATACTAGAGGGGCTCTGACCGAGCGTATCACTGTACATTTGGTGAAGAGGCCCTCAAAAGTGAATACTGATGAGTGTTATTAACATGTTAATGAAAAGTGAGTTTTGTGATCTTGCAGCAACTGTCCGGCGAGGCTCCTGCCGGTTAAATTATTCCATAAAAGTTGCAATCCAACTTCAATAACTTGTGTGACCCCAGCATCTGTACTCTGAGTTAGCTGTAGAATAGAAAATCCTTTATATTACTTACCACAGCTACAAATGAATCATTTCTGGAACCTGGGGAGGAAGATACCTGCTGCTGGGATGGCAAAGGTACTATTGGTATTAAAGCGGGAGTACATATACCAAGAACCAACACCTGACGTGCTGTAGTGCGACCGTACAATATACTACTCCCGGTCGGATCCACAGTCGGTTATATTCAATAGCTCGGAGGAGATCTGCGCCGGTGACCTGCTGCCAGGTTGCCCCACCTAATTATAACTAACTATGTCTTAATAACTGCACTGTTTATGTGGACTCCAATCTACCATAAGTATCTAGTATAATACAAACACACGAGGCTGTACGTTAATGTCCTCTAGGCCGGAGACATTATGGTGCAGATTCTTTGCGATCCTGGTTGACTTTGGGGTACCCGGAGCCGATAGTGTTGCCAAAAAGCCGCTGTTATCAAGATTATCATGCAGGTTGGCTGTGGGAGCTATTAGCGTTTTCAAGTTTTGGAAAAGATTATATTCTCTTTTTCAAAGCTTCCAAGCCTGCAGGCACATCAGGACGGTCACTGTAACAAACATAGCCAACCATTCCACCCAGAACTCAACTAACGTTTGTGGTTATAAGCCCATGTTATAGTAATATCCAGCTGAAATATTAACTGTGATAACAGCAGAACATCTTCCCCTGGCATAACTGAGTTCAAACCTGAATACCCTATATTATCAGCCCTTGCCATCAATGTCCTGACACCATGAAGTCAGGGTTTTAAAACACCAAATCTTAGTTAACATCAAGCATATCTCCATGCCTATCTTCTGGTAAGATAGCCACAAGGTCATAGGGTGAGATGGCCGATATACAGTAAATTTGTCTTCACAGGGCTTATCCGAAGACTATCCGGTGAACCTGGAAGGCTTGTGGCACCTGTAGTCATATTCTCCGCGCGAGCTCGGTTCAAAAATAATAAATCATCAGGTAACAGCATGACAATATTATTCTACTCCATAAAAACAATTGATCGAGACAGCGGAGACTTATTATTACCGGGTAAAGTAGATATAACATAGTAATTTGGTATGTGGTTCTTCGACCTGTAATCAGCATTGCTCTCTGTATGCTGATGACTGTAGCAGCAGCTGAATAATTTTAATCAGCTTGAGGTATAAAATGACCGGTGTAAGAATCAATTAAATAGGATGGAGCAGCTGTTCTTATAAATTTAGTCTCCTTTTCTGACTTCGCCGGTTGTTCTGTAAATTGTCTAAAGCTCGGTCAAGATCCCGCTGCGAATTAATGAGGGATAATGAGAACATCCGGCATAGTTCTGACTAACTATTTTAGCTTTGATATCCTGCTTCAGTTCCAGATACATTGTCTCTGTATCATTTTACTCTGGCCTGGAGAAGAAGGCCTTAATCCCAGATATTGCCATAGTCAGTTCAACACTAGTCATACTTAGACAGATGGAATAATGAACGGCAAGGGAAAATATATTACATGACTTTTGCTTAACCAGAGCTTTGTTTCTCTCAACAATGCTTAAGCATTCTATCAAAACACCCCCAATTTGCAGGGCCAATTATAAATTCTCAATAAAGTATTGTCTGAAGTCAGGGACAAATTAACAGGACCGGTTTTTCATTACTTAGAAATGGAGTCGATCGCTCAAACAGAAGAACGCTAATATCAGCCCTTGGGCACGCGCGTTCGAAGCAGTCTGCCAGGATTGGGAAGAGAATTTTAGCGGGAGAGACGGAATTTCTGCAATTAAAGACCATAATCTTTTCAGGTAGCCTCGAAGCAGGAGATTCTATTCCACTGACTCCTCACCACCCCTTCGAAGGATCTACAGTAATCTAGATAGAAGAGGGATCCGAGAATATAGAGTATTATACTTTGCAATCAGTATAATTGCATTTTATACTTGCTCTACTATACGTAGCATGTAGGATCTGGATTATCATAATTACTACCACCTTGATTGACGGGATCTTGGTCTTGGTCCATAAGGGCATGATAGTCATTAGCGCCCTGCAATCCGAGCCATCGATAGATAAATCAAACACACTTCATATTGCTAGAATATTGGAGACTAGCGCCAACCTCCCTATGGCCCCGTAGCTCACATGATTTGGTTTTCGTGCATTCTGGTTATAACAGTAAACTAGGGTACCCGATAGAATCGGTCCCATGCTGGCTGACAAGATAGTAGTAAAAACCGAACTCAAGGACTGAACACAATGCCGTGGCAGCTGACATAGAATTAGCGAAATTTATGCTTGAAGAAACAAGAGAGGACTGATTATTTAATCAATCAATTCATGCCAACCCAACTGTTGGCTATTTAAAAATAGCACGTAGGCACGCCTGGAAATGAACCAATAAATACTGCGTCTCTGCGGGGCACATCATACACCACCCCCATCCCCCACCCGCCTTCTGCCCGAGTGCCTATATCTTTCCTCACTCTCACAACCTCTCGACAATTTCATGTTCTCACTTTCCCCCAATCTTGCACCTAACCCATCGCTCTTTTATCAGCCCATCATCTAGTTCAATACCATAGCCTCTGAAAGCTCTCGGTCATGCTATTCAGGGCTCCTTCCAGGCCACACTCGTCTACTCCAAGTTGGCGACCGGACTTCGCGACCTGAATTACCCAGCCAACTATCTACCTCTTCCCAGCTGCTTCAACATGAATGCCAGTAATTTCGCCGCCCGCACAATGGAGGACAACGCACGAACTAACACAGAAGCCCTGGAGCAGCTGATAGAAGAGAAGGAAAAGTCAATTATTATTATAATAGATTTCTACGGAGGCATTATGGGCAGCACAGCTTTCTCCGGATCCCTCACCCATGCTTTGCATCAGAAAGAGGGAAGGGGGGCGCTGTTTTACACCTATTCTATTACACTGCCTTTATTCTACTTAGGGGTGCATCGGTAAAGGAGACATTCGGCAAATCTCCGAACAATGAAGTCAGGGTATATATTCACCTGTTCCTGACGCATAACCACAAACTAAAGATTTCGTCCTTGAACCAGGCGGATTGACGCTTCCGCATCAAGAATACAGTCCGAAACCTCTACAGCGATCCCCCGGACGCTGCGGCAGCCTGGTAGGAGTCCCGTATAACAACTCAGTCTTACTTGTTACAAACTACACCCACGACTCACACAGCGTATGAGTACCTTCCATCCACTTACCCATTATGCGAGGAAGACCAGGCAGTACCCGTGCCATTCTAGAAGACATTTACCGAGTTGGCCAGGGCAGAAATTAATCACTGTAGCGCAGGACATTCTCCCATCCTGAGCCAGCCGTACCTGCTGGTAGGAAAGATCACGGCAGTGGTGGGCAAGACAGCAGTAGCATCTGATTAGTTCACGCTGGAAGGTAGTCGAACCAGGGCCTGATTCAAACGTGTCTTCCGCTTTGTCTGGACTACTGTGTCATCTTGGGCGACGTAGAATGCCACTGATAAGAGCATTTTGCCTACTGCATGAATAGGCGTGGATTTGTTTATAGCATATCAGGCATATCCCTACAGTGTTTTAGCTGGGGAGTAAAAAATCAAAAGAATAGAATATAGGTGAAGGGCATAGACACATATCTTATTGCTGCAAATAACACCTATTGATTTATAGCTTACCATACATATCATACTGAGGTTCAAACAAGCGATACATTACACAGAGCAGTATAATAATAAGAATAGATTCCTTCAGCTCCAGCACATCTGAGACGCTCCGTAAAAAAAAGCCCTTATACAAACATTCATCTGTTCTTAAGATGCTGGACTATCATCTGGTAACAAGGGTTGGGACAACAAAGCGGGTTCTTTCTCAGCAGTACTTTGGCATGACACCTCCCTGGACAGAGATTTCATACTTTGTCAACTAAAGTCACAATACAACAGAACAAGACTCCTCCTAATTAACTGCTTATCATGGTATAGCATATTCACAAACTTTTTGATCAAGGCTTCATGGGACTTCAGATTAAGATCTTTTTCAGGCCCTGTAGACAGAAATAATCCATCCATCACCACTAAGTCTCTGGCGTAAGAGCAGCGAACAGAGCTAACAACAGCAGTTTTATGAGCCAATCTTGCTTTGAATCTAGACGAGCCTATACTTACATATTAATGGCACCGGGCGGTGTACATCCTGTCATGGCATGCCATCCTTCTGGTCAGGTAGATACGGATATAAATCAATTAATTAATCAGCATCAGACTCTGTCTCGGCTGACTGGTAATCCTGGTTGAAGAGAAAGTTTGGACTCATACCTATCAAAGAAAACCACCAGATCAGGTACTCTCCGTCAACCTTTGTTTAATCTAGAATACGGCAGCCGACTAATTTTATTAGCGGTATTAATATCGCATCATTATTATACTAACCTGGAATATCATTGATCCTGGTTACCATTGACCAAGCTTGTTCCAGTGAAAGAGCCTCTGCGTATTCAACGGTAATATACACAAAGATTCCCTCCATTTCTATATGAACTGGAGAGGAAAATAAGATGTGTAGTCCGAGCTTCTGTTATCACATCCGTCAGTATTTATTATCCGAATCATGCAACATTTCACATCGTTTGGCTGGAAATGAGAAAGTGCAAGGACCTGTTATGCCCTTCCTGTAAGAAGACAATATTTTACTACACAGATATAGTAATCACAGATTTTCAGGTACAGACTGAATGCCTGTCGCAAATCTCAACTCGTTGAAACAAAGCACTTACAGTTTGTAACTTTGGGGACTTCAATACCCTCCCTGATTATTAGTTACTCTATGCCGTATTTGGGTCGTATTACTCAAACCCTGCTTTGTTGATCTAGATTGTTCGACTGGCCAAGACTCAGTAATCTTCACACCACCTCTACCATTATACATCTGTTAATCCTTTCTACAAACACCACAATTGCTATCCGTCAATTATCGCGCAGTATATATTTTCTACGCGGGCAACACATCTATGCGCCATTTGACTGTTCACTTACCTGGGACATAGGATATTTTATGGGATTACATTAAGAAAAGCTAAAAGGATGGAAGGCACTTATGCGGCCGTTACAGATCCAGATCAAGTCTCCTGGGCCGCCCAGGGTGCCCAACCAATGCAACAAATATCATCAAAAGATACACCACTGATTTGCATACGAGAGCCCCTCCACAGGGCTTCGAACAGGGATAATACAAGAATTAATAATAACCAGAAATGCTATTCTTGACTTAGACATCCAATCAACATGCTGGAACAATCATCAGAATATACAACAAAACAGTTAAGGATATATAGATGCAACAGGCTCAGCGCTAGCTGGCTAGTCACACAAGCTCAGGACAACGCTGGCAACTTACTACCGAGGGTGAGGGAAGACGTCATGGTGCTTGTAGGCTTTGCTCGGTAGGCCCATTAACTGTCTATTATAGGAGGACAGCACATAACGCCCCACCATGCTGAAGCTACTAATCCACCCCAGTTCATCAGTTCGGCCTCCAAAGGGTAACATAGACAATATGCATACGACTAATGCTGGGTTACTGGGCTAAGAAAGTATACTCAATTAATAGTAGATTGGTAGAAGAAAAAATAACAGGAAAAGCCAAAGCAAAAGAGAAGAAAAAGACAACACAACATCCATTTCGAATGGAGTCAAGGCCGCCCTCACTGCAGAGATGGGTATTTACGTATATACCCTCTAGGCCTGATTGATACTGCTAAAATCATACTTGTCGCCCCCAGGCAGCGAATTTCGAAAATAGCACCTCCGGCAACAGAACAGACATGTTATTGTCCTGTTGAGATTATCCAACGCTGCATTAAGACGCTGCACTATATCGCAGGAAATAGACTCTAGTATATCAAAAACAAACTAAATATGCTGGATCGTAGTTGTTCTTTAGCCGGAAAGTAAGCCACTCAGGCGCTACAGGCTGGGCATTCCTGCTCTATGCCGGTACATACCATACCAGTTTACCCATCTTGGCTATGAGCAGGTCTCATTCTTGGCATGAATCTCAAACTTCTCAGCATTCGATCCTGCACATTTGCAATCGGCAACAATCAAGCCCTCATAGTCTGATGAAGGTGATTTCATCGACACCTGCTGGTTTAGAATTTCCGGGTTTATTAATTATGCCCAGCTGGATAATACGCGTACCTCTCATAGTGCCTACCTTTCATGGATGATACCATACGCTAGCGTTTTTCTTTTCTTCTTGGACCACCTTAGACCGCATGCGTTGCAGGGTTCTTTTCTTCCATCGGGTCCAACCCTCCTTAGCAGTAATGTACAAGCCGGACATTCCGTACAATCTCCTTTAAGCGGGGCTCTTTTTTATCTTCAAAGGTCTCTTCTGTAAGCAGGTCTCCTTCGCACCGTCGGTACCCTTCTAATTGCTTTGTTCGTATGATCAATATCACATAGATGCAGCGTCTTCTCAGAGCTCATAGTATATTGAACCCTTACCTGAAACAGCATGTAAACAGGGGTCCGTCTCCCCTTTGTATCTAGTGCAAGGCGCAGCCTCCAGCATGCATCAAGCTAGAGCCCTTTCCCGCCGCCACCTTCTCTTCATTCAATTCCATTCCCACCTCCTATCCTTCCCCCCTCGATCAATTACTAGTATCCTGCGCTTTCCCTCCTTTTCCCCCACCCACCCTCCTCCCACCATTCCCACAACCGAGCCAGAAAAAGGGCAGTGAAAACTCGCCTCTTCTACAGTCCACTGGTCATCCGTTATCTGCATTGCTCCCACCTCGCCACAACCCGTCCTTGTACTTCTCATGGCGGGTACCAGACGGTGGAATCGCCCTTGTGACTGGTGTAAGTCGGCCGTCGCTGTTTTGCTTCCTTCGTATCAAGAACCCACAGAAGCGAATATTAAATTGAACGTGACTGAGAACTCAATCTGCAGGCCTCATCAGGCACTGGGAAAGATGTCTGCTTCGCTCTCGCCGAAGCGGGCGTCGAAGCAATCCTCCTGGCGGACCTGAACCTTCCTACAGATCTCACTCTCCAGGAGTGTCAAAAGTTCGCCTCCCACTCCAACTTCCGTGCCTTGTCGGTAATGGTAGACGTCACCGATGAGGCCAGTGTCGACAATATGGTCCAGCGCGCCGTGAGCGAGCTCGGGCGTATTGACTACTGCGTGCACTCCGCGGGACTATGCTGCGGGCCGTCTCCCATGCCATGTCGCTGCAAGAGCCACACTCGTACACCAGCACGCGCAGCAACATGACCCGCAGTCTGGGCCGCGGGTCGAGCGTCGTGCTGTCTTCGATCAATGGCATGATCTCAGTGCCTGGCATGATGCCGTACACGGCATCCAAGCACGCGACCATCGGGATCGCCCAAACTGCCGTCGTCGACAATTTTGAGCATCGTGTCCGTGTAAACATTGTATGCCCGTCATGGACCGATGCCCCATGATGCAGAAGACAACCAGCAACGTCCCTACCCTGAAGCAGGCAATTGCGAAACTGTGTCCCCTCGGGAGAATCGCCATGCCAGAGGAGGTATCTGATGCGGTCGTGTTTATCTGTAGCCCCGCAGCTTCCTTTATCAATGGAGAAAGTCTGGTGATTGATGCAGGATTCACTTTGACGGGGTTCCGGATGGGCCACTAGATGCTGCGATTACAGTCGAGCGGGGTTTGGTAGATGCTAGGGGCCATAAAAAGGATCGATTCCATCTGTTGCAAAGTCTCGTCGATGGAATGCGAACATTGATTCCTGCTACCTAATACTATGTTTATAGCTTCGCGGGATTCCCAACGCGGGGTTTGACCGTTGCAAAGGGCCACTGTAATCCCTTCCATGCAAGTGAGACGTCTGCTGGCGCGTTTCATATATGAGTAGCGGCAAATGCATTCTTACTGTATGACTGCATTGGTCATGATCCAATGTCTGTATCTGAGAGACCTCGTCATGGAGTGTGTACTGGATCAGACCAGGGGTGAGCATCTAGGAGTACGATAGGCCGGCGAAGGAAACTAAAAGCGTCGTTACGTGTCACGATCCCTGTATTTATTTGCAATAGTATTTCTTCCCCCTTAAGACATTCGATGAGTTGCACCGGCTCTCCCCGAGTTCGGTTCACACGCAACTCAAAAGACTAATCGTTGATAACCGCGTCACAGCAGAACAATATTCTCGCAATTGCCCAACCAAAGTCTACTGCCAATCTCAATTTCTCGGACGAAACGGAACTAACCCTGTTTAGAACATCGATTTAGGGGGTGTTTTCTTTTTCTTTTATCTTATTTTCTTTTTTTTCTTTTCTTTATTTTTTCTTTTCTTTATTTTTTCTTTTCTTTATTTTTTCTTTTTTTCTTTTTTGGTCAAATGCCTCTTCCATGAACAGGGTCTGAGTGAATTCTGGTGGGGTCTCCGAGAATATCAAATGACGAAAGCGAACTTTCCGTGAGCATATCTGCTTTCCATCGTGTCAGGATCACACAAGAGGCGATTGGCTAATATGGATTCTATGAGTAAGGAGAGAGACCCTCTGCGGAATCGACTAGATGACTAGAAATAGAATGGTGTCAATGGCCAGACCAACAAATCCTTTTCCACCTCCAACTTAGCTTTCCCCCCAACCTGCGTCTTTTTAAACCTTTTAGCCGCCTTTTCCGCAAATATGATGCCATTGTATCTAACGATCGGGCACAATTCTTACCCAGGGACTAAACACCCAATACAATACCTACTAGATCATACTTGAATTGGCCAGCTATAGGCAATCTAAGTGTACTTGTTCACTGGGGTTTTTATAAACACTTCACCTCGAACTGTTAGTTACAAGGGTTCCGATTCGTTGTACTCTGGAAGAGAATTGGGTTTCAGAAAATAAAGATACCCCACTCAATTTTCTACATATAAGAGAAAATATCCCGAAAGAGACACACTGGCCAGAATATTAAAGCAAGATTATTAAACTAAGCCATTTCTTGTTATTGCTTCATCTTTTTTTCCTTCTCCTTTCTTTAATAAAAACTACCCACTCCTCTCCATGTGTGATAGACGAGAAGCATAAGATCAAATCTGTACTAAATTCGACCAGGCGGTCCATAGACCACTGTGTAAGTAGTTTTGCGTGTCTCCAGTCAGATATTAGTAACTCATGCCACTGCTATACCGGGAAACACAGTAAAAGATGACAAGGACCCTCCTGGAATTATAGAATAGTATATCCACCGATTCAGGGCAAGGGAATAAGGGGTTAATGCCATAGACAGGCATGAATGTGGCCCGTATGCAGAGCCGGGCAATGATGACCAGTATTGGTCCAGAAGTCAAAGATTCGCTCTCTGGAGGTCATAACATGTGTCCATAAAACTCAGCTGGAGCTCAAGCGCCTGTTTACACTCCATCAATATCTAGCTTTCCTGAAGTCTCCTGAACTGCTGCTGGGAAGTCTGGCTCTGCTCCTGAAGATTAAATACCAGCTGCTGCTGCTGTATACAGCGGGGGCACTAGGTATTCCAATAGCTGGCATGGCATCTTGTTCTCTTGGTAAAGTAAGTACTTAATCATCCAGGCCATGTAGTTAATGAGGAAGATGGCAGCTTGAACAATATATTCCTTGGATTCTAGTAGGCTCTTGGAAGGATTCCAACCGGCTTACTCCAGGAAGAAATCATGAAGATAACAGTCCAGCTTACAATACAGCTGGCTGAGGTTCTTCCATCAGTTCTTCTCTGCAATTCTGTGCCTTTCCCTTTAATTATCTAAACCTGCTGGGGCCGTGCTTGCCTTGCGCTTCCGCCCACACAGCTGCTGTAATAGCGGCTTGCAGTTAATATTTATAAAGGTGATGAGGTTCAGAATTTAAGGACAGGAAAAGTCTTACAGCTACATGGACACCTGCTGGAATTAGTCGGATTACAAGGAATACCCCGCCAAGTATACTGATAAACTAATAGCCACAACACACCTTTCTACTGCCGGCCGTGTCAATCTACCCGAGCAGGTATACTGAGATCTTGAAGCGCTGGAGGTATAGGCATTAACACTAAACAAGTCTAAGGATCCGCGGGGTAAGGACTCCATGCATGAAAGCGGAGGCAGGTAACAATCCTTACTCATGTCTGCCACGAGAGGGTTGTTAAACTAGAAACTTATACTGTAAAAGACAGAATATGTCAGAAACTGCATCTATTAATACAGTTTAGAGGCAACTCACGGGAGGATACGTCGTCCAGGGATACTGTTGATTATAAAGCACATGCTTTCATACATTACGGTGATGAGAGTCCTTGCTGAGCGTAAGATGGGCGACGGGGCGTACTGCAGCCGCAGCATTATATGTCGGTTGTTTGTCTAGATACAGGAAGGAAGATATATCTCTGATGTATATATTTACAAGCAGGAGGTTTCGGCTTTATACAATTTAATACACCACCGAAGCAATAACAGGATTCAGCCTAATAGCCACAAAGACGCTGATGGAATTAGGTAAAAGGCACAGTAAATCTAGGAGAATCTGACAGTGGTCTCATTCTCTATATATTTCTTGATATTTCTAGCTTTACTATTTTATATTTCTTATTCATGTGAATTCCCCCTTTTGTATGCTTATATTCTTGCTTTATCTACACAGTACCTCTAGCTGTCATCTTACATTCTAACTTTGACCTTCTGCACTGCTACTTCTTCTGGCTGTCACCTCCATTATCTCATCATCCTTCCTCCCGATTGAGAACATACCAGTGTGCATAAAAAAGCTTTCAGCATAGTTCAACTATTTATTCAATAGTATTCTGCCTCCAAAACCCATCACAGTGGAGCCGGCTATCTGAGATGGGGAATAATCACAGGACAAGAACTGGATCGATAAATCAAAGTACCATGATCTCGCGAGAAAGTCAGATACGGGATCACAGCCACTTAACTTATTACTGCCGGAGTGGTTCACAATCTATATAAAGTAATAGATATCCACCCTCCTTGCATCTCGATTATCAATAGTCCGCCCGGGTTAATGGCCAAGGACAACCACTCATTTCACATCTCAGATTTTGGTCAAGGTGTCAATGTATCTACGAACCCCGGGGCATTGAGGTCTTAATGTCACCGGCTGATGTAAAGATTAATGCAGGGTATTGGGAAGCAGATCCTAACCCCGGGAGGATAAGACAGAATCTAATAGTATAAAGCAAGGATATCTCAGTAGGAAGCCAATAACCTATACCACTTAGGAAGGATCTGTGGAGAAAAAAAAGAACAGATATATTTATCACAAGTCATCAGACTGCTGGCCTATAATTACTGGTTAAAAGTAAGATAACTGCTGAGTGCATACAGCAGAATTATTGCATCCATTAGATACTTTTTTAACTATGCCGTGGTATCACACAGTGCTCATGCCCATATAATACATCTGTTTCTAAAAAGATCATCTTCACACATGTCGGCGCCAACAAGACCAGTCAAAGTAACCAGCAGACGCTATTCAGGCTCTCGACTTTTGGTTGTGTATTGAGAGATCTGGAAATCACACAAGGAAAACGGGAAAATGCTTTCACAATGAATGTGTTCATTAGGTACAGTAATAAATATGTGAGGTGAACGGTACTTTGGCTCCCGACTGGCTTGATACAATGTTGGACCTGCATTTAGTGGACGTGGATGGAATAGGTGTGGGTTGGAGAATACTTATACAAGATGTCAATCTTCCTGGCGAGATGCGCTACGGCCAGGCTGACACCCTGCTCCTTGGCATTAGCTAATGTCACAATAGTAATCGTGTACGCCTATTACAGTGAAGTAAGATCTACCCATACAGTAACATTTCCTGTACTAGGTGGGCCTGACTACACAGTGAATATTGTATTGCAGCTAGAGAAACCACTGCTAATCAGCATGACTCTGATATGGGGATGTATATAACATACAGTTTCTATACAGTGCCTACAAACCTTGACTGCGCTCATGAATTTTACAGAACTAATTTGGAGTGTAGAGTGCGGGGATAGCACTAGAAATTCTAAAAAGAATAGTGTGTTCATAGGTCCTCCCGCTTGAGGAGGGAGCATGTAGCATATCTTATTGTCTTCCAAGGGGAAGTCGCGCGACCTTACGGATGGGCAGTTGGTCTTTCATTTGCAAAGCGAGGAATGGGGAAATATATCTCAGTATCTGTAAGATACATAGGTGAATGGCCATGAGTTTCATGGCTACGGTGCAATCTGATGGACACGTTCTGGCCGCGACCCAAGTTAAAGAAGAGAATGCCTCGTAGACCGGATTCTAGCTAGCAAATAGACAGAAGATGGATATAATATGCCTTCATATAAGCTTAAGTCAGAGTCCGCGTCTTCAGATAACAAGACTTTAGCTAAACTTTAAATCTTAAATATCAATAACAGGAAAGAATACAACTTTACAGAAGACTTAAACACAGCAGAGAGTGTAAATAAATATACTAAATCCACTGCCCGGACAATCCGACAAGCTGGTCACTCTTTACCGCGAGCACAACAGTGTGTGGCTTGCACGGAACTAACCGATACGTGAACATGGTGCACGCTTCCTGTCGGCACATATATTATCAATCCTGTTTAGCAGCTCTCTTCAAGTCTTCAATAACAGACAAATCCCTCTTTCCTCCTCGATACTATCAACAACTCATAAGTCTGACCACTGCTCGCATATTCTTGAAGTCTGCTTTGGTACGGCAGTATCAGAAAAAAAAGATTGAATTCAAAACCCCGAACAGAATGTATTGCTACTTTACCAATCATGGTGCATTTATCGGCATGTCTTATATCAGTAGTGAAGTAGCGACATGCCCTAACTGCGGGCACACGACTTGTACAAACTGCAAGGACTATCACATACGGGTGATTGTCCCGACGACACCTCCCTGCAACAGCTACTAGCAACCGCACAGGGAAATGGCTGGCATTGTTGCTTTTCATGCTGGCCAATGGTGGAATTAGATCATGGTTGCAACCATGTGACGTTCGTGGCCTTAACTCTTGTCCGCCAACCTCTACATTTCTTCTACCTTTGTTGTTGCTGTTTCTAATTGAGTTGTTTTCTCCGAAACTCCAAATCCGACGGAAATCGACAATAGCTGTCGCTGCGGGCCTGAATTCCACTACAATTGCTGACTGGAGTGGAAGGAATGCCAGTGTGAACAATGGAACGAGCATCGTCTCCTTGTACGTGCATACTGTATCAGATCCCCGCTTTCCCCTAGCCGAAACAATGCGAACCATGGACCTTGGGCGGCTGCAGGCCTTGGAAACAATTGACCCCAAACCACACGCGCCATGGCAGAGCCAACCCTTCACAGAAATTGAGATTGAGCCGGATTGAGAGAAAGCGCAGGCCAACGCACTGGCGCAGCAATCCACAACAAGCATCAGTCTTCTCAGACGCTTCAGGCAAAGGGAATAAACTAGGGGCCGCAGCAGTAGCTCTCGACCACAACCAGCAGATAATGGGGTCACGACAAAACAGTATCGGCTCAATGGAATACTGATCGGTCTACGCGGCCGAGCTCATGGCAATCTACTTTGCGATCGGACTGGTTTTTCAGCTAGCGCAGAGGCATGCTACAACAACTACGACCCAAGGCCCAGCGACAATCCTTAGCGACAGTATGTCCACGCTACAAGTAATCGCCAACTCATGGAACAAATCGCGCCAGCAAATTATTCAAACTATCCATCAGTCAGCCGCAGAACTAAAGGCACGAGAAATTCCACTGCGATTACAATGGGTCCCGGGACACTGCGGTAACCCTGGGAATAAAACAGCGGACCTTCTGACCAAGAAAGTAGTGGGAGGTGAAAAGAGACACTCCTTTAAACATCTTCTATCGCGAGAGAAAAGGTACATCCGCAAGAATATTAGCGACGAATGGCACCAAGAATAGAGAGCCTCTCGAAACAGAGGACATCTCCGCCGCATTAACCAGACCCTACCGGCCAACCGGACCCGCCGGCTCTACGGCTCGCTCCCCCGAGATCAAGCCTACTTACTCACCCAACTCCGGACTGGCCACTCATGGCTGGCGACACACAGAAAACAGCGCGGGCTCCGAGACGATGAGAAATATAAATATAAGGCAACGGAAACCGTGGTCCATGTATTAATCAATTACCCACGGCTTGGTAGGCTACGCCAAGCCCTCCGACAAAAGATTAGAGGGGCATTCAATAATATTTCAGATATACTGGGAGAAGCAGGACAAGGTAGGGAGGGTAGATCCCAAGATGGTCCGCAAGACAGTAGCGTCCTCGGGGCGGTCCTGAACTTTGCGGAGGCATCGCAGAGATTCCGAAGTCGCACGCCTCGAGGGCGGCACAACACAACCCCAGGCACTGGCCACCACAGGCCTTGACGAGGCCCCAAGTTCGTCAGGAAAGTACTGTAATAGTCTACGATGAATGGATGTACATAGAGCGTGGAGGTAGTAGTACCCTGCATATCGCTCAGGCGAGGGGTCAGTGTATGAATCAACAACAACAACAACTACTACTGTACCGTAGCTCTGAAGGCGCAAACTATGACATAAAGTTCATGCTCGAAAACCTGCGATGAAGTACGGTACACAGTGAATAAATCGACGGGTTAGTCACAGCAATCATAACATGAGAACGCGATCCTTCAGTTCCTCGACGCCATAATTAGCACGAGGCGCATATGCAGTTCTATGCACTTTAGATGGAGGTCTCCTCAAGTTTTGTGTTCACAGCGTGCTCAGCTTCCACTTCGTTGAGTCACTCTGAGAAAAGACTCCCTCGGCAGGAACCTGTGAGTTGAGGCGGCAATGAGATGGGTGTACATTTGGGAATAGAACGTCTACTTACCGGTCGGGCGGGGGCCGTTCACCCAGACAATCCAGTCAGGAATGATACGGTCACTTTCAGTTACAGAACGTTAATGTAACAAGGCGGTCTGTTCTGCCGCACGAGAAGACGGCTGCGCCACAGTGCGGCTACATCGAGACTCATGACAGATGATTTAGTGGGAATGTTCTAGCGCGGATGATACGGAACAATACACCAGTGTCAACTTCCTCTCTCGTAAGCCGCGACGCCGCGGCATTGATTGCTCCGTTGATTACGAATCGTGGCGTTATAATCCGAGTTGGGAGAGATCAATTCGTGGAAGCTCTGCGGCCTCATCCCTCCGTACCTTGCGTGTCTCTGTAGGGAAATGACCATAAAATTAATCACCCTTCTTGTCAATTCTTCCTGTCTAAGATTAGATACACTTCTGAGACTCAATGAGCTGTATACATCATCAAAGTATATAGCAAGGAGACCGCTCTGTAGAGTTCTTTGTGAGGTCAATTAGAGTGGTTTCAGTGCTGGTATCACCAATTTACACCATTGATTCAGTAACTTAAACCAAGTACCTTCAAACTTCAGCTGTAGTATAATACATATTTGGTTCTTCATATTCTAACTAATTATCTCGCCTATCTACTTACTCTTCCAGACTAAACCAAGATTTTTCTACCAGACTCAAGATCCTTAAGCTGCTTTTTCAACTGCTTGCACTTCCTTCGCACAGAAACTTCTTCTCCAATAATATCATCCAATTACTCAAGTAATAAGTCGTAGACCTAAGTAGGAGAGAACAATCCCATTACAGTTTCTAGTCCCGTGACCAGATAAAAGTCCACCACTTGCATACATATATTATCAATAAACCTTTTCCAAGCAACTTTGTAGTACAATTTTAATATATTATGAATATCTTGCACAGTCTGCTCCATATTATTCATATGATAGATCTGGGTTAGGTCAGAAAGTGGAACACATTCTCCACTTGAACCATTTTGGTAAGTCACGGAGACCGATGACTTCTTCGCTGCGGAAGTGACGCGTTCCTGCCGACTGAAACGAACGTTAGTAACTTCGTGTTTAGAAACGGGGTTGGCTCTGACCATTTTTGCAGATTACTATTCAAATAATGATTCTGCGTCATTGGCGTGCCGTCTCTTTCGATGCGGAGCAGGAAGTTCGTTGTCGAAAGAGCCTGTCGATATTTATCACTAAGACCATCCAACAGGAATAAAAGAATGTTCTGACCTAATCTCTAATCATTACAGATTATAATTAATATCTTTTTAATAAATATATGAACAACACATATAATATTATAGATATAGTCCTCGGTGAAAGACAACCACTTTACAGACTACCTTTTCAGTATATTCAAAAGTATGGTTAAATTAAAAATACCAATTTCAAATCCATAAAACTCCTGATAGATTTTCTCAATCCAAGCAAGAGTATCTTAGAATTATAAGTCTTAGATAAGAATACAATCATGCAAGATATTCTCAATATTACTATAACTGTTGATCTTCCTGCTGGGGATAGATTTGCGCTCTTCTTCACTTTCAAACTTGTCAGCATCCACACGGACAGAGCTCACTGGGAAGGCCACTGAACAATTACATTAATCCTCTGAATCATCATCATGAGTATAAGATACAAAGGCATACATATAACTATAAGCAGAAATCTCATCAGAAAATAGTATATTCTGGTTCATAACCAAAATTACTAAGTATAATTCAGGCTCATTATCAAATACATCTTATAATCTATAATTTATTTATAAAGTATTCTTAGTAATATACTGGAACTTCAATACAAGCTCAAGTAGATATCTTTTTTATTATTTTATAAACTTATACTCTTTGCCTAAGCCTTCCAGAGTTCTCTTACATTCTTTCAGGCATTTCAAGACTTCAAATTATATCTATTATCTTTAATCAAGCTTTATTACACACCAGTTACAGAATAATTACCTACCAACAGAAATTCTCACTGTATATTAGAAGCTAGAAGTATTTGTAATCATACTTAAAAAATCTTAATATTATAATTATTCTTAAACAGATAATTCCAGAAAGGCAAATATCAGAAAATATCTTCCATAATATCATAATCTTTAGAAAGATCCTGGAAATCCTTCTAACCAAGATTTTTAATCATTATCCAGTCTAATTCTTCTAAATCTTGGCTTCCTTTAACTAGTTTAATAATTTTCTCTTCTACTCCTTCATCCACGAGATCAGGCTTAATAAGAATTCTAAGTATTCTTATTCTATTAAAATCTAATTTTCTAACAATTTCTATGATCTCCTGTATTATAATATCTATATTAACTGGAATAACAGCTAGCATTATTAACCAAGAATTTCTTATATAATTAAATACTATATTTCTTATAAAAGTAATATCTAACTTGAAAGTTAAGCCAGATATCATAGTCTTGAAAATTCCAGGAACATTAATAATACTAAAATAATTTTTATAAAATCCAATAATCTCTAGCTAAAATATATTAAAGAAAAACATGGGCAAGTTATTTCCCGCCAATATTAAGAAATCTATAGCTTTATAAACCTTGGAACAGTTAAATTTAATCCTTATTCTTTTTAAAAACTCACTTACTTTACTTATTAAATTTTCAAAATCTATCTCATTAAGACTCTCAGTATCCGACATACTCTAACTGGCATTTTCCTTTTCAATTTTATATATTATTAAAATAATTAAGCCAGAAATTTTTCTTCTCCTCAAGTTCAAATCTCTCCAGAATATAATCTGGATCGTAAATCATATACAAAAACCACTATTTTAAGAAAATTTCAGCTTTATCAAGCCTTCCAGCACAGAGCTCTTACCACTAGACTGATCTCTAACAACAACTAATTATAGAAAATTAATATATTCACCCATATTACAGGCAAACAACCTATCAATCTTCTTAAGTAAAGCGGGTTCGGCAAGGACAATGTCAGCCTCAATCTAGGCCTCAAGCTTGACTGTCATTTTTATTTTTCAGATACAGTGATCTGCGAAATGAGCCTGCCCCCCAGACACTGTTTTGTTATTAAAGAAATCTTTGATTACCAGCTTACTAAACAATGTCCCTTGCAATGATGGCCTTATCAAAGTATATAATACAATTGGCTTAGCATTCGCGCCAAGAACCCTTTAAACTAAATGAGAAGTATATTGCTGGGCAAGCTGATTTCGCAGCTCACTGTACTCCCGGACGCCAACGTTTGAATTTATATAGGCACGCGATTCACATTCCTTGGCAGCTCTCCGGTTTGCTAATTCATTTTTCTGCTCTGTTGGAATTTGAGAGTGTAACCATTGCACCGCCCTTGCCTGGAAGTGCTTCTGATATGCTGTAAACTGAGATTATCGAGTGGAATTCCTTCGGGGCAACAGAGCTTGTACCCTCCCAAGGAGTCTTCTAGAGCTTCAAATTACATACCAGACACCAACTGCACATCATTAGACGAGATCAACAGCTCGGAATTTAACTCTCCAACACGGAAGAATTAGAATGTATACACACTGACATTGGTACAGTATCGGGAAGCATGTTATCTAAGTATTAGCCCTGACGAGGCAAGCGTTGACCGACGTTGCAGATTTCCTCGGTATATTTAAACAACATAACCATCTAGAGTAGCTCTATAGTTACCATATAATCTGTATGACAGGAAGAACTTGATAAAATTAGGTTGTTTCAGATAGATAAAATATCTGATTAAGTATGAAAAAGTAGTGGATATATACTATTAAGGAGATAGCTGTTAGTGAAACAACTCTTTATAGGTCCTTTTCTAGTCAACCTAGCATGACTGGGGAAGAACAGGATGAGTAGATAAATTTGGAGAATAATTGTAGTAAGCATGCGCGGGTGGGATATCTAATATGCCTCAATGCCATCTTACGAAGCAAAATAGCACTAAACACACATAACAATTCGGTAGTCTTCCTGCTTCCCATGACAAAAGTTTAAAGCCTGTATACTTAGCAGCGTTTGCTCTGGTTCAGCTTCATTGCTATTCTTCTCTGTAGGCATGTCAGCTGTTGCTTCCGTGTTAAATAATTGGTGTTCAACCTGTTTCCGCTTAAACAACTTCAGTATTGATCTCGACTGTCCATACTTCCCCAGGAATTTGCATACCAAGGAGCAGTACAGCATCAACCGAGCTTAAGTTAGAAAGTGTTGCTTTCTTCTATGTACTGGGGCAAGCTTATATGGCAGGTCGGGAGATCTTCCATCACTTGATTAGGAAGGGAGTCTTGAACGCATCGTGACGAAAAGTCAAGCAACTTTCGCAATACTCGTTCCCAGCTAGGGCCCAGTGCTTGCATGACTTTTACCCGCTCGCCGTATATCCCCCATTTATATGCAAAGACAGCCACATCGTTTCCATGTCCTCCGTTGCACGTCGCGACGTCAACGTTATTACCGAACAGGAAGCGGAGATTTGCTGTGAAAACCTTGTCAGTATTGGTCTGGGCTGAACGAACTATATATACTGACCTAGGATCTGATCACGAAGGGGAAGAGAGGGTTCACACATTGCCCTCATAATAGAAAGAAATAAATTATGTATAATCGCACAAGACTGTATGCAGCGTTCTCGAACAAAAACATAAAGACAGCCTATATATAGGTGGCCATTGCCCAGAACTAATGGCTGCTTGGAGGGTCGTTGGAATACTAGTATGCCACCATTACATTTAGACATGCCTCGAGTGGCTAGGCCATGTTCGATAATGCATCCGGATTTCAAAGATTTCAAAATATGGAAAGGTTAGCATGACGGACTTTGCTGCCGTGAGCCACAGCTGATTTGTCAACGCGGGTTGGGCACCCTCAGCGGCTTTGTGTTGGGTTTGAAATTAGAAGGCAGCTACAAACAAGATAATTTCCAACTTCGCAAGCTAGACTGAACAAGCTATTACTATGAAGTGGTATGCATCCTGCAATCGGTCGTTTCACGACCAAGATGCCGTTGGCCAACACCTTCAAGGCTCGCCCGCACATTCCCAGCTTCGTACTTCAGAATATTCTGTAAGGAGTTACCTGTTGTTCGCACACTACCGTCCATAGTGCTTTCTGCCCGGCGTGTCCGCCTTGCTCCTGAGTGGAACTAGTAGGAGTCTGTAGCAGCGCCCGTGACCTACCTAACATTAGGAGGGGATACCTATGATATTACAGACTTTATATTGGGGTTAAACTGTTCTATTTGGGCATTTTCGGGGTTCGTCCACTTGGTACCAAAGGTTCTCCTGGGTGCATGCTGCCTAAGGCCAGAATGGTAAGGTTACGCGGTCGAAGCCCTGCAGCTTGATCTCATGAGCCTCGGTTTACGTTCGGCATCGCTAGGGGAAAATAGGGAGTCCTAGAGAACTGAGTCCCAGCCGAAAATGACTGGCACCCCAAGAGTGAAGGGCCTCCGCAGGGGCCGCCTTTCTCCTTCTAAAAGACAACCCTGCCTCCTTCCCTTCTCTCCATTAACGCTCCTCAGCCATTTCATCTTCCCATAACATCTACATTTTGGCAGTCACCTCGCGATTCCACCCTCTCCTAGTCTCTCTTTTTCAGTTGACCGGTCACTTGACTCCCTCCCTTGAGCCATGGCCCACCCTTCACCACATCACAACATTGGCCATAGCAGCGACAATGACGAAACCACTGGCAGTGTCTTTCCGCCTAGACTCAGACAACGCCGCCGGTATGGATTTCCCCGATAGACATCACTGATGTCACAACTCTGACTCACCTCCACCTATTCGCCGTGGAGACAAGGATCGAATCTATCGGAACCTCTCTAGGCAGCAGTCAGCGAGAAAGCGTCACGAGAGTAAGAAAGAATCTCTTTCTCCAAGCCGCATGAATACAGGCTCAAAATGCAGCTCTAAAGACGGTATGAATGTTGACACCAGCCATGCTCAACATCGTGAGCAACGGTGTTCCCAGAAGAATCTCAAAATCCTACTGCTTTAGCAGGCGTTGCGTAACGAGACGAAGATTCGGACACCAGCTCCAGTGATAATGATTGCAGTGGCAGTGGCTTAAGGCATTGTCAGCGATGCACAGAAGAACATGATCATGAAGCATGCGGGCATCTGAATCTTCCTGAACAACTCTCTTCCTCGATGAATCGGAACCGATGTGCAGGCAGTGAGACGAGGCCTTGGGCTGGATTTTATAATATCGCGAGTCATACACAGATAGGACGGTGGATTGACCGACGCAGACCCCGAGAACTACTGATGTGTGGAAAGCCACTGTTGACAAGGATCCAGAGTTTCAAAAAGCTATTTGGAAGCAGGATGCATTCAGCCGGAAGTTTCATTGTCGTCGGAAAATAACTGGTTGAAAGATTTCATCAACTCACCGATTTGAAGAGACAGGTCACAAATACGCGGAAGCGACTGCTGTATGCCCTCCGCCAGCGTGTGCAGGTGTGGATGAGGGATGAATCCAAGCCACAGAGCATCTTCTTCCACAGCGGACATACCTCAGGCAAACTGATGAAGTGGTCCACCTCATAGAAGATGAGTGGCGGCGACGGAATGAGACCACTTGAGACTGACAGCTGTATTGTGATGTCCTGGAAGGCGGCCCGCGACGGGGGGCGGCGACAATCAAAGCGAACAATTTCCGTGGACAGCATGATCCGAAACGAAGACATCCAGGGAGGGAGTGGTGGTGCAGGCGCCTCCTTTCCCCTTACTATGTTGCCCTCACCGTACGAAGCACTTTGCGGGCAGCCGCAGAAGATATGGGAACTGCAATTAGTCTTGCACATGTTTCCACTGTTCAAGCAATACTCCTACCACAGGGGTCTGACATGGCACTTTCGATACTTCCCTGTGGTGGGCTGTGTTGGACAAACCTGAGAGTGTTTATAGAAATTGCACATTGGGCAAGCTCTTCAAAGTATCTTGCAATGTCTGGTACCAAGATCTGTGCTCTTAAAACAATATCGATTATTATCATATACTCAATAAGCGGAACATGGTCAACGCGCACTATGTATTATCAGAGTGGTCTCAGAGCGCATGTTCTTCAGGCCGACTAGGTCGCATGAACTTGGATGGATAACCGACCAGGTCTTTGGCCATCTTTATTATCGCGACCTAATATTTAGCTGGCTTTATAAGCCACATTGATATAGCCCTGTCGGCAAGCCGGACCGCCGGCCTTACGACTCTCCCCTCGAAATTAAGTCTCTGCTTGCCGTTGGCGTTCTTCTGCTTGTTTCCTAAGCTCAGTTTACCGCCGGCGTTCCTCCCCCACCCTTAAAAAGAGCGCTTTGTAATTTGGTGGGCTGCTTTTAGCCATTTACTTGATGTCGTTTTGTGAAACAGAGCCAATTCCAACCGGCGCTCGTCTAGGCGGCAGGCCTCCGTCAGCTGACCAAGGAGTCGGTGAAAGTGTATTTCCGGGTACTAACCGGGCGGCCAAATAAGCGAGGGCTAGGGGAACCCCTGGAGAGCGGGCTTGGGCGGGGCTAGGTCCTCAAGTCAAGCGTATATTGAAAGGCAGAAACAACTAGATGCTGCGGTCCATGTCTGGAGTTATCTGGCACGGCCGCGTCCAAGGATGAGGGCGGTCCGTTTACTCTCGCGTTAGCCCCGACATTGATTGCTCGGTTGATTACCAATCGATCGGATGTCCGTTTCGGAAGCGTTTGGTCTCAAGTGGAGACAATTCGAATGCAGTTGAAAGACACTGCTGTTGACAGAAGACGAGCCAATTATTATATTACGGCCACTCAGATTATTTAGTGGCCTTCGCTTTCTTAGCTGCCGGATGCGTCGGCGTTCTAATGCGGGCTGCCAAGAAATGCGGTCTCTGGGCGTCCAGAAGCCCATATTGTGTTGCACGCTACGACATTTTGCACTTGTGGCAAAGTCATTTCCCAACGAGTATCTGGGCTCTGAAGGATTGCGGTAAAGCAATGAAGTTAATAAATTTCATGACTTTCCCCGTCGACTTAATCAAAGCGCATTTCTGGGGCGGACCCTCTCCCACGCTCGCGTCCCTCGCCGTCTTTTTTTGATAGATAGTACCATATCACCGTCAAACATGTAAATGTTCATGTAGAGTATGGTAGTTGTTCGTAGCGGTACAATGTATGGGTTACTAAGTAATGAACCTTGTGACAAATTGCCGTACAGTATCAATACAGGAATGGCGCGAACATCGACCTGTGATGACAGCCCAACAGGCTGCAACTGAAGCCCCTTTGATCCACTCCCGCAGTAGCTGGTGTTGTACGGTAGACGTTAGAAGCGTACAGTGCTAATGATGCCCCGCCTTCCGCTGAGGCTTGTCGCTGATGCCCGCAAGACGGTTTCACTTCATTTGATCTGAAGCTTCTCATATCATACTGTTTGAGTGCCATGAGACAGTGGAACTGAAAGATGTCCTCTCCTGCTCTTCTATCTAACTATGAAGGAGCATGCATCGATGATGAAGGAGATTTTCTCTGCAAGTGCGGCTTCAGCATGCGCATATCCACAGTGAGTGACGGGAAAAGCCCAAATTTTGGGAAGAAGTGTTAGTCGACATCTCATGAGCTGAGTCAAAACTACTAATTCATCCAAGATATGGCATGCAGACGAGGAAGAGAAAGCGCAAATCGGTGCCGGATTTTCATTTGGTACGAGGAGCTTCCTCGGATAAAGCTTCTCCTCTCTACGTTTTCAGAACCTGCGACACCAAGAAAAACGTTAGATATCCGACGATTTGGGGTTCTCACACCAGTTACCAGTTCAAGGAAAGGATATCCATCCATAGACAGGACAACTAGCCGAAACCGATCGAGCCAAGTTACAGCCCCAAAACGCCCACTGTTTTCTACATCCGGGCAAGTCCACAAGAAGCCAAGAATATTGGGTACTCCATCTCGGTCCCCTAGCCCCGCACAGTCCAAAACTCTCGATGTTGGCAGCCCTATATGTGGTCCTGTTACTGAAACCTCCCCATCATTAAGATCAGAAACCATGCATTCTATGAGGGGAAGATCGCGCCGATGGGAAGAATACGAGACGGATTTACTAAACACACCTACCAAGCACAGAACCCATATGGAGAAGTTCAGGCCAAATGAGGGGGAAACGGAGGTGGCGAAAGGAGAAGACGAAGAAGATCTTCTTTCTGATTGGGATGATACTATCGTCTCAGAAATGATTCAGATCGCCGATGAAGCTACATGAGGCGCGTGACTGTCTCAACCCTCTTGGAACTTAAAGAAACATAATCCTTTGATAGCCTTCCGCCACACATTAGGCACAAAACAAGAATGCTAGAATTTGGGAGAGATAGGGGCAGGACTGCTTCCTTGAACACAATTTTGGCCTGGGAAGTTTTTTCATTCATTTTTTTTTTTTTTTTTTTCCTTGGTTAATTCCAGGATCATATTCTTTTGACATAAATATACTTATATATGGAAGGGGCAAACCAGAGTTCAAGGCCCGACCGGGTTCGAAGCGCGCTTCGTATAGCCCAGTTTAGGCCAATAAGAACGTGTCTTTAGCTACCTGACCTACTTAGTAATCTGTCCCTCACCTAATCGTAGAAGGTTCCCTGGGGTTTCTTCCTTGCGGCAACATCTGCAATTGTCAATATATGGGACGAACATCCCTTGGTTACGTAGTAAGTGATCCTCTCAACAATACTGTATTAGTAGTGATTCAATTTACAGACTTTCCGGGAACGGCTTTATCCTTTCATAGTTTCCCGACCCTAATACAGGCTGGTGCAAAAACAGCTTCACCATTTTATACCCTTCTCTTAATTCTCGGTCTACCGCCAAGACGCTAGCCCGGAAAATGAGTGTAGGTTATTGGGCTCTGGCATTCAGCTAAGTATGAGAGCATGATGGCTCGGCGAGTAACTCCAAGTTCTCGAGCTACTACTTCCCTGAACCAAACCGTCCATGAATAAGGGTACAATTTTCCTGATTTTGAAAAAAATGGATAATAGGGAAATCTAGGATATTATAGGTTCGGAGAGCGCGCCTTACTCAGCAAGACGAAGTAGAATTAATTATGGCGACCGGGCCTTATGGATTTGCCACTATTTGGAATTCTAGCCTTTATGAAGAGATACAAGTCTATATGAATTTTATTTCTCTCTTATTTCCTACCTACTCTTGCAAAGAGAAAGGAAGTAATTAATTGATATATATCTACTCTATACGGAATCCAATGAAGGAAACCCGACCTGACTGATGTCACTGGACAGGCATATATTTGGCATTATTGCTAAATAAGAAGGCTTACATAGTCTCAGGAGGGAGCCATGATACTTACTTATTGTTCAAATGTATTTAATGTAAGAATTACTGTATAATGTAGTGGAATTTATGGGTTCATATTGGATGAATGGCCTTGACAGGATTCGAGCTTATCCCTTCAGTCCTCAAGAGTCTTTTAAGAGAACTGTGGCCGGGTTCCACAGCCGTACCATCACATCACAGGAGCAGGACGCCAGTAACTGGACATTAATTGAGAAGACTACTAGATAAAGTTGCTGCCTCTTGTTCCACAGTCTCTCTGTCCTAATTGAGATGTGTTTCGGTGAAATGTATATGTATAGGTCCATGACAGCAAAGGCTTAGGATTGACTTGTTTCTAGTAAGTCGAGGCACTCGAGGTTCATAATCTTCATTATTTTTGCAACTAGAGATTTTGCATTAAACTATATATTTTGGCTGGGATTCTGGGCTCATAGATAGCTTCTCAAATTAGGTAGTCACGGGGAAGGGTATGCGGTCTAATACTTACACTTTTGCACGATCATGATATATATATATATTATATTATAGAAACTTTTTACTGATGACCTTGATGATAGACACTGTTGTGTAATATTCTACTAAAAAGAGGTTATGTTCCTGAACATATTTCCTTTGATATCTCTGGTGGAGGTTACCGTAGCCTTATCTTAAGTCGCCTGTAACCTTTCTGCATGCAGCATTTTTCTAGGTATAATTAAGGTCAGGAATGCTCAGTTACTACAGAAACGGTAGGGAATATTTTATATTAGAATTAGTATGATTCTTCTTACCATGCTATTGATTGTCACCGTGCAACCAAAGCATTGCGTTATCCGGAAGCGGATGACGTACAGCGTAAATTGCTTATTTAATATACAAAGGATATTTTATTTAAATGGATGTACTTGGCAATTGAAATCAAAATACAGTCTTTTAAAATAATATTAGCAAAGTTTAAAGTCTTTAAAAATGAAGAGAGATAAATACAGTCTATGCATTTATTCTTCTTCACTGAAATACGTCGGTTTTGCCGAGGAGTCTTCCGAAGAATATTCAAGGAAGAGAGCTGCCAACTTCAACATCCAAGCCAGGTCCGAAATACTTAAAAAGGAAACATCAAAACTCAGAGATATATTACACATATTTAATTCTTTCTGATTTAACATTCCACGCATACAAGGCGAAATTTTAAATATTATCCTTCTGTTGGTTGCAGGGCCTGAGAATACAGAGCTATATATATACGGCCAATCAGAGCATGACATTAAGATCCAAAAATTGACTGCTGAATTATGAATAATCCAGAACCTCTTTACACTTCTTCAGGGATTCAACGCTAAACTATCAAAGATTTAAGGGACTCTGAACAACTTTGCTACAGCTCAGGGAACATCTAGATCACTGATTGGTGTTTATCCTCAAATCAGGCTTAATTCCCCAGATTCAGTGAGCACTAACTATAAGGAAATAGGATTTCTTAGTCCTGCAATGGTAAATTTCTCATATACTGAGAAATAACTCACTAAAAAAGACATTGAGCATTATTTGAGAGACGGAGACAGGTTATTCCTGCCAACTATATCCGTTTCAACAAATCCAGCAAGAATCTATAAGATTAGTAAAAGACCGACATTCTCTGACAAAAGGGAATGCTACGTTTATATTATAGACCCTGATTTACTTCAATTACTCGGCATCACTTGCCGCTCGACTTCGGATCTTGTCGAAGAACTGGGAATTGAGAAATATTTCCTCCGCAACCAAGACGGTACACAATACGTTATACCAAGTCACTATGTTTGTCATGGATTTATTCCTCGTGAAGCTATAATAATGAAAATAGAGTTGGGCGTATATTATTTATTGCTTGAAAAGACAGGAATCATAATAGGTATGTTATCGGTGTACCTGTTGGGATAGTATGCTCACATCTTCAAAAGCTGGAAGTCTGCAGGATATCTCGTGCACCCAAAAGCTTACTGTCCAAGATTATCTTAACTTTGCGAGAAATTATAATAAGGCATATCCTGCAACCTCTCGCGTGGAATTGGGGCCTGCAGCAAAGGGTTTCCTCTCCTCGCAGGAGCACGTTGCCGATATTGGTGTTGAATCTTTAGTGACAGAAATGTCAGCTTTTCGACTACCGGTTTAATATGCGTCAGACTTTGGGTTATCCCACTCGAATGTGGGAAATTCTTTCATATTGTTCAAAGGACCCTTGGGATTAAATTATATAATTCGCTCATTAATTGCACGAATCTACCACGTTGTTCGGTAAAGGGAAGCCAGATTATTTAAGAACTGAGATATGTGCCTGTGACTTTGTCTTGGGCGTATAGGATTTGTCTTTAGTTGATTTTAATTAATATCTATCTGACAGTTATTAAGCCATTTCATATTCTATGGATGGGCAACTCTACTCATAATCCAGTAGGGGATAGTGCCTTAAAGACTTGGTGGAGTTGCCCACATGAATGCGTGTGCCAGAGCCCACTCACCTACACTCATTTTCTAGACTAGCGTCTTGGCAGTAGACCGAGAATTAAAAGAAGAGTATATGATGGTGAAGCTGGTTATGCACCAGCTTGTACCAAGATAGCCTATTTCGCTCTTTGAAAGACACCGGATTTCTATGGATCAGGATATGGTAACGTATCGTAATGGCTTCAACGTAGATCCCCGCCCTGTACTTTTACTCGTTCCGTTCCCTCCGCCACTTATCTCCATAACTCAGAGGCAATGTCTAAAGATCCAGGATAATTACCAACCAGCCAAGCTCCCTCGGTCAACTCCAGATCTGATCAGGCTTATTATGATTTGGAAAAGATCCCTCGACCATGAGCAGTAGGGACTCACCGTGGGGTTAGGACCAGATCTAATCGTTCGAGTGATCGATAGCTTCGAGCTATTCATTAATAAGAAACCTTAGAAACCTTTACCTATTTTCATACCAGGAGGTTGGTTGCTTCGTCCTCATTAAAAAGAGGAACAGTGACAAGCGATAAGTCAAGATATATAGTCATACGTTTTCTTCCCGTAGCGTACATTATGGAAGGCCTAAGCGCGACCAAGTCCCAAGCGAAGGACGAAGGAAGAGTCTTGCGACACTTGAATAGTTCTACTCCTCTGAGAATTTTGCATGCCTTGCCGCTGTACTATTCTTAAGCCATACAAGTTGGGACCAGCTAAGCCATCCCTCAATACTGCTTAATACTCTTTTTACACATCCTCAGCTCAGAATTCGGGAAATAAACCTGAGTTCTAGCTAAAGGGATTCATGTCAAAACGTAGGTTTATGATATGAAATTGCAAGTATCTGTCGCGGATCTGATTTTGCTAAGCTTTTCTAGCAGTCAAGTTCCGTTTACCAAAGCTCCGGGGGTATGTTCGCCTCAAGGCACTATCTAATCAAGAAAAACTATCCTAAGCGAAATTATATTTACACACATTGGGAGCGACTGGGTACTATACAAGAAACCTATCAGATATTGGACCTTTTCTAAAAAGAAAACATGCACAAGAGCGAAGATGGACAAAGTAGAAAACTCACTTTTTAATAAATGATAAGACTCATGATTTTGAGCGCTATACACTATTCTTTAATATAAAAATCTGTATAAAAGTACTAATCTAAGAATCTAAATCTATAAATCCTGAAACTTGAGATTAATCCTATTTTAATATTGCTTATTTAAATATATTATCTGGTAAAGACCACCTCTCAGGTATAAAGAGATTAATGGCAACTAGTGGCTTAAATAAGTAAAGATACAGCCGGTAGGCTGGCAATGACAATATAATGGCTGTTCAGTTCGCCGACCTCGTAGGCGTTCGGATCGGAGGAGGGTTGGCGTAATGGACTGTGAATTTTGTCCAGCATGACGCGGGCGGCCGCAACCTCCAGCGGCAAGGCGCATATCCACGCTATCGTGTAGTCATCGTGTGTCAGGATAGACATCGCGGGCTAGAACTTGAAGTATGAAATTGCAATTACTTGTTAGGCTCTAACTTCGTCGGGCTTATCGGATGAAAATGTAGAGAATTTTTGACTGGGGGAGGAAAATGGGTGCGACGTTTATGAGGCTGAAAAGAGGGGTTGCAGCGTAAGCCTGCCTGCGAGGCTCAGGGGTGGTCCATGCGTCACATAGCGTAAGCGACGATGTGCCAACCGTTTGCTGAAGGTGAGCTTGGCACAGCGTCCATGCTTAAATTCCATGGCAATGTTCCAGTTTCCCATAACAATTTCCATAAACGTACAGAATCAATTGCGGGTCACGTGTTGGGCCCGAATATACTGTTGGTTTCAATGGTAGAAGTGCCATTGAAACCAACCAATGGCATCATTAAGAAGACCTCCCCATTTGGGTTAAGTAAGTTTTTGTATCGAAGATACCATAATCTTACCCAGCTACGTATTATTACCAGTACAGACCAATTATGCCCTGAAACGAACGTAGTGAGAGAAAGGGGTAAAAGTAAACGAGCCTGCGAGAGCGTACGCAAAAGACTACGGCGTTTTGCTGTACATGCCTTCCATCCACGCGCTCTCCTGATTCGCTTATTTGGTTTCCTCTTTCAGTTAGTGCTGCAGTAGGTTAGGGTTCTAGGGCTTCATATGCAAGCACCCAGGTCATGATTGCTCCAATATCACGTCTAGTGCAGCCAATGTCCTAACACGGCATGCAAATTATTGCCACGCCTGCCCCACTGATATAACACTGAAGAGCCGCTAACATTCCTTTTACAACCAGTTAGCCGCCCAGAGATTAGTTGTGATTTGCGCCATTATATCACATAACGTCTCCTGAGCATTCATCTCCATAAATAAAGAAAAGGGCTACAATTTTATTATATCTAAATCCTTGACCCAGAGCCATCCACAATATGTTAAACCTGACACTAGCTACATCTACCTCTACTCCCTCTGAAGGCTGCCACACCCCAAGCCACACCACCTTCTCCCCCGCAGACGACGACAACCCATTCACCACCACTGGTCTGTCCCTCTTACCGCCCCTCGCAAATGAAACATATATAATTCGACAACCTAAGACCAACCTTGCCATCACCCTTCAAAACGGTAACTTTTGTTTGCAACCCCTCGACATCGCCAACACAACGTGTCACTGGCGAGTAATTGTAAATCCGGACGGCTGGTTTGGCTTCCGAAACATTCACTCAGAGACGTTCATCCGACACAATGACATCAAGCGGAACTGGAGGTTCGTCGCAGATGTGCGGCACCATGAGTGGTGGGAGTGCTTTATTACAAAGCCGGCTATGGAAGGACGCTATGAGCTGCTTGTGAAGCATTTGGACGAGTTTCGGGGGATGAGAGTCGGTGGGAATAGGGGGAGGGAACTTATGGTTGCTGAGAAGGGGGAGAGGGGGTTTACCTGGGAGTTTCTTCAAGTTGGCTAGAGGTATATTTCGTCAATTTAAGAAGGGAGTGTTAGATGAGTTGGATCTACACTAGTGTAGCTCACCGTGTCCACAGACGTTACAGTGCTATCAATGGATACTAACTATTTCTTCTATATCTAGCTGTTTGCCAGGCTTGCATTCTTAGGTCACACTATCCAGCATGGATACTACTTTGGCGTGATTTTGAGGTTGGTGTCGATTTTTGACGTTCAAGGCATCGCCCGGAAACCGGACTCGCTTCCATCAGCTTCAACCGACTCAAATGTCGCTTTCTTCCTCCCCTTCCTGTCGTTTCAGGGCCGCAGCGTGCGCAGCGCGCGCCTTCCAGTTTATTTATCAGTGATCCGTTTATATACTAGCGTCATCACCTGATTAGGGTTCGAAAGCACTTCTTTATACATACACCATGGAATCCAGTTTCGGACTTCTCTGTAAGTGATCCAATATAGACGACGATTGAGAGACCAACGTCGGGAAAAGGCAACAAGCCGACGGTTACAAGCCGTATCGGGTCATGGGACAGCGCCCACAAGCAGGAGCATTCAAGCCAAAGCTTCCTGCCCAGGGACGGAAAGCTAGTAACTTTGGTCCCAGTCCTTAGAACAGTCGTCCGCAATCCTGGTCGGACCTTGGGCCGCGGACCGTGAGCCAACTTGGCCTGCGGACAGCCAACTGGCGTCCCGAACGGTTCGCTGTCCACGTGGGCTACTGATCTGAAGCTCATGGTCCACTATGGACATAGAACCTACAACAAAGGTCTTGGTCACTCTAATTCTCTACTCGAAGTCCAACTACTGTACTGTCCCATCCTCTGTCCAGAGTGCCGCAGTCTCCTTGGTTCACGCCGTTCCCTCAGATTACTGCTGTTCGTCTAAAGTGACTACTGCCATAAAAGTTCAATTGTCAGGGTTGATTTCAGCCAGCCTAATATTTGCCACTAACCAGCTCGCTTTGGTATGTATGGCATGAATTATGGGATTTTCGGCTGAGGAATGTACCAGTAATCTCTTTCACAATCTCTGACCGCAGTGCTTATCCGACCATAAGAGCCTTCACCGAATCACTAGTCGAAGAAGATTCTTAATGCTCTAGGCAGACGTGCTGGTGCGCAGCGGATGCTTAGGCATTTTAGAGGCTCGGCTACTCGGTGCCGAACATTCTCCGGATCTAGTCCACGCTTCCAGATCCGAGATGTCTCCACAGCCATTGCCTCAGGCTATTATGGCCAGGCTACGCCGCCCAGTCCTACCGCTTGACTCCACGAGCCCCGGTTGCTGTTCTGCCGTTCTTTGTTCCTGTTGAAAATGAGTAGTCTTTTGGATAACCAAACAGAGCCTTTTCCTAAATTTTTATAATGAGTGTAGCAGCCATCGCTTGTGGCCCTACTACCCTTTGCTGGGAGGGGCTACTACCATGAAGGAGGCCTAATGTGTATGCACCCGTGCTGCGTGCTCACCCTTGGTGAAAAGAATAGGGTGATCGTGAACTGGCATCCCGTACGCCGGCGTTTGAGACCGACACTAGTATGGTACTTCATCCCTGACGTCCACTCATTTATGCCGTGTTAGCTGAAGCAGAGAGCACCCTTATATCCCATCATTGTAAGAGATGGGCTATGATATCTATTTAGATTGTCTCTCTACCACCCCGTTTCTCCTTTCGCATACAAATTGGATCGCTGTCCCCCAACGTCGTCACCCCAGCTCACCCCAGCTCACCCTCTCCGCGCGTCCTCTCAGCCGACCGGCTGTTATAAGAGAAATGGAAACTGCACACATCTGTTTCGCGCCTTTACAAGCTTGGATCCCCCATTGCCTGGCAGTGTAAGACAAGACCGATATCCGTCATGGCAGCACAACCGCGAAGAATACAGAAACGTCTTTCAGATAGCCCGAAATCGAAGCGCCAACAACAAATTCGCCGAAAAGATAACTTGTTCTTCAAATCCTTCGAGTACTGTCACGAGTGTGATGCGGATATATTCATCATGGTCCGAAACAAGAAAACTGGCCAAATCCTATTCTTTAACTCCGACAGCAACTGGCCCCCATCACTGGAGGAGCTGGTACAATATTCTCCTACAAAAATATTGAGAGTACTATTCTTATAAGCTGATATATAGGCTTCGTATTACCCAAAGCCGAAACAGGTCACATGGAAAGAGTTAGCTGCCAGATACGCTACCTTAGAGTCACAGAATGTTCCCAGTGACCAGTCACAAGCCCGGGCAACAGAAGAAAATCACAAGTAGCGGGATCAAAGACAGAATTTTCTTTCCAGACTAGGATGTTCTTTTCAGATGATATAAGCTACATAAAACATTTAAGTCCATAAAAGCTGAATATTCTTCCCCGACTAATAAGATCTCATCGTTTATGGATGGTTGCAAATACGGCACAAATGCTTATCCTCTGAATTCTCAATACTGGAAGTTCAACCACATAACCAATCGCTTCCATCAGCACAAAGCCTACCACCTATTGTGCCTTCTAGATACAGTGTAATTCTAGCAGACTCCCAAAATTATTTCCAAATCATTTGCCAGAAATCAACAACAAAATCCCCACCCTCCGACAGCAGCTCCTGGAACCCGGTATTTTCACCTATTTGCCCAAGAATAAATACAATATAGGTTGTTACCAATATCCTAAGAGCATCATTCGGCATTGTAACTTAACAAGAAGCCCGAACCAACTCAGCTACTACACCTATATCATCTTCACACAGTATGAAGCATGACAAGGTCATCACCAGCTTACCCAGAACCAAATCCGCAAGCAAATCAATACCATACTTATCAGCCAATATATATAGCTTCGTATATCCAAGAAAGACAGACGTGAAATCCATTTTAGAATCACAATTGCCCCTTGGGGCTAACTTTTCTTTTATTTTTAATAAGACATTGTCATATGAATTTATATATTACATGCTGAGATTTTTGAATCTGTCCCGCAGATAGTGGCTCCAGATACTTTTTTCTCTGTAGGGTAATGCATACCCATCAAAAAGATCATGAGTCTGCACCACTTCTGGCTCCGCTTCTGGGGCCATTAATTCATCAGCGTAATCATCACAAGGGGTTTCTGCTGGTGGCTGGTCAGATGATGGTTCGAGGCTTGGGTGGTAGTGTTTTTCATTCTTCCGCTTGCTCTTCTTTGTTATTAATAAGAAGGAGTGCTCACTCCATTCACCAGCGTTAGTTTATTCCTCTGCCATCCCTAATGCTAATACAAGTGTCTGGTAAGACCTTTCCGTGCACAACAGTAGCGTATAATCGCGCACGTAAGCATACTCACACAACCGAATAAACATATCCTCATCGACCACCTCCGACCAGTCAATATAATGAGTCTTTGCCTCTAGCATTGGGCCGTTTAGAAGACAGTATAATGTCAAAAATAGGCTGGCTAGGAGATCAGAATATACAGTGATTTCCTTCCTTGTAGGGCCGATGATGAAGGTGACGAGAGAAGACAAGATATAACTGCTATACCTTTAATATAAGGTTTCCCTCCTTCATGATTCATATAGAGAACTCTAACTGTTTGGGTGACTTACAGGCCAAAGTCACTGTCCATTATTGTGGTTATAACAAGACTGAGAAGTGTAGCTTTGGGGGTTATTAGATGAGAGAAGAAAGCAATGGTAGGGCTCTTATTATAATAGTAACTATATTTTAATATTACTTACAGGAAGCGTGACTAGGCTGGCACGTCACAGTCGGCAGTACAGGATTATTGAATTATTAAGTGCCAATGATTTATAAGACGATAACTATACAAGAATAAGTTATTGCCCATACACAAGCGCGGGAGCGGGTATGTTAATTCTTCGTGTGTATTGGTTTTATTTCTTGACTGGATTGATTTTATGTGACTGCCTGAAATTGTAACAAAGGTTCGGCTGAGTGGAATTAAGCCCCCTTGGCGGACACCATGATTAGGCAATCACAAGCGAGACCACGGGTAATCAAAGATTGAGGGCAAGTGAAGACTGCAGGCAAGAGAGGACTGCGGGCAAGGAAAAGACTGTGGTGCAAGAGAAGACCGCAGTGCTAGTTCGACCGCGATCCTCATTTACTGCAGTTCTCGAGTCTGACTGCAAGCCTCCCAGTCGCACCATTTCCACCCGCAAAGGATCACTCAAATAGCTTCCCATAATAGGAAAGGGCCTATGTGCTGGCCTTAGGTATTGGTCATGGACAGTTCGCGGATCTAGGCTCGTCGACCTAGATCCGGAGAGATTTCGGAGCTAAATGGCTGAGGTTCCGGAACTGCCTAAGCAGGCGCTGGGCGCCGGCCCACGCGTGCATGTCTGCCCGGCGTGTCGAGAATCGTCTCGGACCATTAAAGGATCAGAGAATCAATACTGAATACTACAACTGCGTGCAGGTGACCAAGAAACGGATCTCACAAGTACGTGTAGAGGTGCAGTATTGCCACGGATTCTTGTGACACACGAAAAGGACTGCGTCGTATCACATGCTGGCATGGAGTGACCAATCGAAAAAGAAAACCGATTGTTGGGGTGACACACGTAGCCGGTCAGCTCGGGATTACTCGCAATAGCCGCGGTATAAATCGCCCTTTTTTGCAAGGAAACCAGTTGGCTACAATACCAACATATAAACTAGAGAGCTTTAAGAATCCCATTCTCTTCTTGTTCCGGACGCACCATCAAGCTTCATGCCCCAGATGAGTAGCCATACTATAGATTCTGAGCGGATCCGGGGTCGGGGAATTTTAGAGTGACCGGGTACTTTTCCATGGCCTTTCTAATCTTACTCTGCCATTACTATTGGTACATTCTGATGGCGATGGCTGATGCATGGCCACGTCATGCGAGACCTACATATGCCATCCCACCAGGCAAAGCATCGTACCAGCAAGAAGCTGATGACCGAATAAATGCCTGGGCTCCCACATCGCAGCTCGCATTCGCTTGGTCATAATAGCGGCAATGATAATCTTCTCTTTTGTTTCCTATAGAACCCACCTTCTCCTATCTGAATAGATCCACGAGCCCTTGATGAAGAAAGGAGGAAAAAAGAAAAGAAAGTCGGCAGTATCTACCTTCGCTGATACAGCTGTTGTACCTACGGAGCCGGTTTCTGCAAACGAACAAATTATCAGAAAAATGAAAGACCTCGTCCTTAGGTTAGATACAGTGGTAATCTTATCTCGTGCAATTACTGACATCCAAATTAGTCAATTTCTCAATCCGAAGTATAGCGATATATCCATAAAATGTGGCGATGAGATATTTCCAGCCCATCGGAACATCCTCTGTCCCCAATCAGAGTATTTTGAGATTGCTTGTAGTAGCCACTTCAAGGTGAGATACTCCAGTTCTTTTCAGGTGCGATTATGAAATTGTTCTAAACACTTATAGGAAAGCAACGGCGAGATCATCATTGAGGATTGCAATCCTATGCTCATCAAAAAGACACTCGAATTCTTGTACACGGGTGACTATACTTATGACGGTTCTCCAAATACCCAAGCTCTCCTGAACTTAGAGAATAGTTCTGAATGTCCACCCGAAACATGGGCAGAAAAGGATTATGAGGTAAATGCAGACACTGAACAATATCCAAACCCATTCCGAAAAACCAATACTACATATTTTCAAAGTTGTCAGGCTTTCTTCCACGCTCAAATGTACGCACAAGGTGATTATTTTCAGATCAACGAGCTTAAGAAGAAAGCAAAGGATTACTTTACGAAATCTTTCTTGGAACATCCCAATCAAAATTCATTCAGCTCCTCCGTCGTTGAAGTTTACAGCTCAACAGGGGAGCACGACCGTGGGCTCAGAGATCTTGTTGTCCAGCTCACGACGGATAACCTCAAGATTCTGAGGAATGGGGATAATCCTATTCTCTGTGACGGACTTTTAGAATCTGTCCCCAGATTCATGCTGGAGGTCTGTTTTTCGACCTTGGACAAGTGTGCTAAATATCAGAGGCAGCAGTATGGATACTACTAGGATGTTCATTATAATGCACGGAAGGGTCTCGGATAATGTGCAGCTGCTCAATTTTCTGTTTGATATTCTACTTTATCTGTTTATAGTGAGACAATGCAGGGCTTCAAGTACCAAAGAGGAGTGAGTAATAGTGGTATTTCAAATTAGGAAACCTTGACTTATAGCCATTGCGATCGTAAAACGTCGCGTATAGAAGTACTAAAGCAAGAGGTGTGGCGGCTGCATTCGTCTTAGACTCAACAGAGGACATCTCGTCAGCAAGACTCTGTTATTTTCTCCTAGCTAATACTGTATTACTGATAAAATATAAGGAGCCCTGCAAGACCAAGACTGATAGTTCATCCCTCATCCTAAATGAAAATGTGGTCCACGGACGTCTACTGAGGCATATATTTGCCCGTCGCAACGTGCGGGACTATAGCAGATAACGATTCGGTCTTCGCTCATTGGTAGACTGATATTGCTTACATCATACATTGTCCCCCATCAGCCGTTAGGGTCTCTTCGTAACTTACGGATATTAAGTCCACATACACGTCTATGAAGACAAAATGGAGAATAAGGCCTCCAAGTGTGAGTGGGGTCCGTGATATTTCAGCTAAACCTGTGTACCAGCGGTCCAGTATACAGCACTAGCTTAGAGTTAGTATGTAAATTATTTATCTTGATAGAAGCAAAAGAAGACGCCCTGATACTGAAGACGCCACCTTATTCTACGATGTAGCCTTCATTTGTAAGAGTCAGATCCTCATTAGGGAGAAAGTTCGCGGCAACGGTATCGGATATGATTGGGTTCTGGGCTCAGGCGATGGGGCACTGGTAATTGTCATTGGGAAACTGGTGGTAGATCTTAGTGTATGAAGTTGTATTTAATAGCTATGGAAACACAAAACAATCGCCTAGCTATCCCTATATTTGATGCCACATGGAAGGGTAACACCACATGAAGGAAATGTCCATAATCTTTGCGGTAACACACTGATACTGAGTTCCCACACAGCCAAGTCCCACAGGTCCTTTGGACAGAGAGCTGTGTAGGTGGAAGGGATAGTCTTCGAGGAGACCAACTAGCTTGGAAGACCCTCAATTCAAACGTCTTCCTAATTAATTTCAGCAAGGTACTGTAAGGGGAGACTTACATGGTAGTATGATTCTATAGCGTTGCGGCAGCTGGGCACCTCACAACACGAGCACCTTTTATCCACGCTTCTGAGGTTGAACTTCTTATACAAAATAAAGTTGCAAATATACTGACCCCCAGCACGGTGTGGAGATATCTACTCACGCCGTGGATCAGTTCTTGGTGTTTCAATATCACTCGGTTCTAGATATATGACCCATAACAAACTGAGGGTTATAGGACGGAAGCCATAGCTTACATGACTTGCTTTCGAAAGGTGTCAGGTCTGTGCCTGTACGATTACTCCACTGAAAGAATGATTGAACCCAGTATTGTGCGGGGCAATACAAACAAAGCTAAACAACAAAATGACACATCAGATGCCTACTTATAAAGCATATTCAAGACCTATATTGCATCTGAGACGGAGTAGAACTGTCATATCAGTCTTGCTCAGGCATTGTTTACGCCCAAAAGTTCATTGTCACAACCAAGGGTCTAATCACTCTACAGTCCACTCAGCTTGCTGCTTAGATGGCCTCTTCTTGTTCTTCTTCTTCTTGTCTAGGCCCCGAAATCCCCAACCCCAATTATCACTATCTTCGTGACTGTAGGGAACTTCTGGGTTAGCCTCTTCGCAGTCAACTGGAAGGAGCTCGACCGCAGGCTCACCACACGGACGGTTCCGATCAATAGCGGATAAAGATGAGTTATTTGCAGTTTTATGTGCTTTGGGCAGTACTTCAAGACATCTTTCTCTGTCGTGTCCTTCGGTAGGCTCAGATTGGGGTACTGCAAACGATTGTTCACACGAAGGCTCGCCATCATTCTTCGTCTCACTGCCGCCGCCGGTAACTCTAATAATGTTTCGCAAGCGTGAGGTCTCGGTGGTAAAAGCTTTGACTATAATCTTCATTACAGCTTTGCTGAATGCTGGATCATCCACAATTTCCGTGTAGAACTCGTCCAGCTGGAATGTTGTTTCACTCTACGCGAAGCTGCTAGAAAGTTTGGTGTCCAAATAGTGATGAAACCATTCTTCACTCTCAGGCAATTTTGAAAATATTGATCTGGCTCTTCGTAGGATCTGGAAAATTGACAGGGTTTCACTGAGAGTCATGATGTAGTTTTGGGCAAGCGCATCGAGGCCGTCTATCTTATACTTCCTGGCGGCATAGTAAACCTGGACGCTTCTCTCATATTCAAGTTCAATGTGGTGTTTCTCTCTTTGATTATCCGCGTAAAAGATCGTTTCATATTCCCCTTTGTATAGGAAATGTAAGATGGTGTGGCCAACATCCGCGTCGACATCTCTGAGTAGAATACGCGGATTCTGAGACTGTCTTGCTTGGACCAGCAGGTGCCCTGAGAGATAATTTTCTGGAATGGAGTAATTCCTTTTTCCGACGGTAATGACGACGATTCTTGATTATTCGTAGGGACTACGATCGAGGCAAGGGGATTAGCACGCATCAACAGAGGCAGGGCATAGTTGTCTTACGATATTTGCGGCTGGTTGTAATCGATTGCTAAGCACTTCATGAAAGCCATAAGTGCTTTTCAACCCTTGAGCCTTATTAGTGGTTTGTTGGAGGGTTGGTTATAAAATGGACAGAAGATACAGTTTGAGAAAAGCTTGAGAGTAAAGAATTGGAGACCAGCCAAACACACGGAGAAGCCAGGTTTTTGAAATCTCACAGCTTTAGGAGGATGATGGTTCTGAAGGTCTGATATATTCAATCCAGTGCTAAGACCTCATTCCGAACATTACAGTGTAATTGCGAGACACGGGGCGAAGAATGCGATGGGGTGTCTTGTAATAGGCTGCCTTAATGTAGACATGCCATCCGAGCAATAGGCACCCCTTGCATGCCGGCCTTGCTAACGTCCTAGCGTTCCTCGCAGAAGAGGCCACTGGCTCGAAAGAGAATATATGTGATTACATTTCTGGTATAATGAGTTCAAGCAAAAGAAGGCTGAAGGATGTGTATTGTAAGAACTACTCAAGTGGTGTATGAGAGAGCAATCTCTATTCAGTGATTAAAAAGCTTCACCAGAAACTTGCTGAGCTGGCGTCATACTTATATATCTCAATCTTCTAGTCTGAAACATGGAATGCTAACAAAAATTCCTTGCAGGTGAATTCTTGGCCTGAAAGTCACAAGGGTATGCGGAAATTTACCTTCCATGTAATGTAATTGTTGCTTAGCATGTTATTGCTGTCGAGGGAATATACGTGCTTCATAGATCTTTATTTATGTGGTGGCCACTCTCGCATGATATGTACGTAGATCACGATGAGTCAGCTATTGCGTGCGGTGCGTAAGCAGATAATGTATGTAGATCATGGTTGCTGTTCATTACAGTGAAATATTTCAGCCACAGTACATGCAATTAAAAAATACCTATGATATTCCAGGTTTTATATTGGGGTTAAACTGTTCTGGAAGATAAATGGAGTGGCTACTGATCCTGGCCAATCAGAACGAAGCAAAACAAGATGTCACCGCAAAAGGACATGTTCTATCTAGAGAACGACAGAAAGAACCCATAACCCAGCAGAGCTGTTGTGCTTACGCTAAGAAACATATTTGTCTTCCGACCATTTAGCAGAGTATTGTCCAAATAGGTATTTTGGCTGTGTAGTCCGCCATGGTGGAGACGATGCTGGTCCCAGAGGCAGTATCATGCGGGAGCTCAAGGTCGGGAACTCTTTTAAGGAGATCATGAAATGGGCACTGTACCCGAAGCTTGTCTAAGCAATATGCAGTGTACTGAGCCAACCAGTCTAACAATTTATCGTGTTGCGGGAGCCTGGGAAATGAGAGCAGTAAAGCATCAATTACTGCGAGTTGAGTGTCGAGACTGTCCGGTTGGTCCAAGTCCGTTAAGCAAGCAGTCAACTTTTCATAAGCCAGCTGTTGAAGATCGGGAACAAGGTAAGTCTCAGAGAATATGTAGAGATGAATATGAACAAGAAGGGGGTGGTTCTCTGACGTGAAGTCGGTTTCTGGAGTTGTGTGTGCAGGCTTCTTTCCAATATCTGTCTCCGTGCTTTCCAGCAAAGTTGGAGTCTGTCCAATGTTGGTTCCGCTGATTGTGGCGGGATAATCGCCTCGGTATGCTCATTTAATAAATCGCACAATTGTAGCCTCGGACACCTCTTGAAATTCATACACGCCGCTCTGGCCTTCCCTGAGATTACTGTCCGAGGCTGCAATCAATGGTGGGAACTTGGCGTGGAGTAGCCTTCGATGGATTGTAAACGAACGTCCCGTTTGAGTAACTTGAAGGGAAACAGGCTCAGAATTTAGAAATCCGACTCAGGTCAACGTCTACTACATGTGCGCTTTCTAGGGAGGAGTAGCTCACTCAGAATACGGTAATTCCCGTGCTTCTTTGATTATACTCATTGTTTCTTGAAGGGGTGAGGTTTGACGAGGAGTGAGTGGCAGGCCTTCGTCCAAGGTTGAAGACTCCGAAGGGACGATCGGACTGATCAGTTGTGGTGGTCTTTGTTTTCTTTTCTTTTTGCCTGCCATAGCTTTCCAGGTCGGAAGGGAGGATAGAGGATCTCAAGACCTGTCTCATTTTGGGTGTGAACGTTCGACATGTGTCCTATCACGATTGGTGGAGAAACATGACTAATGAGTTGGACGTACTGCCTGTAAGGGGCCACGCAGGAAGTATGTATATGTTGCAGTAGGCGTTCTGAAGAGACTCTCAACAATCATTTTCCCTTTCACGACGTCAGGCTTGTCATGTCGTTTTTTGATAATTTGCAAAAGAACGTCTGAAACTGCGCGGCACCTAGCTACTGAAGCGACCACGCTGCGCGGAATCACCACCATGGTTCCTATCACTGTGATTGTGCATACTCGATAATTCAATAATAGAGATCGCGTGGCTTGACTCATTTGTGAATGGTTGAATAGTCCTTAGGGCTACTTTATTTCTCATCACCGTCATTCAGGTTGGATATACTTTAAACGCTCGCAACATCCTGTCGAGAGTTTCTTGATCGGCTAAACATGTCTCCTCCAAGCTTTCTGGAGGTACTTATCTGTCTGACGCAGACGGTTGCGTCTTTGATAGCTCTCGCCTTCTGGAGAGATGAGCTTAACATATTCGACGTTATCAAGTGTTCTAGACTATAACTCAAAACCTACGTTGAAGAAAGCAGAGTAGATAAAGCTAAGTCTTGTCTGAAGAGAGCATAAAGTTAGAAGTGCTCATTTAGTGGAATCGCGAAGTACCAGAAACGGGAAATGTATGGTCCTATCACTGTGAGAGATCTACTAACGCACATGATGGTATAAGTCACAGATCTTTCCGTCATATTAGATATCCAAATGAGCAATGTGCAGTGATGTTCAATGAAGTAAATGGGGTTCAAGCACACATAGCGGCTATCTGTTGTGATGTTGAGAGCTAAGACATGCTATTTTGGTTCAAAGCCAGACGGCTTGACCCCTCATTAAGTGGGGCTAACCAGAACTGATCATCGGATAATGTAGCCAATGCCAAAATTGCTGCAGAGCGAAGCTTACTCTTGCTGAAGCTGTTGCCTACAGACTTTCCTATCACTTTCGTTGAAGCCTTGCCTTATCTCCCGGTTTATGTATAGCTGGAACGAGAACACATTGCTCTGATCCCTCTCTAGCAGTATTTTTCTATGTATTCCCTCAACTCCTGATCTGTCTTGGCGACTTTCGTGGCAGAGAATAGGCAGACATTGGAAGTCCCCGGATACTTGTTTGTGAAAGCTAAGGGACAGTCTTACACACGCTGGTGCGTTAGCAGCCACTCGCTGGTAGCAAGTTGCTGTGCTTCGTAACATAGATTTCGCTTCTGCAGCAGCTCTTACTATAATCTATATATATATACATCTACTCTTTGAGGATATTGATCACGAAAGGGGACAGCCCACCGTTTGCGATGGTGAATCTCGTACCCGCAGTAAAGCCTATATATAGCACCGCAAGCATACGGGTGGAGCAAATCAATGGCCAAGATCTGAAAGTTAGATTTTGGAGTTCAACTGTTCAAATATCCCCACTACCTGTTTACTGCGATGCGGAATATCCATGAGTTCGTGGAGGGCCTAAATTGCTCCAACCCCTTGATGATAGTTACATTATCAGTGTTCAGTGATCATAGCACTGCCTGAAGAAGTTAACAGAATATGATTGGCTGAGGTCCAGTCACTGCTGTTCTACCATGTTCGGAGCAGGTGTCTTGGTATATTAGCTTAAATAGGTGCCGCATGCCCACTGGCTGATCCTTGTCGGTTGTCTTGTTCCTCCCTGTTATATTGGTCTTGCTTTTCTTCTCACACTTCTCAACAGCCTGACTAAACCTCCCACAATGATTTTGTCTGAGGTCCGAGGAGGCGATCTCCCCATCATCTTCATCCGCCTGTTTGAGCTTCTATATCTTACTCTGTCTGCAGCCAACTATCTCTTCAACTTTGTTATTCTCCCAGTCGACCAAGCATAAAATGCACTGGGCGACGGGTTTACTACTCTCTCTATATTCTCTGCTGCTTTGACACTCTCTCTTCTCTGTTTATTCACCTGTCTCGGCCACTGCATCTCTCATCTGGAAAGAGCTGCCGTGATAGTATTGATGGCCGTGGCAGCTTCCGCATTTGTATATGTCCAGTTTTTTTATGATATATGGATAGCTCGAGTCTATTTCATGACTCTGATATTCACGGCTGTGTAGTGTTTGTCTCACGGCGTTAATTTTCGTGGCGGTACATTCTTCGACTTTCCGTTCATCTGCCTGGATTATGGAATAATAGCCCTGGCTCCTGCAATTCACGCGGGATTGTGGTTGTTTACCTGCCGACAGGCGGTGTTACTGCTGTACCTTGTCTACGTCGGCCTTAATATGCTTGGGGCCATTAATTTTGTCTTACATGTCCTGGAGCGGCTGGGCATTTCCGGCGGCAGTAAGTTGGTTCTCCACTGTTGCGCCACCCTGGTAATGATGTATCTGTTTAACAGCCTGCTTGCTGCATTGCAGTCTGATAGACGCGTGGAGGTGGAACGATGTGGGAGAATTTTTGGTTAAGGAAAGAAGTTGCTACCCGTCTTCTACGTGCATCTCCCCTAAGTTCAGAACATGCAGCGTGTATTATGGAAGTGGTAATATTGGTTTCATCGTGTCCAAGTCAGATGATCCGAGGAAATATTACTGTGATAAACTTCAGCAGATGCTTGTAATTATTTGAACATTTGGACCAAGGCAACTTATAGTAACTGTTATGTGATTCAGGAAGTACAGTATCCTGTCAGCTTGCGTCTCATATCTAGCTAAATTGAAATTGCACCTGGTTCAAACGATCTTTCCTATCCTGTAGACTTGCCCTGGTAGACTGTCTGCTGTATTTCAAGCAGCAAATAACTGCCATGTCTCTGAAGCCAAACTCACTGGGTTTAGTTTCAGACACTGCAAAAGTTAATAGAATCTGATATGACTGTCGGTTGATCTGCCGAGCCGCTGTAGTTAGTGTGAATTTCAATATCGAAAGCAAGGCCAAACTTAGCTGACTGTGTGCTAGGTTGATCCCGGGATTCTGAAGCTTCCGGTACTGTCCACTCAACGCGGATAGATGGGTCCCGGGGCCACATCGGTATGTACGTCTAGCACGATTCCACGATTCTACACTGTAGTCAGCACCATCGGCCCGTTGATGTGGGCCAAGTCCAACTTCACCCACACGCGAACAGCCTGTTGAACACATAGTCCGGTCCAAGCACCTCTGGTTCTGACCCGCGTTCTAGTCTAGTAATTGTTCAAGGATCCCTGGGTCTGCTACGGCACTCTTGCCACAGCTTGTCCAACAGAAATTATGATTGTTTGATCATTTACAAGGTGATGATGATTCATACGCTGACCCCTCGCTTAAGGCGACATGCAGGATCCACTATCTATACACTCTATGTACATCTTTGAACGTGAACTATTACTTTCCTGACGAACTTGGAGCCTCGTCAAGGCCTGTGTGGGCCGGTGCCTGGGGTTGTGTTCTGCCGCCCTCGTGGCGCGCGACTTCGAAATCTCTGCGATGCCTCCGCAAAGTCCAGTACCGCCCCGAGAATGCTGCTGTCTAGCGGGATATCTTATAACCTACCTTCCCTACCGTGGCCTGCTCCTCCCAGCATATCTGATATGTTATTGAATGCTCCTCCAATTTTCCGCTGTAGTATTTGGCGCAGTGTGCTAAGCCGCGGGTAGTCAATCAACATATATACCACTGTTTCTGTCGCCCCGCATTCGCACAGGTCATCTTCTTGGAAGCCATGTTGTTTTCTATATGTCGCCAGCCATGAGTAGCCTGTGCGAAGTTGTGTGAGCAGGTATGCTCGATCGCAGGAGCGAGCCGTATAGATGGCGAGACCTGCCGTCCAGCAGGTCTCGGTCAATGTAGCGCAGGTGCCCTCCCTTTCTCAAGGCCCTCCATTCTTGTCTCTACTCTTAATAGATCCTCTTGCGTATGTATTCTCTCTCCCATAAGAAGAGATGTTTGAAGGGGTGTTTCTTCTCCATACCCACCACGTCTTTAACCAACTGGTCGGCTGCCTTGTTTCCAGGGTCTCCGCAGTGGCCCGGCACCCATTGTAGTCATAGTGGGATTCCTCGGGCTTTCAACTCTCCAGCCGAGTAGTGAATAGCTTGGATAATACACTGGCCTGATTTATTCCACAAATTTCTGATCACCTGCAGGGCCGACATGCTATCACTGAGGATCGTTGCCGGTTGTTGATTCGTTGCAGAGTCCCCTTGGTTCCTCTGTGCTAGTTGGAAGACTAGTCCAATGGTATAGTAGATTGCCATGAGCTCGGCTGCATAGACTGACCAGTACTCCATCGAGCCGATACTGATTTGTCGAGATTTTAGGACCTGCAGATTGCAGTCGAGAGCTACTGCTGCGATCGTTTACAAGGCTTCCGGATACTGGTGTCACTACCTACACTCTTTGATTGTTCCAGCAACCCCAAGATGAAATAACGCTAGACCTAATCTGGAACCGGATGGAATAATAGTGTTTTATAACATAACAGTGTACGGTAAGGACATGTACTTAGTACAGTAATCCATAAACATCTAGACTAGTAGAAGTAGCAATAAAGATTCCAGAAACCAAGGGACGGTTCTTTTGTGGGAAGTAATAGTAAATGGGTGTTCCACATTCCAGGCTGTTCTCTTATGCAGATTATAGAAACTAAGAGACTGTTGTAGAGACTAAAGAATATTCTCCTAATGGAAACCAAACCTTATGATTGCAACGTGCCCATCTGTGAACTCAAGGGCAATCGTAGTATCCTTAATGGCAAATCATACATAAAAAACAATAGTCAGTAGGAAGCCACAGAGCCCTTTTACCTCATAGAGAGACCAAAGAGTTCGCGACACATATAGGATAATTGGGAGTAGATTGGTTTACCACCGAATTGACCGTGCTGGAAAGGCCGGTTAGTGTACCCTGCTCGACGCCCGTGGCTGGGTGCCAGATTTTAATAGTCTTATCCCGTGAGCCTAAGGCCAGCTTGCGGCTATGTCGAAACATTGGTATATGTGGTGAGTATGAATAAGATGAGAGAGAATGTCTAAGGTCATGTGGTTTGCTGATTGCTTGCAGCTGACGTGCTATTAAACCCTACTATCTTCCTAATGTTTGATACTCTCATTGTGAGCTGCCTAGATCAGATTAGTTGAATATGACAATCCTAGATTAAACCTATCACAGTAGTTGTATATAACAAGAGTCTACTAAGACCTATACATTGAGAAAAAGAGGAAGCTCGACATGTTCATTATTAGTGTGAGGGCCTCAGGGAGTGATCTCATTATTCCATTCGTTGCGTCAAAGACTAGAACACTAAACTAAGGAAAGAAAAGAGAAAATAAGGCAACCGTCTCTGCTGCAGAAAGCTTTACAGGCGATCTCAAATTTGGCTTGACCAACAAACATATTACAATCGCTCCGAAACTTACTGCCAAAACTCTAGCGTCATTATTTTATTGAGCAGGCCGTATTAAAGTTATGGGTTGTCTAAAATACAGTCTGTTCAGTTTTTTTTGCAACGGATCGCACTGCTGCAATGTACTCGAACTCAGCGGGGCAATCTCTCCCTCTGCCTGGGTGGGAAATCGCCTTCTGATGATCAGCAATGGACGCCGAACTTGGAGGCAGTACGAGCCTCAATACGATTTGCCATCGCTACGGGCCGACTCGACGCCACCTAACCATGTCAACCAAGACATTGACACCTTTCCCCTAACTAACTTACACCAACCACCCTGTGCCACAGATGGTAGACGCGCTTCAACTGCCGAGGATAGGATGTTGAACACTTGAAGAAGCGCCTTCAAGCCAGTCTACTAACAAATATACTAACCCACAGGGATTTCTACGAAAGTGACAGCTGAGAGGACATATACTAAAAGGATCTATGTATGGGCTCGAAGGAGATACCGCAGATGCACATTATAATTTGTGTTGATAGTTTAGTGATAGTTGCCCTTTCGGCTGAGCCGCCGGGCGTTAATGAATTGTGTGTGTACTATCTTGATACAGCATCCAAGTGGTTTGATTCTGGGGAACGCGGGCTTGGCCGCAATGATACTTTATTCTAACAGTGCTCTTTTGATTAGATAAAGAAGAACACAGAATCCACTTATTATATTTAATAACACCTATTATCATGACCAAATTATACTTGGCAAGTAAAGAATAATCCAGATCAAGATATACAAAACGGTGCTAAAGTGCCTTCTCAACTATAAGATATAGATTAAAAGATACCTGTAAGTAGCTGTAGAAGTAGTAGTTCTTAACATTTAACTCACAGGTCCTGAGAGTATAGTTATATCTTATATTCACACACTCGGGAGAGAGACTAAGTTATCTAGATACTCTAAGATATTAACTTTATACTATATCAGTAGTACTTTTAACCCTGCAACTCATATACTAAACAGAGAAGGGGTGTTCTTGGAATAATAATCTATAATAGAAAGCAGCATAAATAATAAGTAACTGGCAACATATATATTATAGCACCATATTCTTAGACGCGAGGCTCGGCGAGGAGATCAGGTATTTCTATACAAGTACATGACCGGACTCTGAACTTTACTACTATTAAGCTCCCTGCTAAATCTTCTACTTGATAATTCTATATATCCTCTCTCCTCTAGACTCAATTAAATATATTCCCTCTGCTGGTAGACCAAGTTATCTAGTACTTGGAGAAATTAGGATCACCCTGATTAATTTATATTAATAAAATTCCAGATTATATAACACAGCGGCCACAGCTCTGCCATTAATTTAATATCTTATTAATTACAGTAGGCAAAGAAAGAATCAGCTAATGAACGAGAAGAACTGATACACACAGTATATAAAACCTTATATCTCTGAACAGAAAACACCTATTACTAGAAAGTACAGCGCGCCGCTATTCTGTTTCAGGCTGATATCATGTCTATTTTACTCAGTCATAACTCTATACAACAGTTACACGTGTATCTTTAGTAAATTCAGTAAGCTACTACCCAGCAGAGCAGACAGTCAATCTGGTAGTAACAGAATATATTTAGATCACTAACAGTATCCAGCACAAGCCTCCTCTATACCATACTTGAAGATATCAAGCTTGCACTGAATTAACTTAATAATAATTATACTAGACTTCAGAGGGCCCACACAGCTTTCACAGAAGCTTTGAAACAGATTAATCAAGAGTACACAGATTTCTTTTCTATAAAATTAGATAATAAACCTGCACACTTCTAGTTAAATGCCAGGTACAACCTGGAGTCAAAGCAAGGGCGCTACCTGTTAATTATAGTATAATAATTTTTGCAATCATCCAAAATATTACAACAGTACATAATATATATACATGACCATAGAAATCAAATTAGCAGAGGCAGTAATAATAAAAATATTAATAATATCAAAGCAGTCCCAGCAATGGCCACAGTATTCCCAGAAAAAAAGATATATAGATTTTTTACTCCTAACCAGGTGCATGAACATTACTTCTTATACACTGTTATACTCCTTTTTTTTTTTTTTTTTTTTTTTTTTAGAAGCGTAGGTCTGAGCAGCATTTAGTACCTTGAACCTTGATCGGACAATATAGTAGTTAATAGGGACCACCAACAGATATAGCCAAGGATTTCCAGAATTATTTCCAGTAACTCATACTAGCATTCATTTGGTCAGCCGTGCACTAGAATGGTCTATGTCTTATATACCTCCTCAGCAATAGCTGTATTAATTTCCATATATAAAATAAGCCAGTTGACCGCCTCATGCTCCAGGCTTAATGAATCAATCTATTAATTAACTTAATCAATATCCCAGCGTCTAGTCATAGCCCGAAGATAGGGGAATTACTCTAAAATTACCTGCAGCATCTGCTAAACTGCTGAAAGTGGACACTAATAACCATGAATGTGAAGAATATATAAGACAATAAAATTAGTGAACCCGCAAGATATAAAATAAATCAATATAATCACCTCTGTATCTGACCACTGATAATCCATTATATAGAAATAACTGTAATAGCAACTTCTGCAACCCCAAGCAGATAGAAATGCGCAGTGATAGCTATCCTGAAAGGGGTACTATAAGAGACCTCTGCATAGACAATAAACATACAAGAAATAATATAAGCTAGAATAACAGGTTATTAATATCCAATTTAATACTGGCTGTATAATTAAATATATCTAGTTATCTCTTATTCCTATCCCGCTGAGCCTGTTCTATTAAAGAACAGATAAAACAGGACTGAATCACCCTTATTAGAATCTAGTATATTATCTATTAATATATCTAGTATCAACCAAGTCCAGGTGGTTCTCTTAATAGTATATATATTATTATCTACTTTCTCTTAATAAGAAGATGAAAATAAAAGTAAAAATTACATTACATTACAAATCCGGGTATGTATTCAAAGGAATAATCCAGGCTTATAGATATGAGACCTGCTGTATGTAAAATCTGCTGATTACATGTATATAAGCTACTATATAGCTGAAACTGTATAAAAACAGCATAAGTTCAATTTCATATTTGGATATTATTCATGATATGATATTCTTAGGCTTGTGTATTTTATACACAGTACTCATCCTTATTTTCTATAAGTATATTATCTTTATTACTCAGGAATATTAATTACCTGGGACTAGTAACCACCATAATATATCTCAGGTAATCAGGAACGGCTGCTAGATCAACTAGATAATACCCTCTAGAGATCAGTCTTATATAGATAAAGTGAGGATAGCTGTTAAGGTATTATTTAAAAAAGTAACACGCGCGGGGCAAAGGCAAATAATATACAATTACTAGTATTTTTATTTTATATAGAATGTCTTTACCCTCTGCTCCTGATAGTCCTGGTGATAACAGATCTTGTGGCCTCTTTTAAATCTTCCACCCCAGAAGCCCGAGCTGAGAATACAACAGGCTAGTAACCAGTGATACTATAGTTAAAAGACATTTGTAGACTGGTGTATATTAAAAATAGAATAAATCTATTTGTGTAGAGAATAAACTGAAGGGATTACTATTATCTATTTATACCAGCTCCGCCAAATCAAAAAGCGGCCTTCTAGCAGGCTTATTCTGTGATAAGACAGCTGGAGAACCATAACTAAACAGGCTGTAATTAATTTACTGCCCAGGTGTATTACTATCCTGCTATATATCATACAGCAACAGCTTAGTATTAGTCCTCCGCCTATCTGTTTCCAGGTGACTGCTATTAGTGGTGAAGACCCTCCTTAACTCGCGACTTAAGAAGAGAGATAAAAGATATATACTGTAATCCAGGCTATAAAAGGTGGCCACAGGCTGAGATAGAAGAAATCTATGCTTCTTATTTCGGGCCTTATAGATGTGCAGGAACACATTTATGACTGGTTCAGGTAAGATTAGAAGATTACCAAGGAATGCCTGAAAAATATCCTGAGTAACTACATATAGAGTCAGGTCCTCTCCTATAATATAATCCCGGTGGGTATCTATATTATACAACATCAGGAATAGCTGACTTTGTAAAAAAGTTATTTTAAAAAGCATGCTGTACCAATAACACAGCTTCCAGGAACCTGTCTTATTTCAGGTTAAGTGAGGCTCTTGAAAGTATCCCCAGTATTAATATTAACCTAATCAGAGCCCCTACTGCTGGAGTATCACAGTAATTTTAGATATATAAAAGCCCTACAACCACGTAAGATGAGCCAGGACTATCTAACAGCGCTTAGATTTCTCCCGCAATCAATGGACGCGTCTTACTGCTCTATGATAATTATATAAAGACATAATACTGACCAGATGGAGAAAGCACTGCATGATAAATAGCCATAACTGTTAGTATACATAGAAGAATATTGCTCAGCCATTTTTTTTATATAATTCAGGTATGCTGTAATAGTGCCAGAGACAAGTTTGGATTATATTACCAGAAACATCTAGAATAAGCCTTTATAATACCAGAGTACATAGCAGGAGATATTTCATATCCTCTATAAATATCCGTAGCGACAGAATAATAGTTGCTACAGAAAGAAGCTAATAAACAAGAAGTACATATCTCTCTGGATCTATTACTTCTGGAAAGAATATACCTACTAACAGAAGATACCTGATAAATTCATAATCAGTAGTAAACTATACCGGTGACTGGCCCTGCAACAGCTAAACAGATTTAGTATTAAGATTAGAGACATGTTAGGGGCCCATGATATAAATCCAGATATTCAGGATATGCTGGATATAATGCACATGCTTCTTATACTATATCAGTCTATGTTTCTAGTTATTCTATAATATTCAGGATATTACAGGTGTTCTTACATATAGGCATTTTATATATAATAATCAGTTAATATTTCCCGCTATAAACCCAGGACAGAGACCAGGAATCCACAGCACCTGGAGAAGCATGTTCAGTAACAGTAAATCCTATTACTAGCCCTGTAATTATTCAATAACCTACTTCTTCTTTAGATTTAATCTACTTAAACCTGTCTTGCCATGGCCAGCGAGCTTATATTATTAGTATAACTTTAAAATATCTTCATCCGGTATAAGCTCTGAAATGGAAGGACAAGAGTGGTATCTCAACATTATTTCTCAAGAAAGAAAGAAATGTTGTGCCCATAACACTGTATTACTACTTACTAGAAATACATAATACATAAGCATGCTTCTCTATATTAATGGGCGGCAGAGCTTGCTCTGACCCGAACTTGTCTATTGCCGTCCTAATTCATGTAGCTCTTATATATCTTTAGAAAGATGACTATGATATCCAAAATCAATAATTAATAAACACTAATTATATCCTGCAGCACCAGCTAGGGGCGCCTTACAGTAAAAGAAAAAGTATCTTTTTGCAGTACAAGTTCTCAGAGTTTGAAAGTAATGTAGAGCCTACCTTTCTCTACCCTGACTATCTGTCCGGTGAGAAGTCTGCCGAGCTTTTCTCAATACTGTATTCATATGAACATTCAGTTTAGAATAAATTCTGCCTTTGCAACGGCTTGAAACGCGACTAATTTTCTTTTCCTTCGCTTTTTCCCCCCATTACATTGGAAACCCAGCAGTAGCTTGGACCGGCCGTATAATTGGAAAGATACAAATCACTCCCCTGCGATCCTGCCGTAACTCCTTCATACCTGCTTCATCCCTGTGTACATACAAGGCTTAGCTGGCTTAACAAATACCAGAACTGTACTTCTGGACTAATAATACACCGCATACCAGGCTCAATAAATATAGTACCTATCCAGCCTGCCGTATCACACCCTTTTTGTCTCCTTAGATTATACTTACTGTTTCTATGCATAGCTCAAGAACTATTCTTCAGTCTACTCTGGAGCCACTCTTCCTGATAATTCTTGAAATAAATACAGTATACAAGGCAAGCTGCCGCTTGCTTGGGGTGCATTTTCTTCACAAAAATAACCCAGGATGTGTTTTGACAACACAGAGTAAGTAATATTGAATCATCCACAGATATCTAATAGCTATTATAATCCTTATGCTGTTCAGCATGCCCTAGGTCCGGGATTATATTCAGGATTTCAACTATCAACAGCTCCTATTAGATAGATCTTTTAGCCTTATCAGAGATAGATCTCGGCTGCATGGAAATTAATACATCACACTGAGATAGATTAGAATAGCTACCATCAACACTCATATTTGGCAAGCTACTTATGATCTAGTACTTGTAAATTCCTTTCACAACTTCAACACACATGATTATTAGAAGACAACACTATCCTCAATAGTAGAAAGCGCCAATGCAGTTGATTTTCAGCAGACTCTCATGTACCGTAAATAGTGTTCTTAAAAGAAAAATCAGGAAATAGAAATATAGAGAAAATATATAATCAGTCAATAGTATACATAGACAGGATTTACTCCGAGCAGATTACATAGACTGCTCACTAAATTTATTTATTTATACAAACACCTGGATATGTAGAATAACATCTCACCGGATATCAATCTATTCTTGATTCTCTATCTGGTTAGACTCCCCTCAGCTCAGTCCTTGGCCTAGTTTCTCCTGCCGCATCCCTGCAGAATTATACAGAATTAATAAAAAACATTTATTATAATAAAATATATATTCTTTAACGCCCTTCTTCTTCCTCTAAGTCTAATTATGTTGTGTACCAACAGGAACCACGCTATACATGGTTATACAAAGGTCATTATTACCACTGCTGTAAGTGGTTTCATTTTATAATACTGACTTAGTCCTACCAGTACCTGCCCCATCAATTCACCTTTTAAGCAGATAATTAACACCCATAAACATGACTTGAGACTATGATTTGTCATTTCACTTAATAAATCCCCTGTATAAGCTGATGATATTACTATCTTGGTACAAGATAAGGAATGATTAGGTATATTCCATGCAGTAGCTCAATATATTTGCATCACAATATAATATTCTACATATATCAAGAGCAAGTAGTGCATGCATTCACCCCTTCAGATAAAGAAATAAAGATCTGTTTAACAGGCAGGATATCCTGGAACATTTTCCCCACCCTAGTATAAATACTTATATAGCCTGGGATGCAAGGCTGCAGTCAAAAGCCACAATAGCATAATATATGGCTTCTAAGCTATACCGGCTCGCGGTTCCCCATTCTATCTAAACAATATCTGGAATGCCATGATGTATCTCCTTCTTGATAAAAGACTACAGAATACTTAGAATACTGGAGAATACTATAAAATATACCAGGCCGCATAGACTGGCAACTACTATAATAAATTACTTTATCCTATACACATAAGCCCGTGACCACCAAGAAAAGATTAAGATTAGGACCACTGCAATAAATATCAGTATCAGATTTATAATTATAACAGACCAGATATCTTTTATAACTGTAACAGCAACCAACTATTCAAAATTTTATAACTGTGAAATAGAGTCCCCCAGCACAAGTTGCATGGAAGGAGACAGAATAATTAAAAGATTTACTAGGAACAGATAATATATCTGGCAGCTTAGACTAGACTGAAAGCATAATACTTAGATACTAATAAAAATCTAGTTAGATCTATTTATATTACTTATCAAGAAGCCAGGGTAATCAGGAGCTGTAATTACTATAAGAAGAGACATATTACTAACTATTATAATAATCTTAACAGTATTATCATCTATTCTGGCAGATGATGCTGTAATATAGATCTTGCCCATAATATAAATCTTCTTACTATATTTCAACAGGAAACCTTCCTCTTTAAACTAAGAAACATAATTAGTTATATCCTAATTCAGTTACTACACATTATAATACTATAGATACTCAGTAGTAGTTACCAACTCACATAAAAAATGGCCACTCCTGCCTGCTGAACAGAGAGTCTAATCAAAAACAAAAAAGCTAAAATATCAGTTATTAAAGAGGCTATAAGAAGCCCTGCATATATGAAAATAGCAATTTACCTCTTTTTTCAGATCTTTACTACAGTAGATATAATTAGGGTTAGGACATCTTCAATCATCAGACTACTAATAGATAATTATAAAGATATATACTGTCCTCCTCAAGTACTATTACATGCAAACTGGATATACACCAGCTTTCTCACAGTAAATACCATATTATATTAATAAGTCTTTATTACTATATTTTTAAATAAAATATTTTCAGCCGCGGCACTGATGTTTCTTTAATAACATACAAATATATATAAGATAAGTATATTCGTGCTGATCTAAATACTAAGTAACAATTAAACCTTTATATATATAAAGCAGGGATAGTCTCTGTAGATAACCAAGATCAAAAAATCTTTATAACTGTTAATTAATCAAGATTTATTACAGTACCCTGAGCTCTGCCAAGCCTCATATATATTAATAGAATTACTATGATTTACTACTGGCTCATGAAATTTAAAAATAATATAATAATTATAAGTCTACCCAGGGCAGTCTATAGAGACTGGAAAGTGTATAGTTATATAATATAATATTATTCAGGCTGCATAATGCCTGGCTACTTGAATAATATAAAGCCTATTAATTATCTAAATATATTTAATAACTTCTATTTATTTCTTCTGGTTTATACAAATAAGTACTAGCTGCAATACTTACAGGGCTCATTACACGCAGGCTTTTGGCTTTTAAAACTTTTATTAATTTCTATTTAAATTCCATGAGCACATCATATCCAAGACAGCAGCCTCGGCAAATAGATCTTATAATATCTGATAAAAATAAACCCAGCCCTGCTTAGCTTGAAGATATAACTATTCTAATTCTTATATATATAGGATACAGCACTGGTCCTGATCTGAAGACACTGAGTAATAGCAGGAACCCAGTAATATTCTTAATAACAAAAACAGTACTGTACTGAGACATAATCCGGCCAGCCACAAACCTGTCTATAATATCCTTAGCTAAGATTTATGCTCAGCTAATCCTGTTACTGAGTCTAATTCTATTTAAAACCTTTAGACCATCCTCTATTACTGTGACTGATTGGAATACATATGCTCATTAAAATACCGCAACTTATATCTTGATATTGCAGCTAATTAGCTGTATAGATAATAATAATAAATTATATAATAAAATTACCTCCTGGTACTAAGAGTAAGTCTAAGACTATAAATTTAACTTCAAGCTTAAATACTGACTAAGTTCCCAGATTTTAATTTCAGATATAATCTCTACTAGCATTAATAATTAGACTTAACTGGAGGCAAGTAGAGCAATTTTATTAGCAGATAGAAAAGAAGAAAATTATCTAATATATTATAAAGTAGGTATAGACCATGATCTTTCAAGTTTTATATAGACTTGAATATTAAGGAGAATATAATAATATTAATTTTATTACTATAAAATAAAAAGAGCGCGAAAAAGAGATTCTTATAGTAGATCTAGACTACTGTATATTGAATATATCAATATTTTTTATTAAATCTTTTATAAAAATCCTTTTTATACAGCCCAGCAGAAACCTTAACAGGGCATATTATCTCTGCCACAGTACTATAATCCTGGAATACTACAAAGCCTAACATAATATCACTAAGAATATATTCCTACACAACAACACAACAGTTCACATAGAACACACCAGAAAGCAGGCCATGTAAGTTCATGTATATCAAGCAATAAATCAGGCCATATATTCCCTGACAGTTGGCTGGCTCTACATTCCAGCAACTAGTATAAACAGAGGGTTTAGTACCGGGCCTATCTATAATAAAGAACTGTGTGGTACTCACAGATCATCAGAGCAGGTATCTGAAACCCATGCACTTCACACTCAAACTGACAGGATCATGACCTTAGACATAACTGACGCGAGATGTTTCTATATTCAGACACATAGGTAAGAGGAGCTTTTATATTTCTCACAAAACAAAGAACACAGTAGCGGGCCCTGAAAGGAGTCTGTATGTGTCCTATTATCTTCAGATACTGTAGGTGCGGCACAACAGGTATTTCAGCTGGCTGTACTGTTTCCATGATACTTGACAAGGTCTCCATGACAAAAGCTCCTTTAAAGTAGACGTACCATGCCTGCAAGATCATGACGCTGCCCAAACTATTAGATCCGCTACTTTGTTGATGTATGAATTGCCTTAGGACTGATGCAAAGGCATTCTTCTAAGATGTAATTCTACAGTATATGTTTGTAATAAAGACGTGCTGTAACCTCTCCTGAGTCAAATACTAATTGATTGTATATGCCCCCGGTAGTATGACTTGCCTGCTTACCACAGGCGGCTCAGCCGCTCTGACCCGTAATGGAGACATTCGGGTATATGGTTATTCCGCGATCAGTGCGAGCAACCAAAGTACATGGCCATGCCGAATCGGGGTGGGGTATTACGCGAGATACACCTTTCCAAATACGGACTAGCGTATCTCCCGCGTTCAGTCTATGGTTAGCAGCAACCAATGGCGGATTCGCCTACTCGCAGTCCTAAAGAGAAGATCTTGTCAGATTGGGTTTGTTATTATGCCTGATAGAGTATTAGATCAATCATTTATACCACGTCTTCATCACAAAGGTATCTATAAAGTATGGCATTGTCATGTATTGATCGCATTATTCGTTCCTGCAGGATTCCAATCAGAAACTGCCTGACATAACAGAAAGAAACAATACCATCCCAGGAGTACACAATGTCGCCCGTCGTCGAGAGACCATATTCCGGAAATGCCATGAGCTCAGCAAATTTAGAGTCAGTGTTTAGATCATGATCTACACCGGGGCGCGCGACACAATATTCAAATCATCCAATACTGTGCTTTTTGAACAGCTGGACCGCCAAATAATATATATATCAATAGCACTGGAGATATAGTCTGTATTATAGCTGATACAGTACTGATCTACCTTATTACAGATCCGGGCCTCCCACCAGCCAGTATAGAAGTACAGCAGTGACTATAATCGGCTACCGCGCGGAAACCGACCACCATAATTAATTGACCACCTCGGGTAGCAAAGCAGCATACCATTATAGAGACTGGTACAGTCTGCAGCATCATCTTAGCCCAGGCTAGGAAGATGTCTGCTTCATTCCCATCATGAAGCGGGAACAAGTGTCCAAAGTTGGCAGAATGGGG